>JAVFHQ010000015.1:0-563301 GCA_035135055.1 Oleoguttula mirabilis | reverse complement strand
TTTGCTTTGCTTTGCTTTGCTTTGCTTTGCTTTGCTTTGCTTTGCTTTGCTTTGCTTTGCTTTGCTTTGCTTGACCGCGTTGCTTCTTGTGCTGCGTCCTGCGATCTGTTCACCGCGTGGGAGTGGCAGCGTTGATACGGGCGCGTGCCCTTGAGACCCTTGCTGACTTCTTCTCTACAGGCCATCAGTGTTTGAGCAGCAGCTCGGGCCTGGAGGCTTGCAGTATCTGCTTGTGCCAGGACATCTCGCTGGAAGGGAGCACGAGCAACGATCCGTTACGGAGATGGCAGGGTCTTTCGGCGGTCTGGCGGTTGAGGTCACGAGCGCTCCCGGGGTGGTGCGCCGAGTCCCGGCGTCACCAAAGCGCAGAAGGCCAGTCCAACACATGGATCGCTCAGCAGACGAGTACTCGCACCGGTAGTTCGAAGAAGCCGCTGCTTGCTGCTGGCAAGGTTGAGGGAGTGAATTGAGATGCTCGATTTGAACATAGAAGCTGGAAAGTCATCACGCCGACACTCCGCCCATGGTGCTCGGGTCGAGTATACAGGGGCTGGGTGCTCGAGTCGGCGGCTCGATGCATGAACATCTCGCGGTATCCTGAGTGTCGACGGATCTGTCTGGTGATGCCCGAGTCTGTCTGGCCAGCAACCTGGCATGTACGCTCGCAGGGCGCAATGAAACGAGGGAATTCGAGTGTGCAGTCTGGCAATGGACAGCAGGGAGCTTTATGGTGTACCTTATGTCCAGGCGAATTGCATGCGTGAGGTGATGAGCGGACGTGGTGTTCCGGAGGTGGTTCGGTTTCAGGCCGGGAAAGCTCGGGCCCACGCCAAGATTCGCACCACTTTTCGGCAGAGCGCACTTTGATTGACGAGCGTCTCGAGGAACGACCGACGACGACGACAGGCCACCCACTAACACCACCACACAGCAGTCACGGTACGGATCCGCATACACACATAATATCATCGCATCCAGCGCGGAGTACTGACTGCGCGCAAAGATGGTCGCCGCCAAGAGCCACGTGAAGATCGTGAAGAAGCACACCGCGACCTTCAACCGCCACCAGTCCGACCGCTTCAAATGTGTCGACCCGAGCTGGAGGAAGCCCAAGGGTATCGACAACAGGGTCAGGAGACGGTTTAAGGGTCAGGCTGCTATGCCGAAGGTGCGTCGACATTTCCTGCTGCAATGGTGTGGATGAAGGTGGTGGGCCGGAAGGAGCATTGAAGAGTTTGCGATGACAATGGGAGCGCATGGGAATGAGGAGACCTGGAGAGAATGCGAGCATGCATGCTGATGATACTGTGCGCTGCAGATCGGGTACGGCAACAACAGGAAGACGCGCCACATGATGCCATCCGGCCACAAGGCCTTCCTCGTCAACAACACCCGCGACCTGGAACTCCTCCTCATGCACAACAAGACCTACGCCGCAGAGTAAGCGCACTTTCTACACCCCGTACCTCCGCGCGGCTACTAACACCGCATGCCAGGATCGCACACGCAGTCTCGGCCAGGAAGCGGATAGAGATCGTGTCGCGCGCGAAGGAGCTCGGCGTCAAGGTCACGAACTCGAAGGCCAAGATCTCCACCGAGTCTTGAGCAATGTGGTTGAAGGCATGACGAGGATGGCATGAGACGAGATGGTGGGGGAAAGGCGTCACTTTGTTAGCGCTCAGTTGCAAATTGCATTGCGTTTCATAGCTGGACCGTCCATCGACGGCTGGCTTGCAAGTAGTACGCCGCCAACGCCTTGCTAAGAGTACTTCGTACATAAGCGAAGCGAGACCTTCCCACAAAGAAAATCATGAACTCTTCGTAATGCAGCTGTCCACGTCTTTGCTCAACCTTCTTCCATAGCCTCCGCATCGGCATTAGGCTCTACCGCAATCACCTCCTGCGTGCCCGCACTCCAATACGCCAACACCTGCACCTTGAACTCCGCCATCGCCACGCCAAATAACTTCAGCAGCGCCGTCTGATGGCTGTTCATCTCCTTGCCCTCCTCCGCAACCGTGTACTCCTGATCCAGCATAACTTTGCCCTTGTCCAACCGCGTCGGCATGCCCCACTTCCGCACCGTAACCTCCAGCGAATGCGGCAACGGCACATCCTCCTCAATCGGCAGCTCGCCGCCTCTGCTGTGCACCACCCCAGCGGGCACCGTAAACGTCCGCGCCGCAGTCACGCCCGCCCGCGCAAAATCCACTTCCGCAAAGTTGCGCAGGTACTCCAGCACATCCTTCGGCTCCCGATTCGTGCACAATATCCCGACACTCCCCGCCAGGTACCCCGTCAATCCACTCAAGCCCGGCGCATGCTCATCCTCCTTTTTCATCCCCAGCGCCTTGGCCATAACCTTCGTCTTGCCGAAGAACAGTCGGCCGTCATTGGCAAAGTGCTGGCGCACGTCCTTGAGGTAGGTGTTGCGCATGTTCTCCACGCTGAAGACGAAGATGTGCTGGTAGGCGTCGGCGGCGGCCTGGACGGCGGCGTAGAGAGAGGCGGACTTTTCTTTGCTGGGCTTCTTTTGCACGACGGAGGTGTGGACGATGCGGGCGCGCTTGGATTTGGGCATGGTGGCGGTATTTGTTTGTTCGGTCGAGGTAGGGGTCGCTGTCGTTTGCTGGAGCTTGGATGTGTGTGTGCTGTCACTGGCGCGAACTTGGTAGTCTTCAATTCAATCTCCAAAAGTTTCAGCGTGAGCAAGTTCGAAATCTTGGCAAAAGCGAGCCGCAATCTCCGTCCGTATCTCCGACGTGTGGGACCGCATTCTCTCTCCTCTGCGTTCTTCCTGTTGCCTCGTCCTCGTCACCATTCCCTCTCATGTCATACACCTTTGGACCGACGACAGATCGTGAGAAGCCTAGCATGAGATACCACACACATCGTCGGCCAGCCGGCATGCCGACATTGTAATCGCTTGGACGAAGTTGAGGCCATCGACATACAGGGACGGGTATCCTCGAAACAACATCTGCCCGTCTCGAGAAGAGCTGCCATCTCGGGGCCAAAAATTGTGACGATCACGGCCAAAAAACTGGGCTCAGTACACCAGTCTTGTAGGAGACCATCCTTGTAGCTGCCACAATGTTACACAAGTTCTCCTGGTCTAGGCAAGCCGTTTCTCATTCCCTACCGTACCACGACCACCGCCACCCTGCCCTTTCACCGGATGTCTTTCAGAATCTGTCACGCCGCACCTACTACGTCCTCCATCATCCGTGCCCCGAATTTGTAAACAAGCACTGTCGTACCTGATCTCAGCATCGTGTTAATGCAGCTTACCTGGCGGCAGGAGAACCCGGCGGAAACCGTCAATCTCCTTCTTAGATCCAGCACTTGGTTGCCAGGCACAGCAGTAACAGTTTGTGGCACACTAAGGGGATCATGCGTTGCTTGCTCATGACTTCTCTACGGGTTGGGAACCCTCCTACCAGATGTCAGCCTCGAGCATGAGCGACGGATTGATATCCTGGCCCTCAGTAGGTATTGCCCGGGCACCGGAAGACATACCCAACACGTTCATCCAGTGAGGCTACCCTGAAGTCCACTAGAGCCTCCGCTTCCTCATTGGCGGCCAGGGGACGCTGCGGTAGCTTCGGTTCGCTCGCGCGCAGGATCCAGGCAACGCCGATGAATAAACTACATCCGAGTCCGACAACGTACTGGGTGGTTGTAGCAACATGGCCGAATGCGCAGCAAGGATCCCGCTCATCAACTCCTGGAGGCTTACCCAGGGGCAATAGTGATACTTAGGCCACTTGAGGGTGCCGCGCAGTGGCACCCCAGCCTCAACAAACATCATCGAGAGGTTTGCGAACCAGCTTAGTCAAGTACAAACGGTTGAGTACAAATGGTTGTTGAGCTACGCCGAGGCTTACATATGCTGCCGACGGAACGTCAAGTTCAACTAGACTTGACGGCGACACTTCGGTTCTAGTTTTCGGAGCAACTGCAAGTCATGGTACTATGAGCACTATAGCGATCCCGAGGCAAGGCCATATCTCCAATGGAAAGCTGGAGATCGGTGGTCCGCGCTGTCTTCTGCATCGGTACCGTGTTGGCCCACTCCGGTAGACTCTATAGGGAGCCATTGTGCAAGCTTTTGGCCAAACCAATGCCTGCTGCAGTAACACCCCAACGAGTATGGAGCGCAACCGAGCCATATCTCTGCTCGGCGGAGGCAGAAATTGCAGCTTGATTCCGCGACGGTACGTGCTGCGATGCTTGGTCGTTGGATAGCAGTGGCAATGCTGTAACCACTATAGCACAACTCTAGATCCGTGGTGGGCGTCGATGGACTCCATCCGGCATATCGACTTAAGTTAAGCCATTAAGGTAGAGCCGATATACCAGGCATTTGCTAGCACACGTCGGCATCGGCTCAACAATGGCCGGAGAGATTGTGCATTTCAACCGCTCGAAAACGACCAACTCGAGATGGCGGTCAATCTGCTTTGTCATCGCTTGAGCTTCGCCTTCTTCCAAAACCCGGCACAGAAGACCGCAAAACCCGGGCGCTAAGAACTCTCGATATCACGCCAGTTGGTTTGTCATCGCTGAGGATACTCGACAGACATGCCAAGACCGTATAGCGATGAAGAATCGGCATTGAGCAGTTATAGACAGCACGAGAGCCTCCAGGACAGATCGTGCTCGACTCATCATCAACATCTCAATGTCACTCAAGGCCGCCATGGAGACCGTTCTCATCGTCGGAGCGACTGGAAACATTGGCGTGTCAGCCGTCACGGCAGCGTTGCGTTCCAAGCGCAATGTTCTTGCCATTGTCCGCAACCAAAGCTCAGCCGACAAACTCATCAAGTATATTGGGTCGTCCGAGGGAATCACATTCGTCAAAGCCAATGTCCTCTCGGACTCAGGTGTAAAGGGTGTCGTTGATCAGGTCCGAGCGGGCAATCTCCCATCATTTCAGCATGTTTATTCGAGTGGTTGGGCGCCCTTTGATACTTCGCAAGTCAACGTTCATCACTGACTATCCAGCAAGTCGGCGGCGACTACATCCCAACTCCGCTTCAGGAGATTACCACCAGCCGACTACGCTACAACTTCAACACTTCCTTCGAAGCCAACTTCTGTAAGCCCCTCTTGTGCTTGAGAGAACTTGGCACCTTCTAACGAAACATCCGCAGTCGCCTATCGGGATAGCATCGGCTACCTGCTTGAGCAGAACAATCCGGCAAGCACATGGACCATCTGTACCGGGTCCCAGGGCGACTTAGCAACCTACCCGGTGCCAGCAATGCCGCAGGGCGCCTTGTTCTCCATGGCCATCGCCGCCGCCCGCGAAAACGAGACCACGAACGTTCGCTTCAACGAGATCTACCTCTCGTACCGAGTCGAGGTGGACGAACTCGCTGTCCAGCATGGTGTGACAAAGGCATCGGAGTTTGGGAAAGTGTACGAGATGATTCTCGCGGATCCCAAGGTCCGCAGCTCGCGCGTGCGGGTCGACCATTTGGAAGATCTGGAGAAGTTGAAGTATCAGAGGCGGTTCTGATCGCATGTCGTGCCGCTCACATAATCGGCACTCGCGTGTATGCCAGAATCCGGAGAGGCGGGACCTCTGTTCCTCTGATTGCTTCAATGAACCTATGTATTAGAAAGACTCAGGTCTACGTAGCACGGTCAGATTCTGTGTCCTTGGAAATTCAAGCTTGGTCCGAAGGGAGGCTCGAAAAGAAGGAGATGGGCATATATAGGCTGCAGGCGCCGGTCAGGTGTACCTCAGGCGAAGACTCCTGCTTTCGCATTTTCCAATATATAATCACCGTGCTTAAGAGCAGTGACTCACCAAAACATTACTGGCGTCGTGTATATACCGTGCCCAGGACAGCAGAAATAATCCGCCGACTGCTGTTCGGACTCCAGAGGGGCGCATGACATGCATACTCCACTTCTAGCGAACCAGTCTTGAGCTCCTTCCAGACTCCCACCTCTTCCATCAATCTTCACCCTTCTCGAGCCACCGATCATGGCGAGCCGACCAACTTTGACTCCCGTCTCCTTTGCCAAGACATGCAGGACGGCACACACTATTACGCCTTGACGTCAAGCGGGACAATAATCGTACCAAGTATATAGGTACAGACCCGATCGCTCGATCAAGTCGTACCACTACAAGCTACCAGCCCTGCGTGCGCCATCATGCATCACCCCTGGTGTAGGCCGGTTCTCAGCAGGTAGGTACTTCCGTCTGTTGACTCGAGGTCGCTCTATCAAAGACGTGCAAATGCAGGACCAGCCTACGAGGGCGATATCAGTCCGGAGAGACGGAGAGCCTATGCTATCACGCGACTCTTGATTGTGCGCGCCACCACGGTGACGTTGCCCTGCAGCAAGGCAATTCGAGCATGTGCGGCTGATCACAGAAACTCACGGATACAAGAGCAGCTTCAGCCTTCAGCCTCACCACGAGGCCTGCCGCAGCAGCCAACCTATTAATTCCAAATCAGCACCATGCCGTACATCTCCCTTCTAAATCCAATTCGTCGCTAAAGTCTGGATATACAGGTCACTACACCAGAGCTGGATGCCCTCGAGACAGCTTAATGTGAGACTAACCAGACTTTTGCTATGCCAAACCGCAAGGCAAGAAAGGATTCCGCAGCCAGCGGTGCGGACGACACCGGCGCTCTACATTTGGCGATCAAGAATGGGAACTCGCAACAAATAGAACGACTCATTGAGGCTTCGGCGTCTGGTGAACCCCGGCAGAAAACGCTAGCGATTGCGCTCTCTATCAGTTGCGACAAGGGGAACCTTGATCTCGTGAGTCGACTGCTTACGAATGGCGCAGATCCGAATGCAACCGTCACAGGGAAGCTGCCACCGCTACTGCGCACTGTGGAAGCCTGCAAAAAAGGCGACTGCTATATAGACATCATTCGGCTGCTTCTCAACCACAGAGCCGACTGTGGGGCGGTTGACCATGAGCAAAGGACAGCTCTGATGAAAGCCAAGACTGTGGATGTTGCCAAGCTGTTGATTGAGCATGGAGCAGACTTGCATGCGACTGACAACCAGAAGAAGACTGCATTGATGTATGCACGGTCCCAGGAGGTCGTAAATCTGTTCATCAGCAAAGGCGCAGACCTTGAAGCTAGAGACTTCAATGGCAACACAGCGCTGATGATCTCGCTTATGGAGGATCAAGACACCAAGATCGCCGAACTTCTCATCGAGCTTGGTGCAGATATCAAGGCCACCGATGACATGAAAAGAACAGTGCTTGACACAGCCGTGTGGAGGAACCGGGTGCCTGTTGTCAAGGCTCTGATTGACAAAGGGGTCGACCTCGGCAGGAAAGACGACCGAGAGAGGACTGTCTGGCATCATCTTGCCATGGATACTGAACGGCGCTTGGAAGAGGATGGTGGACCCAGCGAACAAATCGTGAAGTTGCTGTTGGGCGCGACAGACGGGAACAACGTGCTCGACGCCAGAGACTCGAGGTTTAGAACAAGCCTACATTGGGCTGTTGGGAGTGGCAACCTTTTGGTTGCGAGAGCATTGCTTGAAAGCAACCATGTTGATGTCAACGCAACCGAGCATAGGTCCAGAACAGCGCTGCACTTAGCCGTAAAGTTTGCAGCAGAGCTCGAGACAGACCTTGCGGACCTTGACCTCATGCTCACGACACTCGACGCAGAGATTGCCCTGATAACCAAGAAAAAACAGCTCAGGCACGGCTCGCATCTGTCCACGTCAGGTGTGCTGAAAGGGCCTGACACTATCACGGAAGAGCGTGTTAAGCGTCATCAGGAACAGCTGCGTAAACAGAAGGATACTCTCAAGCGTGTTAAAAGCAACCAGGCAATGATACTGGACTTGCTGCTGAAACAGGGTGCTATCAACATCGACGCCGAGGCAGACGACGGCTGGACGCCTCTGCACACCACATGTGCGTCTCGCGTCTCTCTTGACGCCTTGAACAAGCTTCTGAGTTTCGACGTTAAGCTCAACAAGAAGACGCAAACCAGTAAAACTGCGTTTCACCTCGCATGCGAAGCAGGCAACATCGAGGCAGTCACTCGGCTTCTTGCCATTCCGACTACACTGGTAGACACTAAAGACAATTTTGGCAACACTCCTCTGCTCGGTGCAGTCGCCTGCGGCCACCGAACCATTGTGAACCTGCTTGCTCCCTGGACGCAGCGCCATATCGACTCTCTTTCTAAGGAAGCCAGAGGTGCTGCGGAGAAGTTCCATGCCACAGTGATTGACTTCGGAAGCTACAAAAGAGGCAAACTCCCTGCAAAACCGAGTGTCTTCGACGTACTGTACAGTAATCCCACTACTGTCAAAGACTCTGGTAGAGACTCCGTGAGCACAATGTGCCCTCCTGGCGGTAGGACTGACTTCAGATGGATCCATCTACCCGTCAATAACGTGTCGTGGTGTCAGGAACTCCTCACGAAGCGTTTCATTGAAGAAGGCGCAGGGGATGTGGAAGGCTTTAAGATCTTGGAGCGCTCTTTCCTACACCAGCATCGCGGCCGAAAGGTACATTCCCGTTACATGCGACCCATGTGTCGCACCGTTCCTCGATCTGCACGCCGACCAGAGGCAGGCAATGCCGGTGCAGGGACGCAAGCTATGTCAGCAGACGAGATCGCTAAGGGTGCCGCAGAACATCAATGGCTCGACAGTGACATGCGGCCTTCGATCCTGAGAACGGACGCGACCACAACCAACACGTCCAATATTTTGGCGTTAGCCAGAGACCAACGTCGGACAGACAGCTTACGAAGATCGTCGACGGCTGTGAGCGACGAGTTTCGCTGGCCTCAACAGCGTAGTCTGACAATGGACAGTCAAAGAAGTGCTGCTCAATCCGACGTAGAGAAGCCGGGATATGCCGCACAAGGTGCCATCCGCGATCCACCAGCCGAGGCAGAGAACAACGTCTTCTTGTTCGCACCATACCTCCATTTTGAAACGGATGCGAGGCGGCGCGAGATGCAGGAAGCCCTGAAACAAGCAGAGAGCGCTGCCAATACCAAAGGCATGAGCGCCGCCGCCGATGCACTTGTCCGAGAACCGCAGCACGAAGACGAGTTATTGCTGAAAGCCCACTTGGGCTCCTCGACCCTTCATATTCGACGGACCTTAGACCAGTTCTTCTACCGTACTATAGACACTGCATTCCGCGATGCCACCCAAGTCGTATACAAGCATCTTGAAGAACATGCTAAGATTGCGGAGGACCTCAAGGTTCTGATGGTTGACCAACTGTGGATGTGGATATTGGGTGATGACCTTGTCATCACCAGTTTCCCGCAGAGGTGGCGACAGCCGCCTCGAGACCCGTTGAATGTTCTGGAAAGCGTCATGGAGGAGATCAACTCGCCGACAGCAAACGGCATTGGTAATGTTTACGAACTCGCCACCCTCATAGCTGGTCGCTGCTTCGAGACGTTCGACCGATCCGACATTCGCCCAGAGGGATCCAGGTTTCTCGACATGTTCGAGTCAACCATAGGCAAAGCCATGGATGACGAGACCGAGTTGTTCCGCCGGTTCAACCGGGCATCGAAGCAACTCTCCATATTCCTGCAAGACACGAAGCATTGGTCTTCGCTACGACACAAAGAGGACGCGGCCGTGAGAGCAGCAGTAACGGACTCGGACTACAAAGCTGAAAGCCCGGGCGGTACTAGCTCCGATCGAGAGCCCGAGGCCATACAGGCGTTGCTGGACATAGATTCCGAGATCAAATTGTGGACCAAGGTCAAAGATGTTCGAGATGAGCTAGACATGTTGAGAATGGTCTTCGAGCAACAAAAGCAGGTAGTCCCGGGGCTGCGCGAATCACTAGATACCGTCTTCGGCAGCAACAAGGGACTTGGGGGCGAGAGAGGCAAGATCAAGAAGCGTCTTGGGTACCACGAGCGGGCCATAGATCACTCCATTCAGGAAGTAGATCGGATGGACAAGCAAGCGAGACGGATATACGACTCTATCCGAGATCTGCTGGACTTGAAACAGAAGCACGCGAATGCTTTTGAAGCAAGCTACGCACGCATACAAGCAGCTGAGACTGCACGCCAGGGTCAGACGTTGTTCGTGTTCACTGTTGTCACCGTCATCTTCCTACCGTTATCCTTTATTGCGGCATTCTTTGCGCTCGATGTCCAGGAGTTCCCTCACCAGGGTGACAACCAGGAAATGCCACTAAGCTATGTCTCGAAGTGGGTCTTTGGTATCGGCATCTCTATTGCCCTACTCTGCGTGCTGGCTGCGCTTTCGGTTGACAAGATAGTTACTGCCTATAGAACTATGCAGGATTGGATCTCCGCTACGATGGCTGGTCCCTCGCAAGGATCAGAGTTACACGGGTCAGAAGTGTGGGATCCTGTAGCAATAGCTGCGAAGCCGTTTGGGAGGGGACCGACAAAAACGCTGCGAGACCGGGTGTCTATTCCACTCGCTGGTCGGCTACGGGTACGAGGATTGGAAGAGTCGAGGACCTGGGACCCTGTAGCTATCACTGCGAAGCCCTTCGGGAGAGGACCGCTCACCGGCCTGAACCTACATTCGCGCCTCTGGAGGTCTCGGCGCTCCGATAAGGACGTCGAGATGAACAACCTGAGCTCTCAAGGCTAGCTAGCGGCATCGCCATTTCGGACAGCTGCGCTCTCTTACGCGTTGGCCGACTCAAGGCTGCAATCTTGATCCCCATGCTCCTCAGCGGCGTCAACAGGGGAATGTGAATGGTTGATAGTTATCAGGCGACCGTCCTCGTCACGGTACGCTCGCAGAGACCCCCCTCGGTCAATACTGTGCAATCATCCTCGCATCCTCGCACGGCACTGAACACCGCTTTGCCAAGCAGAGAGATATGAGTACAGCTTCCACTCTCGCTCCGGTTGCACGAGCCCGCAGGTGAACCTCCGTAGCAGTTCCGGTATCAACTTGGAGATCTCGAGAAGGGCTACGTTCTACGAACCGAGGGCGATGAGGTTAACGACATCTTCATCCCACACCACTGCCCACTACTGGCCCTGCCGGTACAAGTTCGAGAGCCCACACCGAATGAGAGGTCATTGCGCTCCATGCGCCTTAGAGTGTCAGGGTCCACGTTCAGCCATCTCTCTGGCCGGAACTCGTGGGGAGCAGGATAGACGGTCTCATCTCGGGCAGTAACCCACGAATCCATGCCGACAATGGTGAATGCCTTCGATCACGACGCCACCTTGTGGCACTACGCGCTCGAGCTGTCCTCCGACTCCAGGATGTATGCGCAACGTCTCCTTGATGACGGCTTGGAAGTACGGGAAGCTCTGTGCTTCGGCGAATGTCACCGGGTTTGAGAGATGGCCTGCGGCAGCTGCGCTGTCGACGTCAGCCTGAAGATTCCTGTAGACCTCTGGGTGGCGAATGGCGTAGTAGAAGATAGCAGTGACAGTGATGCTGACTATCTCCAGATCTGCGTTGGGTCAGCAACTGCAGACTGCACCAAGATCACAGTGAACTACGCACTCACATGTTGGTTGTGACATGGATCATCAGATCAGCGCCTTCGTTGTGTTCAGTCTTCAGCAGGTCCAGCAGACCACCTTGAGGTCTCACTTCTTTGTCCTCGCGCATTGGCATCTGTTGCAACACCCACTCGACTATGCCATTCGTTCTCTCCACCTTCGCTATAAGAGGAGCAAGCACAAGATTTCCAAGCAGATAACGATGCAACCATGGTATCTGCCCCACCGTAGCAAGACACCGCGTCCGACGGAAGTTGCTGTTAATGAGACCGTCGATGTCTTGTTTTCGCTCCATGAATCCCAGCCGGTTGGAGAAGGTGATGGACGTGATGACATCCCAAGCGAACCACATAGACCATTTCACCATGTCAATATCTTCTCTCACCTCGATCATATGCTCAAAATTCTGGACCAAGATGGCTGTGCACTCGTCAACCAACGGCCCCAGCTGCTCTCGCATCGTGCTCATGGAGAAGGCGTTGCCCAGCTGCCTCCTCATCAGCTTGTGCTGCTTCTCGTCGCGCACGGTGAACAACATCGATAGCCCGGCTTCACATCAAAAATTTCATAGAGATCGCTCTTGCGAAACTCGCCTGACATTGGGAAGATGATTGAGATGTACTTGCTGTCTGACAAGGACACGGCGTTCGGCCCCAGCTTCACTATAGGCCCGTATTTCTTGTGGAACATCAGGTGATATATCATCAGGGTGCCCTTCGCATTCGGCCAGACGCGGTCCAGGTCGCTGAACTTGGCCAGCCATGGTCCTGGGATCTTTCGAAGCGCGTTTCGGTAGTAGCTAACGATGTACTGCGCGACTACAGCTACCAAGAGTATGCCAACCACCAACCATGCGTTCGATGTGTAGGAGAGGAGCGGCATTGCTGCTTTGATGAGTTTGGCAAGTGATTGATCAAAGACAGAGGGACAAGGCAGGCTGATGATGTCTACGATACTGTCTGCTTACCGGCGCTGTGCTGGCAATCCTTTGCCCAAACGCGACCGAAAGCTGCAGCCTGCAGGCGTCTAGTGGAAAGTCAACATTCGATCTGTGTGAAATATGAATGCGGAACCCGGACACGGGTAGGCAGTCCCTGAAGCCCCTCAACCTATTTGGGCAACAGGCGAAACGAATGCCAGACAGTCGAAAGCTTAGCCCGCAGGCTTGAATCCGAATGGTGAAGGGCCCTTATTGTGTGGCACAAGCAGCTGCATGTGCAGCTTGCCCTTGCTAGCTGTCCAAAGCCCGCCCTCGCCTGGCAAATGCGCAATCAACCGACTGCTCGCATGCTATGACAACTGCGCATAATAATCCGCCTTGACAAAGTCCGCCGCCCGCTCCGCAAGAGCATACACAAGCGTCTGCAGATTCGCCCTCGGCTGCAGGGGTACGATACTGGCATCAATCACCCTCAGCTTATTGACGCCGTAAACCTTGAGTTCCGCGTCCACCACGCCGCCCTTGGCCTGCGGCAGCATAGCGCAGGTGCCGGATGGGTGGTACTCGGTCTGCAGCAGCCGCTTGACTTCACTCTCCACATTCGCTTCGGTCAGGTTGGTGTAGACGTCCTGGTAGACGGTGCCGTTTCCTTTCAGTACGGTTGAGAGCGGGTATGCTTGCGCGAGCGTGTTCTGGATATGCAGCGCGATCTTCGACAGCATTGCCAGGTCGGCCGGGTGTTCGAGGTAGTGAGGATCGATGATGGGGTAGCTGGCCGGATCGGAAGAGTTGATGTGCACATTGCCGCGCGACAAAGGGTGCTCAAGAACGCCGAGGATGGTGAAGTAGTTGCCCGGGGTAGGCGGGGTGAAGAGCTTCGTCGTGTCATTGGCGAACACTGGGTTCATGCCGCTGGCGGTGTTCATGTGCTGCACGACCTCTTGCCCAGCGAGAACATCCTTGACGATCAAGGCATACTGCTCCAACTTCTCCGGCGTGTACTCTCCGTTTAGGGCACCTGTGCCAACAGACGCCAGGAAGTCCGCGAGAAAGGTGTAATGCTCAAGTGGCTCGGGTAGAATCTGCTCGAGAGACAACAGTGCGCCTCCAAGAGCGACGAGCGACAGCGGACCGGTCCCGTTTGCAAGGTACTGAGTGTAGGCGGCATCATAGATCGTCTCATTGACAAGCTCGTCCAGAGTGAAAATGCCCGGCACGACTTGGTATCCGAGTGGCATGTACACGTGATCCTGGAGGTTCTCGCCAACATTGGTGTTGTTCACGACAGTCGTGACTCCAGCCGCTGCAAGCACACTCGCATTGCCAATACCAGACAGCTCGAGAATCTGAGGCGAGCCGAAGCTGCCCGCGCTGAGGAGCACCTCCTGGTTCGCGCCGATAGTGTAGCTTGTACCGTTGATGCTGACGCTGACGCTGCTGGCGTAGGGAGTACCGCTCTTGGTTTTGAAATTGATCTTCTCCACCAGAGCATCAGTGTAGACTTTGAGGTTCGTACGGTCGCGCACCGGGTTGAGGTACGCCGTCGCTGCGTAGCTTCTGGTGGTACCGTTCTCAAGATCAATGTTGGTTAGGATGGTGTAGCCGCCCAGCGCAAGACCGTCTCTTGGGTCAGACTTGGCACCGATACCCAGCGTGTCGTACGCGAGTGGCCAAGCTTCGTCCAGCTTAGTCCATTCGAGTGGGAAACCGTTGTGAACCTCGCCATCCATGCCGTGACTGGCTGAGTCAATGATTGACGTGTTCAGAGCTGCCGCAACCTTGGCGCTGGGAGCGGTGTAGTTCTCCGACTTCCTGTAGTACGGCTCGAGCTCGGCCCACGACCAGTTTGCATTTCCCAGTGCGCCCCAGTTGTTGATGTTCACCTGGGAGGCATGGGTGTACGCAAGGTAGTTGATAGCGCTGCTGCCACCGAGCTGCTTGCCACGCGGGTGACCGATGACACGATCATTGACATGAGATTGCGGCACAGTCGTGTAGATCCAGTCGTAGTCCGGGTTGCCATACAGAGCTGTGAGCAGGCTGGGCGCCAGAACATTGGTGTCATTCGAGCGATCCAGACCAGCCTCTATCACGGCGACCGAAACAGTAGGGATCTCGGACAATCGGGCAGCGAGCGTCAAACCGGCGGTGCCTGTTGATCGTAGGAGTCAGCGCATACCCTACGGTGAGTTTGAACTCATGGGCATACGTACCACCACCACAAATGACATAGTCAGCGCTGGGCAGCGCCACGGCAGAAGGCATACCAATGGAAAAAGGACGAAAGGAATGGCCACAAACACACAAGCCTCGCAACCTGTTCCGAGAGTGTGAACCATTCCGCCGGCATGGCACACGCTGGCTTATCTATACAGCCACGGCCCACGACTCTGCTTAGCACTCGGCACATCTCTTTTCCAATCATCAGATAACGGCCCATGCATCGCATGAACCGCCATGCGATCACGATCCACTAGGGGACCAGGCGCCGCGAGGCGCGACTCAACGAGAGTAACTTCACATCCTGCATGATCCCCAAACTCCACGTGGGTCAAGAGCGGCTTCCCTGCGCTTCGAATCAGTAGAGGAGGATTGTGGACAAAGAGGGTCTGACCACGACTCGTGAAGATATCGTGGGCGTATCGGACCCAGGTACTTGCCTGTGAAGAGTACGGTTCGAGTGGACAACCGGCTAGCGGTTCCCCAAAGGACCTGCTTTGAGTTTGGGGCCTTCGGGGACGGGTCACGGGAAAAGGAGAAGCTCGCTGCTCGGCGCACGTACAGATCCGCTCTCGTGAGTCATGCCTCTTGCCCCGGGGCGCCGGGCGGAGGTAAGGTGCGGAGCGTGACGGAAGTACCCGATGTATGCCGATAGCACATCCCACACGTGACATGGATCTGTACTCACACCGGCTCCGGTACCCCCTATAACTGGCGCGAACACCTGGCTGTCACAAACCACCAGCCTCTTTCCTGACTGGTTTCGCAGAATGCTTCCCGAGTACTTGCCCAGATTGCGTGCCCGGTGGCTTCGAAAGCTGCTTCCCCGAGCGCTTTCCTCGACTGCTTCCCGAGTACTTGTGCAGACCGGCGATTGTCCATTGCCGCCTAGCAGTCAGCTGTGTGGTTCTCTGAAGCAAGGAGCATACCAATGCGAGCACGTCTCAACATGAGACCGAGGCCTGATGGAACCTTCACCATACGACGTCGGCCTCGCACTTTCAGCAGTACCGCAGCAGAGTATCATGGCGATCCTGGACCTCTTGCACGTGGGGGCGGCGAAGGCACCAAGCACCGTCACGCTGATCGCTTTCCTCCCTCTAACCATTCTCGTGTGCATAGGTGTCTACAACCCATACCTGGCGTTCTACAGTCTATATCTCCACCCTCTGCGGCATGTGCCCGGAAAGAAAACGTGGATTGCATCCCCGTTTCTGTCCCATAAAGCACGCATGCGAGGCGTCGTCAACGCCGAGATCATCCGCCCGCAACAAGCTGGGAGGGACAGTCCGAGTCTATTCGACTTTCGTCTCGTTCATGTCCGCTCAGTCCTGGCTAGTTCTGTACAGCAGAAGCCGGCATGCCAAAGCTCTCCCTCCTCGATGGAGAATCTCCGCCCGGAATTCTCACCACGCACGATGAAGTTGCTCATGCTCGACTGCGCCGGGCATTGAGTCAGGTCTTCTCCGAGCGTGCCAATGGCAAGCTCGAACGGATTGTGAAGCCACATGCTGGTATGCTTCTTGACAACATTCGGCAAGCCAGCGAAGCCGGCGAGGAGGTTAAGTCCAGAAGTCCTTTCAATGGGACGGCTTTCGACATCATTGGAGCTTTGGCTTTGACGGCCTGAAAACTGGCCGCATCCCTTCCTGGATCAATGTGATATTTGGAATAACCAAGGTCCTATGCTTCGTGCTATTTGTGTACGAGGAGCTTCCTTGCTTTTGAGAGACCCTGCTGCGATAAATTCCGACGAGTGCAAGACGTCAAAAGGAGGAACACGAGAAGTTCGTGAAGGACAAGGTCAGACGTCATCTGCTGAACGAGAACTTGAAAGGCAACAGCGATAATGTCGGCGACATGTGCATTTTAAGGGATACCAAGGATGTGCTGAGCGACGAGGAAACGAGCGTGAACACCAGCGAGCCTGTTTCTGCTGGCTCTGAGACGACCGCAACGGCCGTGATGAGTCTGACTTTTTCGCTGATTCGGACTCCGCACGCGCTGGAGAAGGTCAAGAGCGAGGCTCTATCTGCGTTTCAATCCAAGGGTGACATCAGCTTCAGCACCACAGGGCCAGACCAGTTACCGTATCTGAACGCTCGCATCACGAAGGCCTTTCGGATTTTTACTCCAGCGCAGTCTGGCGTACGGAGGACGCATTCAACCCTTCCACCTCGACAATAAGTCGAAATCGACATGCACTTTAACTCTCCCGCTCCCGCTCCCGGGGCCTTGAGAGCGGGGCAAGCAGTGCGCCCTTCGAACCGCGCCGCACTCCTCCTCCTCCCTTGCTCGTGTATCGGTCTTCGCGTCAAGCCATTGCCATCGCCACGACAGCAAGGCGCACCGCCAGCTCCGTGATGGCGACACTCGCAACTCGTCCGTCGACCATGAAGGCTGCGCAATGGGGCTCCTCTGTGGGCGGCATCGAGCGGAACATACAAGTGGTTGATGTGCCACTTCCTCTTGCCCCAGACGCCACACGTCTGCCAGCCGAGTCGACGTTGGTCCGAGTGGCTTACTCGAGCCTGAACCCCGTCGACTACAAGTTCCCTGAGCTGCCGTTCATAGGCGGCAGGATCAACCACATCCTGGGCAGCGATTTTGCCGGCACCGTGGTCTCAACTACTCTGCCTGACATCAGCCCGGGCCAACGCGTCTTCGGCATGACGAAGATCCCCGCCTTCGGTGCACTGGCGGAGTACGCCATGGTTCATGGAAGCCAAGGCATCGGTGAGCAAAGCTGTGCACACCAGCCATACTGGAGACATATTAACCGGCGGTCTCAGCCCCTGTACCGGACGGCGTTCCCTTGCGAGACGTAGCTGCGCTCGGTGTCGCGGGCTTATTGGCGTATCAGGCCATCGTTCCTTTCGTCCGTGAAGGCGACAAGGTCTTCGTCAACGGTGGGAGCGGCGGTATAGGCCACTATGCAGTACAGATCGCAAAGATCCTGGGATGCTCCGTAACTGCAACATGCTCAGGCCCGAATTTAGACCTGGTCAAAAGCCTTGGAGCAGACGATGTCATCGACTATCGCAACACAGACGTCGTCGCTTACCTCCAAAGCCAAGGCACTCAGTATACTGTCCTCTTCGATACGGTTAGCACACCGGCCATCTACTGGTCAGCTCACCACTATCTTAAGCCCTCGGGTTCATACAATTGCATTCCTGGAGACACGAACTTCGCCACTGTCTACAGCATGGCTGCGATGTTCCTACTTCCGGTATGCTTAGGTGGCGGCCAGAGGAAACCGAAGTTCATCGCACGCCGGCTCGATGCAGCGCATTACGCGGAACTGGCTACGTGGGTGAAAGAGGGCCGTCTGAAGACTGCCGTGGAGCATGAGTACGAGCTTGACGCGGCTGCTGAGGCGTTCGCACGATTGAAGAGTGGACGGACAAGAGGCAAACTTCTCATTAGGGTTGCTGAAGAGTAGCTACTAGCTACTGATGCCTATGCGTCTGGCAGGCTCGATCTTGAGCGCTGGGGTCACAGTCGCTGAGACCATGCGTTCTTCGTGCGATTATCGTGTGTTGCCAAGTTCGTGAAGGAAACCACGAGCCATGGGCAATGCCAAAGTACCCGATAAACCTCATAGTTGCCGAATCAATCGGCCAGGACTATTAGTCCGTGCTCTGTGGCTGTTGACAGCTGTGCTGGGATGCTTCTGGAGAATCAGTGGCGAAAGCCTTCGCGTCAAGCCATGCGTATGATCTCTTGACAGGGCTTACACGCCGAGCACACATTACGCCGAGTACGAAGTCCGGTGAGGCTCACCTGCAGTGATCCCGGCGGTGGCATACGGCGACACTCGCCGTGGCGGTGGCATACGGCGACATTCCGCCGTATCGGTAACACGTCTCTGCGATGCCCGCTTCACGATGACCACCTGCGAACCTCGACCAAACGCGATGCTCGACTTTGCCTCTCCTTCCCTCCCATAGCTGTGCACATCCGCTACCAGGCAACATTCGTTCTCTCAGTTGTTTGTCTTACCACATCAATTATCTCTCTCGCCACCATGTCACTTGAGGAAAAGGCAGGACTTGGGACCGGTGGGCTGCAACCTACAGAGCTTTACGCTATCAACGGTACCGAGGCTTCGCCACACAGCACAAGGCCGCCTACCCACGCAGACTCGGTGTTGCACGGGACACCGCAGCGCAATGCCTCCCAAGAACCCAAGCTGCCTGGCACCGAGGACGAGCGTCGAAAGGAAGAGGACGAGGACAGCGGCGAGCGGTATATCTCCGGCTATCCTCTGGCCCTCCTTTGCATCGGCATCGTGGCAGCTGTGTTTGTCGTTGCTCTCAGCAACACGATCATCTCCACTGCAATCCCCACGATAACCTCCGAGTTCAACTCCTACTCGGACATTGGTTGGTACAACTCCGGCGAAGCAATCACCGGCACCGCATTTCAGCTTCCCTTTGGCCGAGCATACGCGCTGCTGAATCTCAAGTGGACGTTCGTCAGCAGCGTCTTTGTCTACATACTTGGATCGCTTATCTGTGCAGTAGCGCCAACGTCCACCGTGCTAATCGTCGGCAGAGCAGTGTCGGGTGTTGGTGGCGCTGGAGTGTTTAGCGGCGTTTTCATCATCATTGCTCGCAACATCCCTCTGCGCAAGCGAGCACTATACGCCGGCTTAACGGGGGCCACTTTTGCCATCGCAGCGGTGCTTGGCCCTGTCATTGGTCAGCTGCCTGGTGCTTCCCCACTTTGAGGTGCGTCTCGAGGCTAACGCGGAGACAGGCGGGATCTTCACGAGCCACGTGACGTGGAGGTGGTGCTTCTACAGTAAGTGTGGTCTCCCACTCACTACACCAGTGCTGATCGGGTCACGCAGTCAATCTTCCAATCGGTGGGGTCTCCATCGCGGTCATCCTACTGTTTCTCCCAGGATCCTTGAGCAAGGCGCCCGAAGATCTCCAGGGTCTCACCTGGTCACAGACTGTCCTCAAGTTCAATCCATTTGGTACGGCCTTGTTGCTCGGTGCCATCGTGTGCTTGGAGCTAGCGTTGCAATGGGGTGGTGCTCAGTATCCCTGGAGCAACGGCCGTGTAATCGCGGTCTTCACGGTGTTCGGCTTGACTATTCTCGCTTGGCTGGGTCTGCAGTACGTCCAGGGTGATGAAGCAACGCTGCCGTTCAGTGTGGCGCGACAACGCAGTGTTGCAGGTGCGAGTCTGTACACTCTCTTCATGAGCGGAGCGTTCAGCCTGGTCGTTTACTTCTTGCCGATTTGGTAAGTCCTGCTGCGGTCGGGAAGCGAGACAGCTGCTGACACAAGATGAGGTATCAGTCTGTGCAAGGCGACACTGCTGCAGCTGCAGGCTTAAAGCAGCTCGGCATTGTTTTCGCCCTCGTTCTATCCGCCGTCGCATCCGGAGGCTTGACAGTAAGGTTCGGCTACTACGTTCCCTTCCTCATTGGAGGTACCATCCTCGCATCAGTCGGCTCGGGACTTCTGTTCACGATCGGCCTACGCAGTGGGCTGTGGAGAATGTGTGTAAACTGTGCTAGCCTTTCCTCAAGCGCGCTCTGCTAATGGACGGCAGCATTGGCTACCAGATCGTTTTTGCTGCTGGTATCGGCATGAGCCTCGAACAGTGCAACGTTGCAGTTCAAACAGTGTTACCAGACGACAAGATACCCCAGGGTACTTCCTTGGTACTGCTCACGAGATCGCTCGGCGTCGCCCTCGCTGGCCCCATTGGGCAGAGCGCCCTACAACAGGCCCTCGCCAAACGGCTCGGCCCCAAGGTAGCGGCCGCCGTCTAAAATAGCGGAGGCGCCGTCGATGTCCGGAGCAAGCTAGAAGGCATCTTTGGGGCAGGTACGCAGGAGCTGCAGCGAGCGTTGCAAGCTTTCAACGATTCCGTGACGAGGGTCTTCATGGTTGCGCTGGTCTTAGCATGCATCACTGCACTATGTGTGCCACTGATTGAATGGAAGAGCGTGAAGAAGGAAAAGAGAGAGAATGAAGACCGGAAAGAGAGCAAGGCAAAGGGCCAGGGCCAGGGCCAGGGCCAGACGTAAAAAAGGGGGCAGCAAGAGCGATAAGGCTGCCGTGACTGAGGTCCACACGCCGCATCGGGTCGAGGATAGATGAAGTTCCCCAGCCGCCACTTGTCACGTTTGTAAAGCTCTCGTCCTGCGTCACACACACAATGTATATACCTGTTTGTATGCAGTCCCGCGCGGAAGAAGCCGGTCCGGCGCACATTCACCGTCAGCAGCTGCCTGCATAATGACGACAGGTGCAGGTTCGTGGAAGCATGGCCGAGCTACCCAGTAGCTACCCCTGCTGTCGCTGCGGTGCATATACAACACGAACCCCATCACGCCCCATGCGCAACCAACAGCACCATACTACATGGCATCGCCACCAACCACCATGGCACACACGCCCAGCCGAATGCTCGTCGTCGGTGGTGGGCCCGCAGGCGCGGCGACGGCCTTCTGGCTGGCCAAAACCGGAGCCGAGATCGTGGTCGTTGAGCGCTCACCCAAAAGCAGGATCACCCTGGGACAGGGGATTGACATCACGGGACCAGCGGTCGGCGTGATCCAGAAGATGGGCTTGGAGCAGCAAGTCCGGGCTCACACCACGGGCGAGGCGGGCGCCGCGCTTTGCAACGACGACGGCGAGGAGATCGGTGTCATCGGCACCGCGTCCTCGGAGGGCAAGGGGGTCGCCCTCACGCAGGAGATCGAGATAACGCGAGGCCAACTCTGCACCATCCTTGCCGATGCGGCCGAGGCGCACGCGAACGTGACGTTCCGCTACGGGTGCTCGATATCGGCCATCCAACAAGGCGAAGCATCTGTCACGGCCACCCTCTCCGACACTGGCCAGGCCGAGGAGTTCGCCTGCATCATTGGCGCCGACGGGCTTGCCTCCAAGGTGCGCGAGATGGCATTCGACCCGGCCACTACCAGGGACTGCTACAACCCGCTGAACGTGTATGTGGCCTTCTTCTCCATGCCGGGCGATCCGACGACTGATCTGCCGAACGCGCGTGCCCAACAAGCTGTCGGGGGCCGCACCATCGTGCTGCGGCCCGCCGACGCGAAGGCGGACAGGACGTCGTGCTACATGACCATAGTGCGCCAGGACGCACAGTTGGAGAGCGTCGCGGCCAACGGAACGCCAAACGAGCAAAGGGACCTCTGGATGGAGAGATTCAAGGACGTGGGCGGCTTGGCCAAGCAGGCCCTGCAAGGCTTGAAGGCCACTGAGGATCTGTACTGCACCCGCATCGTGCAAGTCAAGCTGCCTACGTGGCACAGCGGCCGCTGCGCCCTCGTGGGCGATGCGGCCTACGGCCCTTCCCCGCTGACTGGCCAAGGCACAACTCTCGCCCTTGTCGGCGCGTTCGTGCTAGCGGGAGAGCTGGCTGCCAGTCCGAAGGACCCGCAGGCCGCTTTTACACGGTACCGGGAGACGTTGGCAGACTACGTGACCAAGTCGCAAGGCATTCCGCTTGGCGGTAGGGCACCGCAGTTGATTAACCCGCAGACTTCCGCCGGCATCTGGACGCTGCGAACGATCTTCAGACTGGTCTCCTGGACAGGAGTATGGAAGCTTGCTGGGGGTGGGTGGAAGAGGGAATCGTTCATGTTACCAGCCTACGACTTCGAGATGCAACCAGCCTGACCTGTTCTTGGGGAGCTCGGGTTTGAGATAGGGGCCTGGAAATGGCAACGTACGCTCTGCGCGTTGCCGCGGTGGCAGTGTTTGTAGACTGTATCACGGGTCGAAGGATCTTCTCGACATGCTTTGCAACGGCAATCGTAGTGCATTGTTACCGGGCTTTCGGAGGATTCTGAGCAGCACTGGCCAGTCGGCGCACACGATCGCCATTTTCGGTACGGAGCGAAAAGACTGCATCGTTCTGGAGCTCTCCGAAAACGAATTCTAGATATCGAAAACCGGAATGTCATCGCACACAGCAGATGCAACCCGTTCACGAACGCCGCTGTACCACGAAGGAGCAATCACTGTCGATTGGAGCGCGCACTGGGGTCAGTCAACGACACTGCCGAGCGTTCAGCAGCCCATCCACCTGTCCCGTAACGACCTACAGCCTCTTGACTCGAATCGACACCGCCGCTCTCCACTAATTCCGACACGTCCTTGTCGGCGCTCTCCGGCCTGGCGTCACCCACTGACGTGGATATCCTACTTCTCCTTCTAGAGCGGCTGACAGCTGCCACACCATCGACGCTGATGTAGCGCTCCAGGAAGAACGTCGGGATTGACTCTCTTGCAGCAGTCGAGCTCGCCACTGAGCTCGCAGGCTTCAGCCAGGTCGCCACCGACGGGGCTGACCTGCTTAGTATGACCGTCGGAGAAATTTGTCTCCGTTTGAAGCTCCCTAGCAGCAAGATGCATCCGCAGATCGACTTCGCGCCTGTGAGTGGTGATGACACTGGCAGTCTCATCGGTATCGGACGTGGGAAGAGAGCGATTGTGATGCTGCGTTCTTCGCTTTCCTCGCCGCGACAACCGGCACTGCAGCTGCCGCGATAGAACCATCCATGACCCTCGAGGAACTTGGTCTGGATGGCAAGCGCTCCATGAACATCATCCGCCGTTGGCGGCATCTCCGACGACGTCGAGATGGACTGCCAAAGCAGAAGGTCACAAGTCAGCTCGCACAGCATTTCAAGCAGCGCAACGCTACACAGGGGCCAAGGACCGACCTGCTTATCGAGGATCTCCTTCATAGCGTGCAGGCTATTGACGACGACCCAGTCATGCCAACCAACGCGGATGCGGAAAATCTCCCCGTACTCCAACGCCCACTGCCGGAAAAATCCGGGCGCGCGAGGCGGCAGACCCATGCCAATGCCGATGATGGGATGGCCTTGGTGGGCCGGGAATTGTCCGCAGGCGGCGGTCAAGGCGCCTCTGCCATAGCAAGAGCAAGAACGAGAGCAAAGCGAAGCCGACAAAGGCGAGCGCCGCGTACAGGTTGCCCCAGAGACTCAGCGACCTGAGCCCAAGCATCGTGGTTGAAAGGTCGGTGGGTGAGCGGCAAGATAGATGAGAATGGAGCAGGGGACTTTCGAAGATTCGACTGCCTTTCTCCCATCGCTTTAGACCAAGACGTGATGAATGGGCAGACGCCGGGGGCAGCGGTGACTGGGATAGCATGTCTAATGCCCATGCACGACGGACGGCGAGTTTGCAAAGGGGAAAGTGGTTCGCAGAAAGTGCTTCAGTGAGCCCGGAACCCAGACGAGCCACAGCAAATCTACTCCCCGGATATCATCCCGGCACGTGTGACACTTTATACCCCGGGTCTGCCCCAAGCCACACCGGGAAGCCTGGTTGGAAGCGACGGGTGACCGGCGAATCGTTCCCCCAAGTTCACACCCGTAGGATGCTGCACAGGTCACCGAGTGGGGGCGAGACCCCATTGCCGGCAGACGTTGTACCGTGAATCCCCGGCTATCGTCATTGTCTTACGGGAACGTTTGGGGGGGGAAAGGAGAGAAGCGTGTGGGAAGGACGAGGGTACGGGACACTCGTCCCTTCGGCCTTACAGGCCTAGCACCGCAAGCCAGGAGGTGAATAAGGAGGTTGGATGCCACGCCCCGCCGTACGTGTAGCCGGCGGGCGAAAGGGACAATCAAACATGAGGGGACACGGAGACCTGTTGTTCCCGCAGCGGCACCTCTTGCTTACATCTTCGAAGGCGGGGGCGAACCTCATAGCGTGCTGGCTGGTCCCCCATATCCGGCCCCGGGGACCGGTGCAGCCCATCATGCCCAGCCGTGCCCTCAAGGCCGTCTCCGTAGAACGATCGTCCGGCGTGGCACACGGGCGCTCGCCGGGGTGGAAGCCAGCCAGCCAGCCCCACCATATGTTTCCGGGCAAAAGAAACCTCTGCAAACACCGTAGAGGCGAACATGGGGGCGAGCCGCGCGAGCGCGGACGAGTCTTGGGCATCGGCCCAGAGGGTTGGTTGGTTGGTTGGGAACCGGATGTGAAAACCTTTGGCTCTCCAATTTAATTCGGTCCCGCATGGAATTTCCGAGTTCCCCAGCAGCCCGGCCGCAGGTCGTGCGGCGGACAGCACACCAACGTGCCCCATGCGCGCATCCACATCCACATCCCACACACCCCAGCCGCCTTTCCCCTAGCCCCACAAAGCAACGCCCCCCACAACTCCCACCACCCCTTGCCCCCAGCTACACGCTAATCGTCCTAAACACCCCAAACCCACTCCCCCCCGTCGCCATGACCACCCCCGGCATCTGGCCCTGCCAATGCGCCTCCTTGACCCCCTCCATAAAATGCACAAACAGCAGCTGCGGCGGCACATCCTTGACATCGGCCGTATACCGACTCTCCTCGTCGTCCAACTCGACGGCCAAGTCCCACAGCGTGAGCGTGCTGTCCCCCGCGCAGACGGAGACAATACTGTCGTCCGTCGGATGCCACTCGAGACTGGTGATCTGCTCGCGGTGGAAGTCGAAGTTGGCCACGGGCTTTGAAGTGGATGCTGTGTCGGGGGATTTCCACTGCCGCAGGTCCCAGACGGACCACGTCCCGTCGTCGTGGCCCGAGGCGAGGAGGTGCGGCGTGAGGTGCGACCAGCTGAGCACATTGGCGTCGCTCGTGGAGACCTGGACGGAGATGGCCGGGCTGCGGGTCTTGCTGCGCGCGTCCCAGACTTTCACCGTGCCGTCCGAACTCGCCGAGGCGAAGACGTTGCGCTCGTTGGGCGACCATTGCACTTCCTCGACGCTGCCCGCGTGGCCCGTGTAAGGGGTCGTGTCGGTGACGAAGGCGCCGCCTTCCGTGCGGGTCGTGGTGAAGATGTGGCCGGCGGAGTCGCCGGTCAGGAGTTTGCCGGCGGGGAGGAGGGGGTGCCAGTCGAGGGCGTAGCCTTCGTTGCGCGCGTGGGCGCGGATGGTGTAGAGGGGTTTGGAGGCCGTGGGCGGGATTTGGTAGCCGGGGGTGTCGAAGGCGGCGAGGTAGGGGGTCACGTCGTGGATGAGGACGTCGCCGGACTCTTGCATGGCGGCTGTGATGGTTGTGGGCGGGGTCGATGAGTTGGATTGGGGCGACTGGTGGGCGCGGATGCGGTTCGTGGTGGTAGTCAGGGGGATGCTCTTCGTCTCGAGGATGGGGTCGGTCGTTTCCTCGTCGTCGTCTTCGTCGTCCGAGTCCATGTTGCCGGCTTGGTCGTTGCGGGAGAGGCCGGAGAGCTTCATGACCATGATCTGGTTCTCGCGCGCGCGGGCACCTTCGGCTTGCGTGCCGCCTACTGCGTATACCGTTGCAGGATATGACTTTCTATCGTCGCCCAAGTTATCCTTGACAATATCAAAGGACAGACATGGCCACGTCGGCTCGAGCGTGTGCAGCATCTCGTACGTCGACAGATCGGGTGCCAGCGTCTGTCCAGCATCGAGCTTATGTCGGCCGGGGATGAAGGTTTCGCGGTCGATTTCCATCGCACCTGTACACCCATCAGCCATCAATCCCTCCAACCATCCAACTCGCGACTGGAGTGTTACCGCTCGCCCGCTCCTCAGCCTCCCGTTCTTCGTCTGGCCGGCCATCCACACCAGCCTCGAGCACCTCATCCTCCTCGTCCTCGCTCTCAAACTCGTCCTCGAACTCATCCTCAAACTCCTCCCCCTCTCCCACCCCATCGTCCGCAATCGGCCTCCCACCCGCCTTCAGGGCCTGCGGCGACGTCTGCTCGTCGTCCTCTGCTGCGCGCTTTGCCATCTTGGATAAGCCAAACTTGGGATACACTCAATGCGATTGCCCAAGACGCTCTGTTTCATGCGTGACGGGGCAGCGTGGGCAGGGTTAACGTAATGCTTACCTTAACATATGCAAAGTCGGAAATTCATCTCGGAATTTTTGGCTTCGAATTGTGACTGTGACGTTGGTGTGTGGGGTGCGTCCGCTGCTGCATGCGTAGCGCGTACGGAGCGTGATGGGGCTGCTGCCACCTCTAATTGGTCGCCGGGCAATAATGGCCGCTCCATATCGATGCCACTATTGCTCTTGCGGTGCTTTTCGATAGAGTGAGCATGCCATCCACCTCCCACACCTGACACTCAACTCAACAAGCGTGCGGCAAGAAGGAAACGGGAGAAGTAGTCTGTCGGCGAGCGATAGAGGGGTCCAGGCGCTGCAACGGAACGGAACAGCACCGACTGGCACGAAACAATCGCCCAAACCAGCCTCGCACCCGTCTCACTGGCCTCGAGTCCACCCAGCAGCCGTCGTACCTGCAGCAGCGTGAGGGCTTGTGTCGGAGAAGCAGTGAAGCACACGACTCGCCTACCTTAGCTACCGAAGCACCAGCAAAGCAACGCAGCACAGCCCAGCCATTGGACAGCAGCAGCCTGCGGGTGGGTTTGGCGAGGCACAACAATACCTTGAGGTAATGGACTACAACGACCAAGCCAACGCCGGCAGCGACCAGCACCAGCACCAGCAACAGCACCAGCAACCCCCCATCGACGACGCCTCCATGCACACCATCACCGCCTCCTCCCTCCACCACCACCACCACCTTCAACAGCCGCCGCCGCCGCCGCCATCACAATTTCAGCCACAGCCACTACCACCGCCCTCCCAACCACACCCACCACCACCCTCGAACAACCCCGTCTACGAAGCGCGGCCGCAGACGAGCTACTCCGACACCGGCTTCTCGCGGCCCTACTCGCAGTCCACGGACACCACGCCCGATCACCTGCAGAACGGCAACGGGCTGAGCCGACCCCCCTCCACACAGTCGCAGGGGCCGGGGCCGGGGCAGTATGGAGGGGGAGGGCAAGGGCAAGGGCAGGAGGGGCAGCGGCAGCAGGCGCAGAAGAACTCGAGCGTGGTGATCAAGGTGGGCATGGTGGGCGACGCGCAGATCGGCAAGACGAGCCTGATGGTCAAGTATGTCGAGGGCAGTTGGGATGAGGATTACATCCAAACACTGGGTAAGTCATGACACCCTCCTCTCTCCCTCGCTCTCGTCCTCGCAAGCCAGACCCCCCCAACCTCCTCCCTCTCTTTCTTCTATGCTGACGTCTGCATGATGGTGACTAGGCGTCAATTTCATGGAGAAAACCATCTCGATCCGCAACACCGAAATCACCTTCTCCATCTGGGACCTGGGCGGCCAGCGCGAATTCGTCAACATGCTGCCCCTCGTCTGCAACGACGCCGTCGCCATCCTCTTCATGTTCGACCTGACGCGCAAGTCCACCCTCAACTCCATCAAGGAGTGGTACCGCCAGGGCCGCGGCTTCAACAAGACGGCCATCCCCTTCTTGGTGGGGACGAAGTACGACCACTTCGTCAACTTCCCGCGCGAGGAGCAGGAGGAGATTAGTCTGCAGGCCAAGAGGTTCGCGAAGGCCATGAAGGCGAGCTTGATCTTCTCGAGTACTAGTCATAGTATTAATGTGCAGAAGGTGAGTTTTTCTTGCTTTGCTTGCTTGCTTGCTTGCTTGCTTGCTTGCTTGCCTCTCCCGTCATCCTTCAACAAAGGGATGGGGTTGGGAGGGTTTTTCCGCGTTGCTTCGAGGATATGGACGGGGCAAAGCTGACATGTTGCAACGGCAGATCTTCAAGATCGTGCTGTCAAAAGCCTTCGATCTGCGCTGCACCATCCCCGAGATCGAGCACGTGGGCGAGCCCTTGCTGCTGTACCAGTCGGTGGGCTGACCGAACCTTCCAACTGGGCTTGTTGCATTTCGACCGGAAAAAGGGCTGGTGGAGCGAGATTTGGGGCGGGTAATCATAGGCTTCGCTTAATACGCAACAAACAACGAACGGATCAGCAGCTCTTGAAGGGCGCGCACGTTGGGCACGGCATACGGCGTTCCGGCGAGATCAGGTAGAGAGAGAGAGAGAGGAGAGAGGGGGGGTGGGAGCCCATGGGATGAATTGACGCATGTACGCTGAAAAAAGCACGACGGCATGGCATTACGGAGGCGGCGATTCGGTGTTTTGGTTCTCGATTGGCAGCATCGGCTTTGCCGGGTGCGGTGGTAACAACGGGTATCGATAGTGTCTACCTGTTTTATTCTTGGCGTGAGGCTAGACTTACCATAGCCATCCAGACTTTGGGAATACCGGCCGCTGTGCGGTTTTGGCCAGACACACTCTCACTTTACTCCCCCTGCAGTCTATCTAGGTAGCCCCTGGGCGGTGTGGCCCGGGGGGGTTGCTGAAGGTGTGTTCCAGAGCAGGTAAGATACGCCGGACCCAACCCATGAACCTGCCCACTGCGCGCTTAGCAGAGTCGGAACGCTCCAGTGCCAGGGTGTAGGCAGTGAGTATCTCGAGGAAAACGGCAATTGGGACGAACAACAACTCGTCACGGCGATGCGCTCGGCTACATCGATCGCTACAATGTGCAAATGGCATTTAAGTACGCCCTGCCAACAGTCGGCCAACACCATCAATCCTTCTCACCAGTACCTTCCGCACCTCCTCCTTCCTCCGCCGCCTCCTCTTTACCTCCCTCCCCCTGCTGGGCGTCTTTACCGGCAATAGTAGCATCTCCGGCTTCCTGCTCTCCAGCCTGACCTGCTACCTGGTGGACTCCCTCAGCGCCTGTTTTGGGGTCAACACGCTCCTTCTCCTTCGGTTCTTCAGCAGCCTCCGCCGCCGCCGCCGCCGCGCTCCCAGCCTTAGCCTCTGCGCCTGCTGTCGCCGAGATGCGCTGACAGACTTCTGCAAGCTGCCTCCTCGTCTTCTTGACCGCGCGAACGCCGGCGACCGTGCCCCAGAACCCGACGAGGTCGCGGTTCTCCGTCTCCACACGGCGGCGCTCGCGGAGGGTGGCGGCAGTTGGCACGCCGAGCGTGGTTGGCATGTCCCGGCGGATGCAGCCGCCCGCTAGCCACCAGAGCACGACAGGCGGACGTTCACTATCTTCCAGTCGTCCGGGGTCTCGTATGAGGTTGGAGAGGTCGAAAGTTGGCCTACGAGGTCCAGTGCCAGCGTTGTCTCCGCCGCCACGCAGACACGACCCCCTCTTCACTCCTCCGCTATCATGGCGGACAGTGCCACCTCCATCCACAATATCCGTGGGGTCTGCCGGATGATGATCGAGCACGCCGCCTACAGAAGCAGCCCTCGGCGACTGCCCGAAAGTCACACTCTTCGCCGGCGACTCCCTAAGCGCCTGCTCATGCCCATACCCCTGCTCCTGCCCAACGCTCTCAGGCGTCCGACACCGACTCGCCACCCCCACACACCTAATCTCAACGCTCCCCCCCTCCCACAGCACCCTCCCCAACACCCCCCGCTGCTCCCCCGTCAGCAACCGCTCCAAATCCCGCTCCACCAACCCCTTCTCCTCCTCAGGCAAATACCTCGTCAACCTCCTCACGGCCGCGACAGCCTCCGCCGAGTCCCTATCCGGCATCAACAAGATCTCCGGCTCGCCGGGCACGAGCGGGCGGATGCGCTTGCCTCCGCCCGTGACCTGCTGCATGCGCGCCAGGATCGTCTTCTCCACGGGCGTGAGGAAGGTGCGCTCCACGTCGAAGGCGAAGTGGTCGAGGAAGGAGGTCAGGCCGAAGATGCTGGAGCGTTTACTCGCTTTTCTGCTCAGAGGATGGCGATTGATCGCTGCTAGTTCCAGTGCGTGCGGTGCGTCTTGCTGCGGTGGTGGCAGAGCTCTCGACGCTTCGCCGATGGCTTGCTGCTCTCGCCTTGTCAGGGCTCGCCGGAAGGATGATGGGGGTGGCTTTTGCAGCTTGTTGGGGCGAGTGGGCGTGGTGTTGCCTGTGCGTGACTTGCTGCCGCGACTACCAGAGCGTGAGCCATCATCCTTTTTGCGTGTGATACATGAGCAGAGATTTTTCAGCCAGCTGATCACTCGCTTCCAGAGCGTTTGCTTGGGTGGTGGTGATGGTGGTGGTGGTGGCGGGCCGGAGTACGGTTCGTATCTACGCGCGGTCTTCGGCTTAGGAAGGATGTCTTCGGACTCTTCGGTGGGAGGCATGGTGACAACGATCCAGTCGCCGGGCAAAGCGATATTGATGTCGCGATCCCGCTATGGTGTTGGTGATGGCATTGTAGAGTCTATCGTGGGTCAGTATCACGACGCATGTTGACAGCTTGGATTGCTTCGTGAAGTGGCCCAGCATGCAGTTGGCATCATTCACCGACAGCAAGCAACGATTTGATTCGAAGGGAGGACTGTGCTTGTGACTGCGATTTGCCAGCGCGTGGCTGACGACGCATACCAGAGACCTACGGATACCCCATCCTGTCACTACTCGGCTCATTCAACCCCCAAGCATGAACGCTCCCATCATGCACAGTCGCCCGCCGCATGTCTCGCACATACTTGCCCGCAAAGCTACCACCAGTCGCTCGATGCATCACGCACGTGTTGTCCCACAGGATCAGGTCGCCGTTGTCCGTCCACTAGACTAACGTCAGCATGGCAACCCACCCGCCAAGACCTGAAGACTAGGAGGATGTTTACGTCGATAGAGACCCTGTACTTGGGATCACAGGCGTGTTTATACAGCGTGTCGATGAGCTGACGGGACTTTTCCGGAGACACGCCTTCGATGTGGTGCACGTGCGAGGCGATGTACAGGTTCATGCGGCCGCTCGGCTCGTGCCCTGGGGTGGCGAGTTAGCTCAGGCATCGATGATGGCCTCAAAGAGACGGCCTACGCTGCACGAGCTTATGTCGAGACATGAAGTGGTCCTCCTACAGAATAATGGGTGGAAGGGTTAGGGGATGTCTCAGTCCAAGCCTTCTACTCATCAGTATGCTTACCGGTTTAATGTCAAGCAGGAAGCCTGGCGCTGCTGTCTTCCGCGAATGGTACAGCGAATGACAAGCCACGTAGTCCTGCCCCAACAGCTCTTTCCTGAGGTCCTCTGGGAGCTCGTCGAAAGCTGTCCTGGCGTCGGCATACTCCGTCGCACCGCCAGTGCCCTTTGGCGGCAGCTCGTGAGCACGCAGCAGACTGTACCCGCCTCGGCGGGGGTTGAACGAGCTGTCTACATGGAAGAGGGAGTTGCCCTTCGCCAATGAGCACACTCTACTATCTTGACACAGCTTCTACACGCACCTACCTGGTTCATAGCAGCGCGGTGGCTGTCGAGTGGCGCCACTGAGCCATCATCGAGGAGGTTGCTAACATCGAACAGCTGCTCGAAGGCCAGGCGGTGCTTCTTGCCCTGCTTGGTGTATGGCGTCACATCGTCCAGCTCGCCGAACTTCGCGGCGAAAGCGACTTGGCCGGCGTCGTCGAGACCGGTGTCCGGGAACTTCACCACCCCGTACTGTGCGGCGTTCAGAGCAGGACGACATTGACTCCGTCTAGCATCAGCTTACTTTGGTGATAGCCTCGTATATCTCTTGGAAGACCGCAGGCGGTAGATCTTGACTGAAGTCCACGCCTCGAACCTCAGCCGCGAAGGTCGGGTGGAGCTCTGTGATTGAGATAGTAGGAGCGGTACTGTCGTCCTTGTGCGGCATCTTCTCGGTGTGCGGTTGAAACAATGCAAACTCGATGGGCCAAGAGTACACGTACTACACGTAGACTGTGGTAGGCGATAGAGGGTCACATCATACTCTCTTATCGGCCAGCAATTTTCAACATGCCAATCCTGTGGAAAGCCTCATGATGGAGCAGGTACAGCATACGGCTACAATGTGCGGGGCTCCAGTAGTAGTCATTATATAACATCCGGTCTTGTCGAGCACAGTTTCTCAAGAAGATGGCCCGTTGCGTGCCCATAGCCTCCAGTCCCCGGTACATAATCGGTGACCAGCAGTGATGGATGATGGCAGACCTCTCTTTGGACAAGGCTGTTCTTGTGAGCGCTTTGTCGACACCGTTGTCGCGATGCTGCCAGCTTGCCATGTACGCTGTTGGCCGGGTGGCGGCCAGCCTTGTCGCTAATTGTCAGCCGTAAGGCCAGGCGGACAGCCGTCAGCCTGTCAGGTATCCTGCGGATCGCGGACGGGAGAGGAATGGCATCATGGCGCATAGTGCATAAAGACAGATGGAAGGAGCGGTTTCGGAACTCCATGGGTCGGGTGACTTAAGTCGTGGCGAGCCCTCTAGTCTCAAACGGAGTCAAACGGCGGTCCAACTCTCCATGGGGCGCCGTCTCCGAGTGGTCAAATGCATACTCTTTCTCCAAATTCCTTTTTTGTACTGGTGATTTGGATCCATCATCCAGGACCGACCGACCGACCTGTCTATCCGGCATCGATCATCGATGCTCGAGGAGTGTCGGGTGTACACTCAACACTCTTCTCAGGTGACACGTAGAGCTTCGCCTGTATAATGTACTTTGTCCTGGGGTGCTTATAGACTTACGATAGCCCTCGACTTTCTGCCGTCGTATCGCTACTTCTGTGCGTCTTTACTACAGTGCCTACATCACCTGACTCACTGATGTCAGGCTCCGCGAAGGTTTTCGCTTGCAGTTCCCGTTGCAGTGATTACACACTCACCCCGGGCGTGGCGGGATGCACGGAGGCTGGGATTGGTGTATCTCGAGTACCAGGGTCGCCCAAGCGCAGAACGAAAAGCACCGAACTTCGAAGGCGTGCGGCGGCGCCGGGCGGCCATCTTGGCATCTACTAGTACGACTCTTTGATCGAAGACAAAAAGTTCTTCACGTCTGATCGACTGATCCACTCTGCAATCTGCAAAGTGACTGCACATCTTGGTGAGATTTTACTTATCTCCCACGTCGCTGCAAAAGGTACTCTCTTCCCGCTCACGCACCTCCAGTCCCGAGCTGTCTATCTACAACCTGTACCAGGACAAAGCTCGCTATCTATTAGCTCCGAATGCTGTGTATCTGTTGCTCTAGATACTTCGACAACCAAAGCTGAACCAACCCTTCGACATTTCTGTGCAGAGCCATCCTGTGTGATAACTCGAGCTGTGCCGCGCCGACATCTCGCCCACCGGACACCCCAAAGCAGCCTCGCGATCGCACCTGCCGCATGACATCCATACGCAACATCTAACATCTACCGGAGGAGCCTTTGACCTGTACTACATCTGGACGACCCGGACTCTCTGGCCCAGAAGCGACTACCTCCCAAAGCAACAGCCTTCCCACAAGCAGCAACTATGGCCGACCAACTGGCTCCTACGGAGCTGCGCCAGCGTAAGCAGTCAGTGGGCACTGTGGAGCTTCAAGGCCCTGGCGGCGTTGTTAGGACCGTTAACTTGGAAGAAATGAATGAAGCCGATCGCGCCCTTGCAGCCGAGTTTGGGTACAAGCCTGTATTCAAGAGAGAGTTCGGATACCTGTCGTCGTTCTCGTTCGCCGTCAGCATCAGTGGGCTGTTCTCCACGGTTGCGACGACGTTCTCCTACCCGCTCTATGCGGGTGGAAGTGCGTCGGCCGTGTGGTGCTGGCTGATCTCGGGAGCCGGGTGCATGTGCATTGCTGTAGGTGTCCCGGCACTACGTCGAAGTAAACTTGCTTTAAGAGTGCGGGCTGACGGAAACGCAGTGTTCGGTTTCGGAACTAGTTTCGGCGTATCCCACGTGCGGCGGGCTGTAAGTATACGCGGATTTTACGTAAGTGGAATGTAGCTTACCGTGCGCGCAGGTACTACACAGTCTCTCGCCTTGCTCCCAAGAAATGGGTGCCTTCCATCAGCTGGGTGGTAGGATGGCTGAATCTCCTGGGACAAGTGGCAGGTGTTGCCTCTTCCGAGTGGGGTGCGGCGGCTCTCCTGCTGGCCGCGGTGTCGATGGGTTCGGACTTCACCTACCTGCCGACAGTCGGCCAGACTGTGGGCGTGATGGCTGGCCTTACCGTCATAACTGGCCTGGTCAACTCGCTCTCGACGTACTGGATGGAGAAAATGACCAAGACCTACGTCATCTTCCACGTCTTGGTGCTCGTCACCTGCTGTATCGCGCTTCTGGCGCTGTCAAAGAAGGCCGGTACGAACCACACTGCCGAGTTCGTCTTTACCGACGTCGACAACACTTCCGGCTGGACTCCCACCGGGTGGTCTTTCATGTTCGGCTTCCTCTCCGTTAGCTGGACCATGACCGACTACGACGCGACTGCTCACATCACGGAAGAGATTCAAGACCCCGAGCTCAAAGCACCATGGGCGATCTCAATGGCTATGCTGTTCACCTACGTCGCCGGCTGGCTCTTCAACATTGTCCTGTGCTTCACCATGGGCGACATCAACGGTCCAGACGGCATTCTCAGTTCTCCAATGGAGCAGCCCGTGGCGCAGATTTTCTACAATGTGCTCGGCAGAGGCGGCGGGATCACCTTTACCATCTGCGCCTTCCTCATCATCAAGTTCGTCACCTTCACGGCCATGCAATCGCTCGGTCGCACGGTCTTCGCCTTCTCTCGAGACCAGCTCGTTCCGTTTTCCAGCCTATGGACAAAGATCCTGCCGCTGACCGGCACGCCAATCCTGGCCGTCTGGATCTCCGTCTTCTGGTGCATCGCCATCAACCTGATCGGCCTCGGGTCTTACACTGCCATCTCCGGTGTGTTTAACGTGTGCGCCATCGCGCTAGACTGGAGTTACTGCATTCCTATCGCCTGCAAGCTTCTCTGGCCCGGCAACTTCAGGGCGGGACCGTGGCACTTGGGTAAAATGAGCAAAGCCGTCAACATCTATGCGTGTCTCTGGACGGCTTTCGTGTCGGTCATCTTCGTCATGCCGACGGCTCTGCCTACCACTGCTGATACGGTAAGTTCAGATCCTTACTTAGGAAATCTTAGGTGGCGTGCTAACTTTTATACAGATGAACTACGCTGTCGTGTATCTAGCTGCCATTCTCGTTTTCTCGGGAATCTACTGGGTCGTCAGGGGCAAGAAGTTCTACACCGGTCCGTTGGTGGAGGCCGACATCCACGAGGATGATTCGCAAGCGGACAGGAGCAGCGATGAGGTCAACCAGAAGACTGAGAAGTACGGCCAAGTCCTCGAGTAAAGGCCAGATACGGATGGGGAAGGATTTATGTCCGCGCAGGGCGCTAGACAGCCCTCATGGGGTGGGTGCCGGATGACACTACGGGCCTACAGACGGCAACAACAGCAATGTGTACAACTTATTTGTGGGCTCTCCATGGACGGCCGAGCGAAATACCCAGATGATGGAGTTTAATACATGAGGTCGAAAGACCTACTTTTGTCCGGCACATGAGTGTATCTATAACGATGTCCGAAAAGCAAAGTGCTTTCCTCGATTTCGCACCGCATATATCTCAGACTTGTTCATTTCCACTCCCGACATTGCTGGCTTGTCCTCAATGCCTTGTGCATTGACTGATACAGACGGCAGTTAACGTTTCATGAGGTCTGGAATGCTTGCACTCTTCTTACGCGACTATTGAACTGCTGCTAAGCCGCGGTGCAACGCCTGCTGTTTAACGTCGAGGGCTGTCCGCTCGAGGTTAGATGACTATCGGCTGGATGCTTTGCTCCTCGGTCCAATTACAAGTGCCCCAGACGGAACGGCAGAGTCGTACGTAACCAACGCAGGTCTCCCAGACGTGTTCGGCGACATGTACCTACAATGTGACGAAGTAGAGACGACAACGAGAGAGCAAACCGGAAATGTGTGCTGGCCATTCGACGAGTGAGCAGCAGCGAGCTGATCGGGCGAGGGCCGTCTGAATATACCACTGCCGATCCTATCATCGGTGTCCTCGCTCCCATGGCCAGTAAGGGCAGACCGGACGCACATCTTCGCTACCATCACCCTGCCTGATACGAGCCAGACACAGGAGCATAATGAAGGATGCTCGAGTGCCGTCACAGCGCGGCCGCTTTACGATGCTGCCTAGCATACTCAAACAACACCAGGCCGGCAGCGGTCTGTACGTTCAGACTCCTCGTCACTCCCTGTTGTGGAATCTCCACCAGCATATCGCACTCACTGAGAACCAACGCAGGGATGCCCTCCTTCTCGCTTCCAATCACCAGTACTACTTGCTCTGGCATTTTGCAATCTGCAGAGCCCAGCAAGACGCTGCGGTCCGTCTGCTCGATCCCAACGATCGTCCAGCCTTGGTCGCGTTGTGTGGCGAGATAGCCGGGCACGGCGGAGGCGGAGAGTGGGAGAATGGGGAAGTGCAGGTGCGAGGAGACGGAGACGTTGGTGAAGTCTTTGTTGCTGGTGACGTTCTGATTCTGGAGGTGCAACTCTGAAGCGCCGAAGATTTCCGAGACACGGGAGAGGCCACCGAGGTTGTAGGGATTGTCGACGAGCGATGCTACGACGATGAGGTCGTTCCGCCGGCGGATTTGCTGGTCAGTCGAGGCTTCTTGGTTGCTCGCGAGGTAGGCGGCGCCTTTGGTCTGGAGGGCTCGGGATTCTGCTGGCTTAGGGGGCGCTTTTTCGGATGTGCCCACGTTCGCTGGCGTGTTCACCCCGTCTCCCTGCGATGTTCGTATTGGGAGTGGAACGGCTACTGGGTCGCCTAGTGGCATACACGAGGCGGGGAGGTGATTTCCATTGTCGCTTGCCTCCAGGTCGGCCCTATGCAGCTTGACAAAATCATCTCTCCCGCACAACGATGGCTCGATGCTGTCAAGCCCGAACCACCGCCCTTCGACCAGGTTGGCCAGGGTATGGTGCTCGACCGGATCCAATCGGTCAAGCTGTCGCTCAAGCGGCGGGTCATCAAAGCGCTCAAGGCTCCTGATGTAGTCGTCAAGCGAAGCGAAAGCCGGATTTTCAGTTATTGAGTCCCAGTGCATTGCCTTAGCATGGTCCATCAGCACCGGGAACTGCCACTGAGCTTCGTGACGAATGATGACCTTTGAGGAGGCGGCGAGCGGCACAAGGGCTGATGCGAGCTTGAGACCGTAATCTGCGCCAGAATCGTCAAACTTGCCTACCATGACGCCTACCTTCATTAATGAGGCCAGGTACTTGGGATTTGAGTGGTGGTCTTTCGTTAGCAGTTCGCTTAGGATGCGCGGTCGTAGATGTTTGTGCTGCAGGTAGATGCGAGCTATGATCCAGCTGAGCAGGTATCGGTAGCGCGGTAACGACTCGATGGAGAGCACATAGTGGAAGTCTCTCAACACCAGCAACAGCGCCGAAGCATCCAATGTCGGCATAGATTGCTCGCAGCACAGCAGCATCACTTGTAACTGCAAGGTCGACTTCCACGGGCTTACGGTTGGCGGTGGCGTGCTTTGCTTTGCCCAACGCTGCAACAAGCGGTCTAGCACGGCTTTCACGACATCAGGGTAGTAAGCGCCGAGTCTGCTCACAAGGTCGACAAGGGCTGCGATACCACAGGCTTCTCGATCGCCGAAGTAGTGTTCGTACCCAAGATTTTCTAGTCCCGGAGCAGCCAACTGTAGCAGGTGAGCAGTTGCATCCTCGAGCTGCAGGTCTACTGTCGGCTTGGGTAGAGTTTCCGAGTAGCTGATGATGAAGTCCTCGAGAGGTACGCACTTATCCGCTCCCGATGAAGACAGGATGAGGCCCCTGACAGCGCAGACCAACGGTGAAAGCAAATAACCCCTGTTCTCTGACAGATCTTGTAGCTTACGGACCATGCTCGTAACTCTCTCAACCAAGGTCTCCAATGCGGAAGCCAGGAAGATGAGATCAGCATGTAAGATTAAGGCCGGGATGATCATTAAGGGTGCTTTGGGGTACTCCAGGTACTCCAGGTCGCTCCAGATGTCTTCAAGCATGCTCTCAGCTTGAGCAGGTGTGATGTCACCTGCCTCGAGGTGGTTGCGAAGGCGCACGCACTTCTCCACGGCGTCTGACTCCATGGTATCTCTCTTGGAAGGTTCCGAGTGGCGAGTGGCAATGAGCTTCTGCACATTGGGCAGAGGTTGTGGACAGCGATCGCTAAGCGTGGCCTGTAGCTCGCTCCAGTGACCAGCAGCCTGCACCACCGCACCGGCCTGCACCGCCTCAGGTGAGCGTGACATTGAATCACTGCACAGCTTAATGCAGCGCACATAGACATAATCACGAGCGACTTCCGGCAAGGCTGCCCACGACGATAGCTTTGCAAGCCTCCCAAGCTGAGCAGGCTCCAACGTCATCTCCGGTGTCGCCTGGAAGGCACGAGCGATACCCTCGAGGAGGTACACAGCCGCATATGCGAAACTCCCGCCCCTGCTTTTAGACAAGGTTTCCAGCACGGCATCAAGGAGTTGTCTGTCGCTTGGGCTAGCCTCGACAGCCCTCTGTAATAGACTGGCAACGTACGCCACGAGTCTCTCACCATGACCACATACCAAGCGTCCATTACGCCTTTGCAAGGTAGTGGTGAATAGGGAGCCTTGTGTCGCCCAAGGTAGGAAGGCATTGCGAACAAACTCCACAAAATCACCAGATGCGTCCAACTGGAAGCACGATCGCATAACCCAGCCTCCGATGAACTTCCGCACCGAGTCCTGAATCTTCGGTGCTAAAGCGGAAGCAAGCAGGGCAAGGAGCCACTCCGATTTGACTGCAGACTGTGGTGATGACAACACATCCAGGTCGCTCTCACATTCCAAGATCTGATTGAGGTACCGGCCCAACATGACAGTCGCAAAGACGGTGCAATAGCGTTCGTACTGATGTAGCACCGCATTCGGAGCTATAGCACTGGTTAGCCGACCATGCACTTCACGTGATCTGACCTACGTTCGATGCCGGACGGCGGGCAGCATGCGCGCCTGTACATGGTAAGCCAAGGTTGAAGTTCGATGAATTCCACTGGGCGAAGGGGCTTGCTTACCCAGAGAGCTGTGTTGCGAAGAGCATATCCCGGACCACGTCGATGGCTGTTGCACCCCTGTGGCAACGGATCGCCGGAGAATGCCTAGGCATTGCTTTCGGCGCTCACCGTCTCCGTGCTGTAGACCGTTTTGGAGCATACGCCAGTAGCCGTCACGTAGCAGGAGCTGGAACGGCGCACCCTGCGAGGAGGTCCAGCAAAGCCACAGGATGTAGGCAAGATGATGGTGAAACGTCTTGGCTTCAGTTGTGAGTAGCCTAGTGATGCAGGTCCAGAGCCAGGCTATCTCCGCTTCAGACATGGCCATAATCGGGAGCAAGCTGAACAGAGCATCTCGTGCAGCTCTGCATGTTCCAGGATCAGCGAGACCCAGGTAGAAGAGTACGGTTCTGAACAGCGACGTTGGGACTTCCGTTTGTTCCTTTATGGACAAGACGCGCTTGACGAACATTAGAAGCGCACAGACAGCACCAGATGGTTGCGCTGAGTCGTCAGAAATTGGTGCACTACCGGGCACAGTAGCCCCGTCGCTGTACAAAAACACTACGACCCTGGCCTTCGGATCCGCTTGCAGCTCTCTAGCTGTCACATCGAGCTCATGGGCAGCGCTTCGCAGCAGTTCTCCGCGAAGCTGAGCATCCTGAGCACACAGCGAGAGAACCTCGTCAATGCTTCCAGCCTCAATGGATAGTCTTAGATGCCGTAAGAGCTCCCCTCTGGCATCATCGTCCGGGTGCTCTTTGAGGAGTGATAGAGCCAACCCAAGACCCGCAGCGTTGCCGTTTCCAAGTGATGCAATGGCATCTCGGACGGCCGCAGAACGGTTTTCCTGAGGGATGTGCCGGAGGAGTGACTGAGCAAAGAGGCCGTCCATGACCGTGGAGTGCCTTTCGTATGTGGCCGTTTACGAGCGCAACCTAGCGATTGTTATCCACTGTCGCCTATACAGGTGGTCTTGAGCATCTCCGGTGTCAGATACGGTAGCCTCGTGGTTCAACAAAATGCCGAACGGTCGTCGAACGTCGAAGCCCGCTAGACCGGAGTCATTTCTATTCACTCCGTGATGCTTGGCGTCTCCAGCCTATCGAGTATCGAGCACGTTATTTCTCCTGCAGATCGCTGCACGGCGATCTCTCATGCATGCGCCTCGTCATCGATGATCGTGTGCGGTGGACCGAACATTGAGACTTTGACTATTCGAGAGCCAAGCTAGATACCACCAGCTCCAGCTAAGTGATAGACATTACAACCACTGTCACAGAGTCCAACCTGCCCCATCTGCCATCCTCCCATATCAAAACTTCGACCTCAACACTCCAGAGTACACACAGCGCGCGGCCGTCATGGCGCAAGATGAAGAACACAATCGGGATAACAACAACGAGCGCGAGCCCCTCCTCCAAAGCCAACCAACCGACGGCGGCGAAGGAGGCGACAGCAGAAACCTGCTCGATTTCCACGATGGCGACGGCGAGAACCCACGGCAATGGAGCAGAACACGCAAAATGATCAACGTCCTAGTCATCGCCATCATGTCCATCCTCTCCCCCCTAGCCTCCTCGATGTTCACACCGGGCATCGACCAAATCGCCAAAGACCTTGACACCACAACAACGACAGTCGTGGGTTGCACCACAGGTTTCGTGGTGATGCTAGGCTTGGGCCCGTTGTTCCTGGCGCCGCTGAGCGAGACCTTTGGGCGCAGGAGGCTGTATATGGTCTGCTTCACCATGTTCACGCTGCTGCAGATACCGTCGGCGTTGGCGCCGAACATTGGGACGTTGATTGCCATGCGCACGATCTCGGGATTCTTTGGGAGTGTGGGGATTGCGAATGGAGGCGGGACTATCTCTGATATGTTCGAGCCGAAGCAGCGTGCTGGTATATTTGGGTGGTACTTACTAGGGTGAGCAGAACGAAGGCCCAATGCGTGTGACCCAATGTTTGTTCTAACCTCTGCGCTAGACCATTACTCGGCCCTACGCTTGGCCCGCTTTTCGGCGGCATTATTGTCCAACGCATAGGCTGGAGATGGATCTTCTGGGTCCTCACCATAGTCTGCGCTGCCAACACGCTAGCAGGCTTCCTCTTCCTGCGAGAGACATACGCCCCCGTGCTGCTCGCTTGGCGCAAGCAGAGGAAAGAGCAAGAAGAAGGCTCGCCGAACAAGTACAGCTACGAGGGCCAAGACACTCGACCCGTCTCGCAGAAGGTGACAACATCGCTCACGAGGCCTCTGCGCATCTTGGTGCAACCTATCGTGCTCACGATGAGTATGTACCAGGCTCTGCTGTTTGGGACGACGTACAGCATCTACACCAACATGCAGCCGATCTATGAAGGCGAGTATGGCTTCAACACCGAGCAGGTTGGGCTGCTGTATCTGGGACCTGGCCTGGGGTTCTTGTTCGCGGTCTGGTTCCTGGTGCCGCGAATTGACACCGTCTATAATCGCCTCGCAGAGAAGAATGATGGGAAGGCGAAGCCAGAGTACCGCCTCCCGCTCGCGAATATCGGAGCCGTTTCCATCCCGATAGCGCTGTTCTGTAAGTCAACCCGCAGTGTCTGCCCAGAGTCGACTCAAGACGTGACATCAACGCTGACCTTTCAACTTTCTAGGGTTCGCATGGACAGTCGAGGCACATGCTCACTGGATGGCTTCCATCTCCGCCACCTTTTTCTACGGCATCGGACAGGTCATGATCCTCAACTGCACGCAGAACTACTACATCGACAGCTTCGAGAAGTACGCCGCGTCGGCTATTGCGGCGGGCGCGGTCTTCAGAAGCGTGCTTGGAGGCGTGGTGCCGTTGTTTGCGCCTGCGCTGTTCGAGAGTCTGGGCTACGGGTGGGGGATCAGTGTGTTCGGGTTCATGTCGTTGGCGATTGCGCCTGCGCCGCTTGTGTTCTTTTACTATGGGCAGAGGATACGGGAGAGGTTTGCGATTGATTTGTGAGGTTGTGCTCGTGGGTTTGCAATTGATTTTAGCGGACGGGGAGGCATTGCATAGCAAGGCGTATGTATGATGGTCTGCTTCGGTGCGATGTGGCGGCAGTTGTGACAGCATTCCATGCCCCAATGACGTTGGCGTGGTAGTAGCCAGCTTTCCCGCCAGTACATGATACCTGCGGACGATACTGTTGCGTGCGATTCAATTTGTGCTTGACGGTTTTGATGTGCTCTTCAGAGGAGCTCGGCATCGTATATCTTGATGAAGCTCTTCCGCGGCATCATTCTCGCATAGCAACCACTATTTGTGGGGAAATCAACACCGCCACGTCAAAAGGGCAACGGCGCGCTTTTAATGCATGCGGCGATCAAGCACAGAGCAACAGAAGGCACCACCGCCATGACTCGTCGGCGCAAGCGCGATAGCAGTCGATGTATGCTACGCTTCGTTTGAGGTCTCACGCTTCTTTGGAAGAACTGTGCGAGGCCTTTGACGACATCACTTTCAAGCAACTTGCGCAGCACACAATGGCGCATCATCGCGCAATGACAACATCGGACCTGCCCACTTACCACAGCACAGCAAGCGCGCCCAGTCTGCGGAGTCGAGAGCCGATGGAGGTCATGGAGAGGCCGTTGACGCCGCTGGAGAGTGCCGATGCTGGGCATGTGAAGGTCGTGGTCAGAGTCAGGAAGTTCATAAGACGAGGTAGGGTGCAGTTGTCGCTACTACGCATGCGCAATGCTGATCGGGCTGCATAGAGCTGGATAGCAAGTCGCCATGTCTTATCGAGATGCGACCGCACAACAACGAGACGATCATACACCCTCCGCCTGTAACGCAAGAGGACCCCAAGGGCACCCGCCGGCAGTACGAAGAGCGAAGCTTCACCTTCGACAAGTCTTTCTGGTCACACAACGAGAAAGACGCACACTATGCACAACAACACGACATCTACGCCTCCTTCGGCGAGGAGTTCCTCGATCACAACTTCGACGGCTACCATACCTGCATCTTCGCCTACGGCCAGACCGGCTCCGGCAAGTCCTACACCATGATGGGCACCCTCGATCAGCCAGGCCTCATCCCGCGGACATGCAGGGGACTGTTTGAGCGCATTGAAGCGGAGCAGAACAGCAGTATAACATACAATGTTCACGTCTCCTACTTTGAGATCTACAACGAGCACGTCAAGGACTTGCTCACGCCGCGCACCAACCCGCCCACGTACCTCAAGATCAGGGAGCACAAGAGTGATGGTGTATATGTGCAGAGCTTGACCGATGAGCCGGTGAAGTGCTACGAGGATATCGAGCGGTTGATGAAGACGGGCGACATGAACCGCACGACGGCGTGCACAAAGATGAACGACACGTCAAGCAGGTCCCACGCCGTCTTCACCCTCACCCTCAAGCAGATACAGCACGACATCGCAACCGACAGCACCATCGAGCGTCTAGCACGCATGCGTCTCGTCGACCTCGCAGGCTCCGAGCGTGCTAACCGCACCGAAGCCACCGGCCAGCGCCTCCGTGAAGGCGGCAACATCAATCAATCCCTCACAACGCTCGGCCGCGTCATCGCCGCCCTCGCAGACCCCAAACGCCAACGCGCCGGTCGTGTAACTGGTCTGCAGAACCAAGCCAAGCGGCGCGCAGAGGTGGTGCCATACCGGGACTCGGTACTCACCTGGCTGCTCAAGGACTCGCTGGGCGGCAACAGCAAGACGGCCATGGTGGCTTGTATCTCGCCCACGGACTACGAGGAGACGCTTAGTACGCTTCGCTACGCAGACCAGGCGAAACGCATCCGCACCAAGGCGCACGTCAACCAGGATGCCGTGTCGGCGGCGGAGCGGGATGCGAAGATTCTGGAGATGCAGGAGACGATCAAGCTGCTGCAGCTGTCTGTCAATAACGCAGCGGTGCGCAAACGGGATGAAGTTGAGCGTGCGCGGGACGAGCTGGAGGATTACCAAAGACAGGTGCAGCTCATGCAGCGGGCGATGGAAGAATCGCGCGCGGTATCCGATGTCAAGATCCGCGCTCTAGCCATGGAAGTCGATGAGCTGCGCCCGCAGAACCAAGCCCTGCAAACCGAGATCGAGGCGCTGAGACGGCACTTGGCGCTTGCGGTCGGCGAGCTCAAGAACCCGATCGTGCTGCCCGCCGCCTCCTCGGTTATGGGCAGTGAATATGATGATGGGGATGAGAATGCGGAGCCCTACGAAGGTAGTGACAGCGGTGTGGACGATGTGTTCTCTTTCTCCGGCGATGGGGAGGGCGAGGGCGGGTTTGAGCATGAGGCGTGGCAGGCGGATGTCGATGAGTTGATGCGGGATTTGGGGATGTTTAAGCGGAAGGTTATGGATGATAAGGAGAGGTTTCCGCATCCGGCGCTTGCTGAGGTGGGCGGGAATTGATGTGGGACGAGGTTTGGTGCTAGGGGTGGGTGAGGAGTTGGGCGTTTGGGAGTGGAGGTGCGTGATGTGGATACCCGGTGGGATGTCTGCGTTCGAAGCGTGCGGCGTTCGGTCGCTACTCGGTGGTGGATGAGGCTTGTACGAGGTGGATTTTGATACCCGTACAGAAGATGGTCTCTCTCGCCATACCCCGCGCTTTCGTGTAACCACACCTCGCCCTGCCGTCCTGAGCCTCAAGTTTCCAGAAGCGGCGAGACGACCGTCGAGGACCAGAGCACGCGAGGCTACCCCATGCGTGATGAGGCGTTCACAAAGACGCTATGCCGCCCTCGTACCTAAAGGTAGTGCGGTGTGATTGGTCGAACGGAATCAGGCTGAGGCTGTACACCAGCTGCGGCATACTGCGCACCGGCGCCCCTCTTGTGAGCTGAGGTCTTTTTGGACCTAATCCTTCGTGTCTTCCTGAGTTCCGAGAGCATGTGTGCTTCGTCCGACTTCGCACCCGCGGGTGCTTCTAGCTGATGGCCGATCAAAGCATATACCGCCCACTGGATCCACAGCGCGAGGAGACCCGGGTTCTGCTCCTTTGGGCCGGAAATGGAGACGATACACTCGACTGCAACCTCCGAGTCACGTCCATAGACAACGTCAAGGCCGGGAGAGTCCGCTATGAGACTATCTCATATTGCTGGGGAGATGCGACGTTGCGAGAAACGATCTTGCTCAACGGCCACCGCCAGAGCGTCCCCGCAAGTACCGCGGCTGCTCTGCGATGTATGCGTCTCAATGACCAACGACGAACTGTGTGGATTGATGCCGTATGCATCAACCAGCTCGATCTAGAGGAGAGGGGCCAGCAGGTGGCCGTCATGGGGCCGATCTTCGAGTCCTCAGACGGCAACCTTGTCTACCTTGGCGAAGACAACGGACTCACCGAGCAGGCGTTTGAAAGTGTATATGCTCTGGCAGACGAGATCAAGGATGAAGTTGGCGAACAAGACTTCACGAACTTCATACGGGATGAGCACGGAGCTGTGAAGATATCTTCCAAAGCGCTGGGGTGCGGGATAAACGAGGATGCCCTTTTGGACCTATACGATCGGCCTTGGTTCACGTATGTATTGCTCGCGTTGGCGCAGAACCAGAGACCGCGGTGCTAAAGTTTTCCAGACGCTTATGGGTTGTCCAAGAGACGGTACTGGCCCCCAAGAACACCGCTTACTATGGCACGTATCCCATCGATGCGATGGATGTGCTACAAGCTGCAGCGTGGCTCACTTTCAAGCGCGCTCATATATCCACTTCCCTATTGAAATCCGAGGGACGCCGCAACGCCTCAAACTTGTACATCCTGGCTGCAAGAAATAATCGCGGACACGATCCTCTTGCACACTTGCTCCCCTACGCACGAGCATTCAATTGCAGTAAGCTGTCTGACAACCTCTTCGCGCTTCTTGGATTGCATCAGCGCTTTGAGGAGGTGGAAGCAGACACATCGACTTCTTCAAGTTTGCTAGAGCCCGACTATGCGAAGTCTCCGGTGGAAGTACTTCGTGATGCCACACGGTTCGCGATCATCGAGGACCAAAGCCTCGAAATACTTCGATTCCCCCCTTTTAGGTCAATCGCTGCGCAGCTGCGATTACCCTCCTGGGTGCCGTCGTGGTTTGGGGAAAACGACCCTGGATATGACCCGAGCCCCCTGAGTAATGCGTTCGACAGTTGCGATGGCCTTCCCTCATTGAGGTCGAACACACAGCTTACAAAGGGCCGTGACGATGTGCTCCCTCTCAGCGGCATCTCTGTCGATAGCGTGAATGGAAGCACGGTGGTTATGACCAGAGAGACACTTCTAGACCTCCACGAGCTCTCTGCGCTCCTTGTCCAGATCTCGGAATTGGCAACGAAGGCAAAGATGGTGAGCGAGAATACCGCGAACTCTTCTGTGGTGGGCGAGACATTGGCAGCCGGCAGAGGCTCATCGTTCGGACTCCGGTCAAGCGAAGAAATCCTCCAGGGCTACGACGCCTTTAGGGACTACATCTTGGATCGGAGAGAATATCCACCTGCCCTAGGGAAAGTTCGCGAAGCAGATGATCAGGCTAAGAGAGCGAGGCCCTATTACGATTCCATGTATAACGCCTGCTATGACCGACAATTCTTCACCACACACAATGGAAACATTGGGCTGGGACCACCCGGTTTACAGCTAGGCGATCTGGTAACGGTGTTGCAAGGAGGCAAGTGGCCTTTCATCCTCCGGCCGGCGGGGGACTCGTATAAAATGATCGGGGTTGCATACATACACTCCATCATGTATGGAGAGGCCGTTGCTGAAGCTGCGAGATTGGGAGAGCCAATTGTGACGTTCAACCTCATATGAGTGACACTGTCACTACGCGACGCCGTGGATAGGCTCATGCGAGCATTTGATGTTCTTGCCAGAACAGGCGGCCGATCTATCGAGGCAACACTTCTTCCGAGGCCGAGAGACACAGAGCAACGGGAAGGAAGAGGAACGCCTGGACGCGTAGACACTGTGTCGTATTCGCTGCGATGTTAGTCTCTCAAAAGGGTATCAAACGCGCACCTAGCTCTCACAGTCCGTCTCATCTCCTATGGCGGCTGCACGGCAACCGCACTCCCACCTCCTTCGACCTTAGCAGCCTTCCTCTTCGCCAACAAACTTTTGAACGCACCCAACCACCTCGCCAACCCCTCCTCATCAAGCGCACAAAACCGATAAGTCCGCTCATCGCTAATCACCTGCATACAGCTCGTCTTGCTCCGACTAATCGCATCGATCTCCACCACATCAATCACGGTATGAAACGGCAGAACAAGAAGAGCAGTATACTCTTCTTCGTTCTTGTACAGCGCCAGGGCCTTCGGCCGCAGCACCATCCACACTTTCTTCCACTGCCGCACGCCGGACTTGGATTTGAGGAGGTAGAGCCAGCCGTGGTAGATGACGCGCTCGGCGTCTTGTTGCGGACTCTGCACGGGTAGATGGCCTAAGCTTCCGGACTTGTTGGACGATTCTTGCGGTGAGGCGCCGAGGCCGGACATTTGGCTGGGATTTCGCGCGCCCATTGAGGGTCGGCTGGCGGAGATCTGGCCGTAAATGGAGTGCTGTTGGGTGGGCGCGGGCTGTTGGGTAGAACTTGTTGAGGGCCGGCCGTCTGTGTAGGCTAGTGAGAGTGCTGACATGCGTGCTGCTGGTCCTGCGGAGTCCGAGAAGTCGGAGTACGACCCAGCATGCTCTGGGCCGGAATACTCTGCGTAACCTGAAGGCCACCGTGCGCTGTGACCAGTGTTCCCTCGTTCTCGTGCTTTGGGTAGTGCATGCGTGACAGTATTCAATACCTCTGCATCTGACGACGTATAGCCACCTCGATCATCGCTCAATGGGCTGATACGTGCATCTATGCTTCGCTCGAAGCCGTGGTATGCGCTTCTCGTACCGCCAGGGCTAGCCAAGTGTATCTCTTCCTCGTCCTCGTCTATGCGCGCTTGCCGCCGTATGAGCTCAACCCACTCCTGCGCCTCCTTCTCACTGTGCGCTCCCAGGTGGTAATTCCGCGAAGGCGAGAAGAGGCCGAGAACATGTTGCTCCTTCCGCTTTGGGTCCTTCTGTCGCGCCACCGCCGTGAGCTCCGCGAGGTTGATTTGATGCCGTAACTTCGCCTCCGACCTATCGCGGTACATGGAGAGTAGATTCGGTCGCAGGACGAGGAATATGGGCTTCCATGACTGCCGAATGTCTCAGCCCAGAGCTCGGGACTCCAATGTCTTGGTGTTACCCACCTTCGTCTTCCTCGTACGCTTCAACACCTCCCCAAACTTGATGATGCGGTCGAATTCGAAGCTACCATTCTGCGTCACGGGCGACATCGTGTCCAGCGTGAGGTTCGCGCTGCGCAGTGTCTGCACGGATTGGGGTAGATGTAGGCTGTGAGGTGGGGAGACTGCGAGGCCGGCATTGGGGATCGCTCTTGGTTGCGTATGGGATGCCACGTCGGCCATGATGAGTATCGGGCGGCGCAATCGCCGGCCACACAGGAGCAAGAGGAGGACGTCCGCGGTCTCGAGTGCAGACGGGGGTGTTGGGTGCGACGCCTGAGGGATGATCGATAAGGAGATTGACTTTGGTGGCTTGCAGCACGAGCAATTGAGCAGTGACAGCAGCGGTTACAAGCGTGCGTTTCTCAAGGTCTGCAGACCATGAGGCTCCTACCGCGAAGCAGGCGGGCTGATGAATGTATAAAGGTTGTATAAAGGTTGCAGGAGTCTGGAGACGGAGTGTCGCATCGCCAGCCAATGACGATCCGCGGGGCCAAGTCGGGCATGGCATGTGAAGTTGTGAATGTGACTCGCACGAAATGCTGGCGTCCGAAAGGTCTGCATCCATTTTGCAAATGATAGAAGTACTTCGAGGGTGTCAAGAGGAAAACAAGAGGGCATATGTAGCAACGCTATCTCAGTATGCCTGTCGTACCACCTGAAAAGCTGGTGAAGCTCCAGCAGCAAGGCGAAGGCATCCGAAATGTACGATACCCGACGCCTACTGCTCGACACGCCACCGATAGACTTGGTAGCTAATGTATGCCTCTAGATATGTATATTGGCACACGTCGTAAGTCCTCTCACGTTCCTTCATAGCCATCTCCAAATCCTCATCTCAGGCTCTAGGACCATGGCAAAACCTCCCTGACCGACGCCCTGATCGCCACCAACGGCATCATCTCCCCTAAGTTGGCGGGCAAGATTCGCTATCTGGACTCCCGGCCTGATGAGCAGCTACGTGGTATCACGATGGAGTCCTCGGCCATTTCACTGTACTTTTCGCTGTTACGGAGAAATGCACCGGAGGCGAAGCCAGAGCAGAAGGAGTATCTCATCAATCTCATCGACTCGCCCGGCCACATAGACTTTAGCTCGGAAGTCTCAACGGCATCACGACTGTGTGATGGCGCGGTTGTGCTGGTGGACGCCGTGGAAGGTGTCTGTTCACAGACTGTTACTGTGCTACGGCATGCTTGGACGGAGAAGCTGAAGCCTCTGCTCGTGATCAACAAGATGGACCGCTTGATCACCGAGCTCAAGCTCAGCCCAGGTGAGGCGTACACGCATCTCAGCAAGTTGCTCGAGCAAGTCAATGCAATCATGGGCAGCTTCGCACTCGGTGAGCGCATGGAAGACGATCTGCGGTGGCGAGAGCGCGTCGATGAAAAGGTGACCGCTGCGGCTGCGGCAAAAGATCAAGGTAACACCACAGACAGCGGACCGAAAAGCCGCAAAGAGAGCATTGCCGAGGACGATTTCGGTATCGTCACCAGCAGCACACCCGCTGAGTACGAAGAGAAAGACGACGAAGACATCTACTTCGAGCCCGAGCGCAACAACGTCATCTTCAGCTCCGCCATCGACGGCTGGGCCTTTACGCCGCGGCAGTTTGCCGGCTTGTGGGAGAAGAAGTTGGGTATCAAGCGGCATGTGCTCGAGAAGGTGCTGTGGGGAGACTTCTACCTCGATCCGAAAACCAAGCGCATACTTGGCTCGAAGCACTTGAAGGGGAGAAATTTGAAGCCGATGTTCGTGCAGCTTGTGCTGGAGCAGATCTGGGCTGTGTATGAGGGCACGATGGGCGGAGCGAATGGCAAAGGTGATCAGAGCATGCTTGAGAAGATCACCAAGAGCCTGAATATTAACATTCCGGCGCATATCATGCGGTCACGGGACCCGCGAGCGCTGCTTATGGCTGTCTTCGGCGCTTGGCTACCGCTGTCTACCGCTCTGCTTGTGTCTGTGGTCGAGCAGTTGCCCAGTCCACGGAAGGCGCAGGAGGCTAGGATGCCCGCTCTGATCGACGCCTCGCCGGGTTCTGAACACGTTGATGACGCGATTCGGGATGCCATGGTCTACTCCAAACCGACACTCGGTGAGCCCGTGGTGGCATATGTCAGCAAGATGATCTCGATACCCGAGAGCGAGCTGCCGGCGAACAAGCGAAGAGGCGGTATGCTCAGTGCCGAGGAGGCGCGCGAGCTGGGCCGCAAGAAGCGAGCCGAGATCGCCAAAGCGCAGGCTCAAGCGAACGGTGAGGCGGACGTGGCTTCTGTCACTGATGCGCTCAGCAGCGCCGCAATCGGTGAAGAAGAGGAAGTCAATGGCGTCAATGGCCAGGAAGAGCAGCAAGAGGAGGACCCTGAGCACCTTATTGGCTTCGCTAGACTCTACTCCGGCACGCTGACAGTTGGCGACGAGGTGTACGTGCTACCACCGAAATACACGCCTGCGCGACCGCATGCACAGCCGCTGCCGAAGAAGGTGACAATCACTGCTCTGTATCTGCTCATGGGACGCAGTCTGGAGTCACTGAGCTCAGCCCCGGCTGGTAGCATTGTCGGCATAGCCGGCCTGGAGGGCGCAATTCTGAAGTCTGGAACCATCTGCTCACGGCTGGAAGGCGCGCCGAATCTGTCGTCAACGACGGCTATATCCACCAATGCACCTATTGTGCGGGTGGCGCTCGAGCCAGCTTTCCCAGGCGATCTCGACAAGATGATTAGAGGACTGCGCTTGCTTGAGCAGGCCGATCCCGCTGTGGTGTACGAGCAGCTTGAGAGTGGCGAGCATGTCATTCTTACGGCTGGCGAGTTGCATCTTGAGCGCTGCCTCAAGGATTTGCGGGAGAGATTCGCGAAGTGTGACATACAGGCTGGCGAGGCTATTGTGCCTTACCGAGAGGGTATTGTGGGAGCCGAAGAAATGAATGCGCCGAGAGATGCGGCACTTGGCAGGGGCCGGGTTGAAGGCCAAACGACGAGCAAGCAGGTCACGGTTCGCTTGAGAGTCAGGCCATTGCCGGCGCCAGTCACCGAGTTCTTGGTCAAGCATACTGGTGCTGTGAAGCGCTTGTACTCCGAGCGCAAGGCGCAGGAGGAGGAGCGCACGTCTTCAGGCGATGTGGAGGCTCAGGACGGCGACCAGCCGGAAGAGGCTGGCGAGCAGGATATTGAAGCTGAAGACGGCTCAGCAGAAGGTGGTCAGAGCATGACAATGGCCGAGTTCAAGTCGCAGCTAAGCGAGGCGTTTGCCGAAGACAAGGCCGACCAGGAGATTTGGAAGGACGCGGTCGAGAAGATCGCTGCCTTTGGCCCTCGCCGTGTCGGACCAAATGTGCTCATCGACTTGACGGAGGGTGGCGTCTGCGGCAAATTCCTGCGCGAAGAGCATGAGGCTGCTGTGGACCGAGCCAACGACACAAACAAGCACACATCGACGCTCGCCGACAAGGTCGCCTACGCTTTCCAGCTCGCCACCTACCAAGGCCCGCTCTGCAACGAACCGATGCAAGGCGTCGCCGTCTTCCTCGAAGACATCGCTCTCAATGTCTCAGACGAGGAAGCGAGTCAGAATATGGGCCGCTTGACTGGTGAGATCATCCGCACGACGCGCGAGTCTATCCGTCTAGGCTTCCTAGACTGGTCTCCCCGAATCTTGCTCGCAATGTACAGCTGCGAAATCCAAGCCTCGGCCGAAGTCCTCGGGCGCGTCTACTCCGTCATAACCCGCCGCCGCGGCCGCATCGTCAGCGAGTCCCTCCTCGAACCCAGCACCAACTTCACCATCCTCGCCCTCCTCCCCGTCGCCGAGTCCTTCGGCTTCAGCGACGAGATCCGGCAGCGCACGTCCGGGTTCGCGGCGCCACAGTTGGTGTTCGAAGGGTTCGAGATGCTGGATGAGGATCCGTATTGGGTGCCGACGACGGAGGAGGAGCTGGAGGATCTGGGGGAGAAGGCGGATCGGGAGAATGTGGCGCGGCGGTATGTGGATGGGGTGAGGGGCCGGAAGGGGCTGGCGGTTAAGCGGAAGGTGGTGGAAAATGCGGAGAAGCAGAAGACGCTTAAGCGGTGAGCGGGGGGTGGGTGGGTGGGTGGGTGTGATGCTTGCAGGGGAGTCGGGGGCCGACTTCCTCCCGGCGATGGTGGGTGGGTTGCTGGTGAAGGGGATGAGTGGCGGCGGATCAGGATGGGTAGTCTGGACTCTTGGAAGATGGGAAAGGGAGACTGCTCACGGCCCATCTACGGCCTAGCCCAAGATAGAGTCGGGATCCCACCAAGAGTCGCTGCAGTGGTTTGAGCATCCCGCCGCACGGGGTCGCAAGGTTGGACATTGTTGGGAGTCTCCGCCGAGCTTGAATCGTGCGTGCTCAGCTTCGCACAACTAAGCAATTAGAAGGCCCGATCAGTGTTACCACTTGTCTCTCACATGCATGACTTGTACGATGAGGCTGTCCTCATGGAGCTTGCTGGGAGGTGAGAGAGATCCAGGGTATTCCCTCCCTAGGTACTCTCCTTCTCCTCCTCCTCCTCCTTCCTTCCTCTGCAGGCTTGCCAAATGCGGCATGGCTGCCAGCGAGCGTATGGCGTGTCATGGGACATCAGCAACCAGAAGTGACGGGGGACGTTGGCCACAGGGAAATCGGCCAGAGACGAAATCCAACACAACGCGCCACCCGCACGATGGAGTGTGGTGATTTAACCATGGAAGAGCGTTTATGTCTTTCTTCTCTCTCTATACATACACCATCCTACCCATAGCCAGCTCTCCACCCATCAAATGCACAACCAGTGCCACATCCCTGGACCACCCCACCCTGTCTCCCTCTCTCCCTACCCCTCCACCTCACCCCCTATCTCTCCCTTCCCTCTACTTCCCCCTCTTAACCCCCAAAACCCCCTCCCTCCCCACCTCCGTCCTCCGCCGCAAAATCTCCTCCACCGCCTCCTTAACCCCCTGCTTCCCCCTCGTCCGCTCCACAAACCGCTCCACCACCTGCTCCGCCGTCAGCTGGCCCCGCTGCACCGCGCTCAGCACATCCCGCTCCCGCGGCAGCCCGACCCACGCGTGCGGGTAGTCCGTGTACATCGCCGATGCCGACGACGCAGACGCAGAAGCTTCGTCTTGGGCGCTGCTCAAGAGCTCGAGCGTGGGCTCCCCGTCAAAGTACGTCTCGACGTCCGCCTCGGACACTTCGGCGAGGGTGGCCGGCGACCACTGCGGAGTGGTCTTGGGCTTGTTGATGAGCAGCGCGGAGACGCCCTCGACGAAGTCCTTCTCCTCCATGAATTTGCTCGCGATGAGATGTTCTTTCCGGAACGTCTCGGCGATGTTCCACGTCGCGCCCTCCCGCAGCTGCCGCATCGTGACTTTCACACTCGTGGGGCTGCGCTGGAGGATGGTTTGGCGCGTCCGCTTCGCCCAGTCCACGACAGCCGGTGGTGCTGTCCCGCCAGCGTTGTCCGCGAGCCCCTTCAGCGCATCGAGGATGGCGTCGATGGAGTTGAGGGGCTGGAAGGCATAGTCGATTGCCACGCGGTGGTCGCCGCCCACTACGGCATCGGAAGGGTGACCACGATCGGTAGGGAGGCCGGTGCAGAATTCCTCGATCGTGTCGTTGATGACGCGTAAACGCTGCTGCAGGGTGTCGTAGTCTTTGAACTGCAACTCTGCCAACCTAGCCTCGAGGTCCGGGAGGGAGGAGGAGTGGATGTAGTGGGTCGCGACGCCGGCCCAGAAGACATCGACGCCTTTCAGTTGCTCGGAGGTCAGGGCGAGGTATAAGCCCAACTGCCCGTCCAGCCGTGGCAGGAAGAAGGAGGCGCCGACGTCCGGGAAGAAGCCGATGGTGGTCTCCGGCATGGCGAAGACGGTATTCTCCGTCGCGATGCGGAAGGGAGCGTGCAGGGATAAGCCGACGCCGCCGCCCATGGTGATACCATCAATGAAGGCGACGTAGGGCTTGCTGTACGTCGCGATCAAGTGGTCCAGCTGGTATTCCAGCGCGAAGTAGTCCTTGCTGCTCTGCTGGCCCTCGACGCCCTCTTTATTGCTCAGCGCCAATGCAGCGACATCGCCGCCCGCGCAGAACGCCCGGCCCTCGCCTTTGATGACGACGACGTTGGCGAGCTGGGACTTGGCGTATTCCTGCAGACGGGGCACGATCTTGCGGGCCATGGAGCCATTGAGGGAGTTGAGCTTCTTGGGGCGGTTGAGGGTGATGGTGCGCAGGCCGTGGTGGGTGTGGAAGAGGACGTCGTTAGGTTCGTCGGTGGGCAGTTCCTCGATGTTGAGGGCGGGGGAGGCGGCGAACTAGGGCGGCTGGGGGTCAGTCAGCGAACATACATAGATATATACATAAATCTGCAGTGGCGGTGGATGGGTGGGTGGGTGGACGTACTGTTCGTGAGCCAGCCATTGCTGGGTTGGTGATCTTCGCACGCAGAGGCATGGTCCGGGAGAGGGTCGTTGTCGCTTTTGATGCTGCGAAGCGTCTACAGCAACTTTGGAGCAGCATTGGGGGTGTGGTATGGGCAGTTCGGTAGAGACAGGAAGCGTGCTATGCGGTCATTGGAGGGTAGCTTGCAGGACCTCGGCAGTGGTCGCTACGGTGGTGTGGATGCTGTCGTCGGACTGGAGGGAAGCGCTGTGGTGTACCTCTGTCGATGGTTTCCCGCACCTCCGCAACCCGCACGTGATCCAGCTCCAACACGCTAAACAATTTCTCGAAGTCCATACGCTTTACAGGTATCGCCGCCGCAGACACCTCCGACGCGCCGCACACCACCCCATCGCCTCTTTGTGCGCTCTTTCGTTTCATCCGCTCGCTGCTGCTGTTGTTGAGTGTGTGCAGTACTCGCCCATCATGTCTTTCGCCCGCACCTTCCTCCATACCTCCCGCGCTCTATGCGCACGGAATAGCTCCCTGAGTCCCGTGCAGCAGGCATTGAGTGCTAGGGGCCAGGCGCAGTTGACCAGATGCTACGCCACCGTCTTTGAGCGCACGAAGCCGCATGTCAACATTGGCACCATTGGGCATGTCGATCATGGAAAGGTACAAATCATCCACATCCCTACATCCACGCCCCGACAGCTATGGGAGAAAGAGAAAGAGAAAGAAACCGAGTGACTGACCACATGGACCGGATTAGACCACCCTCACCGCCGCCATCACCAAACGCCAAGCCGAGAAGGGCTTCGCCAACTACCTCGCCTACGACGCCATCGACAAGGCGCCCGAGGAGCGGAAGCGCGGCATCACCATCTCCACCGCCCACATCGAGTACCAGACCGCCGCTCGCCACTACGCCCACGTCGACTGCCCCGGCCACGCCGATTACATCAAGAACATGATCACTGGCGCCGCCTCCATGGACGGCGCCATCATCGTTGTAGCTGCCAGTGATGGGCAGATGCCGCAGACGAGGGAGCACTTACTCCTGGCAAGACAAGTGGGCGTCAAGCGGATTGTTGTATTCGTGAACAAGGTGGACGCCATTGAGGACAAGGAGATGTTAGAGCTCGTCGAGATGGAGATGCGCGAGCTCCTCACCTCCTACGGCTTCGAAGGCGACGACACCCCCATCATCCTCGGCTCCGCCCTCTGCGCCATCGAAGGCCGCCAACCCGAAATCGGCGTCACCAAGATCGACGAGCTGCTCGAAGCAGTCGACACCTGGATCCCGACCCCGGAACGCGACGTCGCCAAGCCCTTCCTCATGTCCGTCGAGGACGTCTTCTCCATCCCCGGCCGCGGCACCGTGGCCTCGGGACGTGTGGAGCGCGGCGTGCTGAAGAAGGACAGTGAAGTCGAGCTCGTGGGCAAGAACGCCGCGCCCATCCGGACAAAGGTGACGGATATCGAGACCTTCAAGAAATCCTGCGACGAGAGCCGCGCGGGCGATAACTCCGGCCTTCTGCTCCGCGGCGTCAAGCGCGACGATGTCCTGCGCGGCATGGTGATCGCACAACCGGGCACCACGAAGTCGCACAAGAAGTTCCTCACATCCATGTACGTGCTCACGAAAGAAGAGGGCGGGCGGCACACGGGCTTCCACAACAACTACAAGCCGCAACTGTTCATCCGCACGGCCGACGAGGCGGCGACGCTGTGTTGGCCGGAGGGCAGCGAGGGCGCGAAAGAGGATAGACTGGTGATGCCGGGCGATAACGTGGAGATGGTGTGTGAGTTGCACAAGCCGTTGGCCGTGGAGCAGGGGATGCGGTATAATGTCAGAGAGGGCGGACGGACGGTGGCTACGGGGTTGGTGACGAGGATCATTGAGTAGGGTGGGCCAGTGGGGGTTTGGCTGACGCTCACTCGCTCGCTGCTTTGAATGCGCCGGTGGGCAAGCGAGTGCAGCGCGTACCGCGGCGAGGGGGATCTGGCCATGCCTGCATTAGACGGAATGTCGGCACGCACGATTGTGTTGCGTCGAGTCTTGTGGGCAGGCATAAGCAGCGATGGGCGTCGGCAGGCGTGACGGCAGCAGAGGGAGAACGCGTTGCGAGATGTACGATGGGCAGAAGCCGAGAGGGAGAAAGTGTACAGTGACCCGTTACGAGCCTGGAAGATTTGGCTCGCTTCAGCTTCGCCGACTGGCTGTATTCATCAATGTACTTTATCGGCAGCAAGGCAAAGGAGCGCAAGGGAAGGGAAAGGGTGCATAGCATAGCCTGGCGTTCTGTTTGCTGTCATGCTTTAGTGTACGGTAGCTTACCTTGGCCAGCGCGATTCAGCGGGCGAAGGTCAAGGGTGCAATGTAAACTCCTCTCACCTCACGTTTAAACGAGATGCACGACGCAAGACGCTCGCAATGCCTCCCAAAGATCATGTCCACGTCGGAGGAGTGAATGAACATTCCTACTGGCCGGCTTGGCGTCGCCACCGGCACGTGCTGATAAGCTTTCGGGGTTCTTATCGTGCCGCGGGGCATTGGTCGTGAAACTTTTTGGGGAAGCTTGTCGCGTCTTCGGGATCACGTCGAAGCTGCAACGCTGTACCTTCTTCATCAACCTTACTTTGCACAACGACAACGTGTGACATGCAGCGATAACAGCCACGACTTGCTCTGTGACCTACTAAACAGTTGCAATGCCACCGAAACGCCCACCTCCGGCCCGCAAGGCAGCGGCCAAACCTCCCGCGCAGCCGCCGCAGCCGCCACAACCCGCGGGCTTCGCGGTGGACCATATGCAGGATGTGAAGACTGAGGCCGACGATCAGGCAGAGCCGGAGCCCGTCCAAGCAACTGGGAATATGGGCGCCGAACCCTCCTCATCCACCGCAGACTTCCCAAGCGATCCCCTGCAAGACTCCAAGCCCATCTCAATCAACTCAACACCAGCCGCGACGCCCAACGCAACACCCGCCCCACCCTCCGCCAGAGCCTCGGCAGCACCTTCAGTGCAACGCCTCGGCTCCCTCAACCGCGCCTCCGCCGGCCCGGCCTCACCCGCTGCCAGAGGACGAGGCGGCCGGCCAGTCGCGCAACCCAAGTTCGCGGGCCGGCGATCCGCGACCGCGCGTGCCGAGGCGGAGAAAGCGGAGCAAGAGCGAACGAAGGTCGAGCAGGATGCGCGGGCAAAGGAGGAAGCGAAGCGGGCGAGACGGGATGCGAGAGGGAGGGGCAGGGGCGGGAGAGGGGATGAGGGCAGACATCGGGGCCGAGGGCGGGGTGGGTTTATGGGGGAGAGCGAGCGGGCGCCGCCGGTGGCTAGTGGGCCGTTTTCGTCGGGGCAGGTGAATCAGGCGGATGTGGGAAGGCGGGGCGTTAGTGGGGGTGGTGGGCAGTCGAGCTTTGGGATTGGTGGGGGTGGTGGCGGATGGAGCGGAGCGAGTAGGCAGCCGATGTCAGGTGGTAGCGGAGGAGGCGGAGGGGGTGGTGGAGGGGGAGGGGGCAGTGGCGGAGGAGGCGTCAAGCGGGAACCCGGCATGGGCGGCGACGTCGAGATGCTACCCCAAACCATTAAGACGGAGGACGGCGGCTACATCTCCAGCGACGACGACAACATGGCCGCCGGCTTCGGCAAGATCAACGTCGACGACCTCGGCGTCATCGATTTGACACAGGAGGAGGAGGGCGGCGAGGCGGACCCGTCGAAGAGTTTCCAACCCGTGCGTCTAAAGCGCGAGGCGCATAAGGAGAGGATTTTGGGGTTGAACGCGGATGGCGCGGGCGCTGATGCTGCCGAGAGCGGTGAGACGGGCGGCGATGTGGAAGGCAAGACGACGCTGGTGAGCGAGAAGAAGAAGGGCAAGCAGCGCGCCAAGGACGTCGAGGTCACGGGCGAGAATGCGGCGTACCGTGGCGCCTACTCGCCTAGCGGGGATGAGCGGGAAGCTACTATTAAGCCCGAACCCACTGATGACGACGACGACGGACGGCCGACAACGCCGGAGCCGGTGCTCAGGACGGATCCTCCATTGCCTCAGGACCCGCCATCCTCGCCCGAGAGCAAGCGCAAAGCCAAGGCCAAGATCATTGAGACACATGCACAGACCCAGAACCTCGCGCTCGCAGGCACAGGCGCGCCCGAGCGTCCGGTGTATCAGACCCAAGATGAAGTGGACGAGTGGGAGCGCAATCAAGCGGATCTGCGGCTATTGTACTCGGAGCTGGGCACTTTGACTGTGCAACCACCTGCCGATCCAGACGGCGATGCAGCAATGGCAGGGGCGCCACAGCCACCCGCTGTGCCGGACAAGAAGGCGGATAAAGTGTATCTTTTCCAATTCCCGCCTGTGCTGCCGGATCTGATACCCGTGGCCGTCAAACCCGACCCGGCGGCCGGAAACGGAGATGGGGAGGCGATGGATATCGACCCGCAACTCCAACCTTCCGCCAATAACAATACCGCCAACAACAACAATGCCGCCAACCCGGTCACCGTGTCCGACGACCCAACCTCATCGTCCGGCCAGCCCAAACTCCCCACCGGCGCCGTGGGCAAACTGCGCATCCACCGCTCCGGCAAGGCAACGCTGGACTGGGGCGGCATGAGTCTGGTGGTGGGCATGGGGGCCGACGCCTCGTTCCTCCAGGACATTGTGATCGCGACGATGCCGGAGAATAAGCCCGCGGCGGAGGGCGGCGCCGACGACGGGGAGCCGGCTGGGGTCGGGGTGGCGATGGGGATGGGGCAGGTCAAGGGGAAGTTTGTGGTGACGCCGGATTGGGATGTCCTGTTGGGGTGATGCTGGGGAGGAAGAGGGAGCTATTGGTGGAGATGGTGGGTATTAGCGAGGTGTTTTGGGAGAGGGGAGGGGGTTGCAAGCTCATGGGATGGAGGGGTTGCAAGCTCATGGGATGGAGGAGTTACTTGCTCATGGGATAGAAGAGTGGCTTCTCGGCCGCGCAGGCTGACCGACCTTACACTGTTGGCTGCTGGCTGCTGGCATCATTGCTAAGCAATTGACGCCCAAGGATATAGCGCTCTGAGCTTGCCTTTTCGGCCATGTGGCACTTGCGGTCCCCTCCTCGAGTGCTTCCACCAGTTGGCAGGCAACAAGCAGAGTGATTGATGGCCGGGTTTCAACACTTGCCAGCCCGGCGTACCAGGCATCTCGAGGATCCGATAGAGGAACACAACAGTCTTACACGTAGTCGAGCTTGGCGGAGACGGAACCGAGCAACCGTTTGGACGAACAGACCTCATCCCCGCCTGGGAAGAGAGGTAGATGTAGTATACTGGTAGGGCAGCACAGTAACCGCCGGATCCTACCCTGCGATCTGTGGTGAAGAGGTGTGCGGAATCATGTTGATACCGACCCCTCCGACCGTCCGGCGCGCGCTATGCCATGTAGGCATGGACTGTTGTAATATGGCGGCCACCACCTCATGTTACGAAGAAATCAAAGAGCCAATCGGGATCTTCGGATAGGTGGGCCGCAGTGAGGTTTGCTGGCTGTAGTAGCTGTACACTGTTTCTTGCGTCGATGGGAGGCAAAGTCGCCGACGGACTATGCAACACGACTACGCGGCAGCTGTCGAAGCCATGATTCCCGATCAACAAAAGGCAGGACGTGGAGCACGTGGACTGCTCAAGTTGAGTTCCCAAGCTCATGGTCTCCTGATGCCAAGCTGCCCACCCGTTGCTTGTCTTTCATGGTGGCCCTCCTTGATATGACGGTCTTCACTGTATCGTTGCCTTTTTTGTTCAGCGCCACTGCACAGTCTCTCCTTCATGACCTCAGCTCCGCGGCATCCAACACCTGTCTCCGGCGGAGCGTCTTTGTGTGTTCCGCGGACTCTTCAACGTACGAGGTGACCAATTGCGGCTCGACGACGCTTGCGCCCATGCCCTCGTTTTAAACGACACTGACGAGCTACGGAGCGAACCGGACTGTAACGACTGCGGCGCCCGCATCTATACCATCTGTGAGCAGGCTTCGGCATCGTCCGGAGCCAGTACGGTTGTCGCCAACAACAGATTTGAAGATTGGTACGACGAGCCCCTTCAATCGCGGATTGCCCAAGGAGGTCCTATGCAGCCGTACAGCGGCCAGGACTACCTGTGAGTTCATTGCTCCGAGACCGTCGCGGCACTGACGTGATGCTGGCCTGGTGACGTTCAATTACTCGTGTACGACGGGACCAGGGATCGGGGATACGGGAACGTTGGTTGCTCCATGAAGTGCGACAAAACGATCTGTTGATACAACTCTGCTACAACCGCCAGTACGTTCGCGCTCTGCTGCAACGGAGATTCCGATGACCACTTCTATTTCGCGACGGCCGGCCAGCCATATCTCGAGTGACGGCTGCACGGCTCTTACACTGTAGGTAGCGACAGCATGAAGCGTGCAGATGTATAAGTCACGGTGGTGCTTTGCACAAGCGTCGCTGCAACCGGTCACAAGACGTTCGCGGAACGCTCATGCCTGAGAATCAGCCCACCCTCTGTACCAATCCAGGCACCCAGCATTAGCCACGCTTGCGCTTGTCTTAACATTCATCCCACACAATATCTGCTTGACAGCTCCTTCAATCTTCTTCCCATTCGTCGTGACTGGTATCTCGGGGCATTCATCCACGATGCCAGGTACATGCCGCGCCGACAACTCCTTCCGCACAACACCCTTGATATCGCCCACGAGCTTGTCGCCAAACGCGACGCCCTCCTTCATCTTCAAGAAGAGGACGACCGTCTCGTCACTGTCTTGCTCCCTTCGTCTCCCTATGCACAGCGCATCCTCGACCTGGTCCGGGAAATGCTCGAGCAGGATGTTGTAGATCTCAGCGCTTCCGAAGCGGACCCCAGAAGGCTTGAGTATCCCGTCGCTCCGCCCTAGCATGATCAAACCACCCGTCTCAGGGTTGAAACGGATGAAGTCGCCATGATGCCAGACGCCCTCGAATTGCTCAAAGTAGCTGGACCTGTATTTCGCCTCGCCGGTCGGACCCCAGAACTTCACTGGCTGGCAGGGGAAGGGCTTCACGCAGACCAGGTCGCCGGGTTCGCCAGTCTGGCTTATGTCTTTGCCGGTGTAGTCCCAGGCTTGCACTGCCATACCCAGCCCTAGGACCTGGATCTCACCGATGTATACAGGATGCAGTGGGCAAGGTGCGCCGAATAGCGATACGATGTCGGTTCCGCCGGTGATGGAGCCAAGATTTATCTGGCCAAAGGCTTTGTAGATGTATTGAAACGTTGAAGGTGCGAGGGGGGAGCCGGTGGAGTAGATGCCTCTGAGCGTGTTGAGTGTGAGACCTTGCTCTTTCGGCAGGATGCTCTTCTGCTCGAGAACGGAGAGGTACTTCGCGCTGGTGCCAAAGTGTGTGATACCCATTTCATCTATGAGCTTGGGCATTGCTAGGTCATCTTTGACGCTTTTACCGTTAGAGATGTACTGGAAAGGCGAGCCGTCGTAGAGCACAATCGTGGTGCCAGACGCTAGACCAGATACTAACCAGTGCCACATCATCCATGTGCAGGTGGTGAAGTAAAAGAGTCTGTCGCCTGGCCGGATGTCACATTGGAGGATGTGCTCCTTCTTGTGTTGTATCAGCGTACCAATGGCACCGTGAACGATACATTTTGGTGCGCCTGTCGTTCCACTTGAGTAGAGTATGTAGACCGGGTGATCAGGATCCAATTGCTCGAAAGTGAGCTCTTCCGGTGGCGTAGGGTTCATGCCCGTGAAGCTACCATATGTGAAGATTTTCGCAGCCGAGTGCGGATCATCGATATTTGTGCCCACGGACGGCACAGTCTCGAAGATGATGGTCCCTTTCAACGACGGCAGGGACGCTATGATCTCCTTGACCTTCGGCAGTACAGGATGAGTCTTGCCGTTATACATGACGGCATTATCGGTGAAGAGGAGGGTGGGCTCTATCTGCACCATACGATCTAGGACTGCGGTAACACCGGTATCTGGGCTGACTGCGGTCCAGATGGCTCCCAGCGAGGTCGCCGCCAGCATGGCGACAAGCGCATTCGGATGGTTTGCAACGTAGCCTGCCACTCTATCACCAGCTTGTAGCTTCATGGCCAGCATGCCGCTCTGGCACTGCCGCACTCGCTCTCGAAGCTCTTTCCACGACACCGTCTCCCGCGTCGTCTCCGTCGCCGCAATGATTGCAGGTGAACACTCATCGACAGTCTGTGTCGGAGACAGCAGGTTCTCGGCAAAGTTCATCTTGGCACCTTCGAACCATGCCGGCCTCGGAAATATCCTCTGGTTGTCCGTCACCACCGTCTTGAAGGGCTCCGAGGCTCGAATGCCACAATGCTCCCAGATCTCGCCCCATACTTGCTCAACATTCTTGACGCTCCATTGGTACAACTCATCGTACGTTCCGAAGTTTTTCTTGTATCGCTGATTCACCCGTTGCATGAAGTCCCACATTTGCGTATCCTTGGGAGAAGGGTGTCTCCAGAGGAGGTTGTCACTTGAGGAGCCATTGGTGCCGTTGGTGCCGTTGACGCCGTTTGTCGATGTAGCCATTGCGAAGGAGGTGTAGTAGGGGCTGAGCCGTGAGGGTGAATGAGAACACTATGCTCTACCGAGCGACCTTTTGTGAGTTCGGCACGGGTGGGGTTAACCCGTTGAACTGTTGAACTTCCAAGGTGAGTTTGGATCCGAGGAAGCAGCCAACAGCACGTCACTTCTCACTACATGTTCAAAATACACAATGACATACAGCCCGACTCGCTAGGATCTCATACTGCAAGTGGCTACCACCCAAGCCTTATACTAACTCCCCGATGCGGTAAGGCAGTCTTGCAGCTGCTGTGAAACTATAGGTCAACTTCACTCAGATCAAAAGCCAGCAGTAACGTAACGCAGGCAATGTTTGAACACACACCATCACACCAGTCCGCTAAAGGTCGCATACCCACTCGCAGCAGCAGCCAACCCAGCGATGACCCACCGCACGTTGTTCACCCTCCGCCAAAACAGTATCAGCTCCCGCATATCCGTCTTCTCCGCCCAGGCTCTGCTTGCTCGTGTCGACCCGTGCCGATGCGCTGACGGGAAGTACACTGTTGTGTCTCTCATCACGAATCCCTCATCCTTCAAAAGTGTCTGGACTTTCCACTTCGCGGCCCCATTGATGCCGGGCTCCATGTACAGGAAGGTTATTGGCAGAATGCTGAAGATGCTCAGTGCAGCCGCAACGTACATCCACCGTTGCATGGGTGTTTCAGCCAGGTAGGCGAGGAGGGCATTGGCTGCGGTGGCTGGCGCGATGAGAGGTGGAACCCATAGGGGACCGTACTGGTAGCCGTGAAGCCACTGCTTGGCCATGGTCTTTTGGTTGGGCGCATGACTGATGATGGGCTCGACGAAAGTCAGGGAATCTGACGCCGTGAAACCTGGGTTAGCTGCGTCAGTTTGCGACTCTCCTGATGCTGGCGTACATTGAGCCGTGGTACCGGTGTATAGAGTTGGCCACACGATGCCAACGAATTTCGCAAAGGGGACTAATACTGCAACGTCCATGTTCTTCTCAACCGGGTGCACGTGTAATCAGCACGCTCGTTCACAGGAGAAAGCAGGTATCTAAGGAAAAGATGGTGATGGCAGCGAGGACAAGAAGCAAGAGGTAAGAAAGCAGATTCCCGCCTATATCGCACATGTGAACGGTATTCCGAGGTTGGCCGCCCTCAGCCTCAGCCTCAGCCTCACTGCGCCGTTGTACGAATGCACGTCAAATTGGCAGGTCGCTGAATCGGCTCTGCGCTAGCAGGTTGAAGCGAGCCGAAGAAGAGCGCCAAACGCGTTGGTGAGAACAACTTGACTCGAGAGCCCATGGTAGGCTTGCGGAATGACAACGCTACGCCTGGCGTCTGTGAGTACGAATATGCAGGCTGCGGTGCTAAGACACAAGTATCGGTTGTCGAGAATCGGTTGTTGGATGAAGAACGACGAGTCTAGCGGCAATGCCAGCTACAGCTCCTCCCTCATCCTATAGATCCTCCAACCGGCCCTATCGAGTATCCTAGGTACACACTCCACCATAACCCGATCAACGTCCTTCCACTCTTGGGTCAAGTCTCTCCAAGGCACTAGGAATGGCGTCGTCCTCTGCTTGCTGTTCCTAGGCCCCATCCGCCATTGTCTCTGCAACCTCTCAGCGTTGAACCGCTCATGCTCCATCTCCGACAGCATGTCGAGCTCCTCCACGCTGAACTCCGGCACCCGAACGAGCGGCTCCGAGCGGTCTTGGTCAAGCATGAAACACCCTAATGCGCGGAGCTTACGCGGTATATCGTCTGCCTGAGCGCGTGTGGACTCCTTGAGCTCGGGCGCTAATTCGTCCCAGTCCCGCATTGAGCGGTCCGACTCGAGGTTTGCACGCTCTTCGTCCGTCTTGCACATGTCTACCCTGCGCTCCTTGTACGTCTCGAACAAGCCTTGTGCCAGCCGCTCGCGCAAGACGGGCGGCAGCCTAGGCGAACGAAGGTAGCTCATGAAGATCCTGCCATCAACGTGCAATTGGATCTGCTCTTCGGGTGGCAGGGCAGAGACGTCGAATTTGCTGCGGCCGGAGAGGCGGGAAGTGCTAACGATCTTTTCCAGAGAACGCAAGCCATGCTTGTAAGACGGGACAAGTAGCAGAGCGTGCAGAACGCCTTCCTCAATTTTCATGGCGCCATTGGTGCCTTCGAGGTGAGGAAACCTCTGCTTCAGTAACTGGCGCAGCATGATTGCGCGCCGGATGGAAAATGTCCTGTCTTGTGCGCTTGTTTGATTCGGGCCGGTTACACGAACAATGCCGTGGAGGTAGTCAAGCAGCTGCGTCTCGTCGATGACAGTGCGCTCTTTGAACTCGCCTACGACAGGTGTCATGGGCGTCGGGGTGCCTGCCAAAGCACCGTGCTCTTGGTTCACAAGGAAGAACATGAGCGGAGAGCCGAGGCTGCGCACATGACCTCGATCGGTGAAGTTGCCGTCGCGCATGACGACTAGGAAATCGTTCAGTAGCCCATTGCCCGGTTCCAGGATGGCTTCAAAATTCTCGAACGAGACGATGGCCAATTGTCCGGCAGCTGTGTAATCCCTGATAGTATGGCAGGCTGCCACCAAATCTTCGGATTTCAGCAAGCGTGCATTGTATGTAAGCTTTTGCACCGCTTTGTCTCCGGCTATGTAGCCAGCCACATTTGATGTTGTAAACTTCTTCCCAGAACCAGGCGGGCCAATTATGCCAATAGAAGTAGGGCGAGGATTGTTCGAGCTAAGCCGCTCATGGACAGCATCAACAACGGCTCGCAGGCTTTCTTGCTCGTTCCTCTCCACGGTGAGTAGATCGCAGAATCTCTGGATCGGGCATGCTGCGAGTGCCTTTTCCGGGCCACGAGTGACAACCTGCCGAGCAAGCTCTGCAGGGTCCCCAGTCACGGACTCAAAGATGGACCATCTCTCTCCAGAGCTAATTCGACTTGACGGTATGCTCACCGAGGCGTGCTGTTTGTCCAAGGCGAGCTTCTCCATGATCTGAGCAACAGGGTAATCGGGGCTGTAGTCGACACTACTTTGTACGAATCCTCGGTTCGAGAGGCCGCTAGTAGCAGCGATACCAAGTCGAATGCCTCTGTCGCAGTCGGGCGGCTTCGAATCTGCGAAACCCAGTGCGAGACCGGCTGTGAAAGCCGATGCAAGTCCAATCTATCATGAGAAGTGAGTAGAGTGAATGGTGACTATGCTGTTGTGGAGCTTACCATATGCGGGTTGGCCTCCGATTGTCGACCAGCCTCCATCTTCCGCGGATGATAGTACAGCTTCGGGTCCACGGCATCCCTACCACGGTGGTGGATGACACCTTCAGTCCCGAAACGTACAATCAGGTTCGGACACGTCACCAGCGTGTCCAACCTGCCGTTCGATCCTAAGTTGCGTACGAAGTCTTCCGCGGTAGCCTCCCACGACAATGACTGGCTCAAAGCAATGCCCTCTGCTCGGAGGTCGTCCGCGTCTATGATGATAGCCATATAGTCGGGCTCTGGCACACCGTCACGGGTCATCGGTCCATTTCGTATCATGTCCCAAAGTGGTCCCGTGGCAAGCGGCCTTGTCATGTGATGGATGATGTATCTTGGCCGCACGCGCAGTAGGAAGTCCAGTGCCGGTTCCACGTCGCGAAATGTCGCACCAGATCCAGTGATGACGACTGTACTAGCAGGTGCGATGGAAGCCTTGTCAAGTGCAGGAGAGTGCCAGGCTGGTGGTCTACCTACTCGCTTTAAGCGTGCGACGTTGTATGTTGGCTGTTCGTCGCGGGATGGATCGTCCAAAGTCAGATCACAGATGCAAGTGGCATTGTGCTTAAGACAGTTTGACGCCGGTGGCTGTAACGAGGGTCCGAGGACCTGGATGCCATGCTGCTGCGCCGCAGCGGTGAGCAGTTGCGCTACAAGGTCGGCGCCTCCAGTGCGTATGACAAGCTGGCTGACCTCTCCATCGTCCGGAAAAGGCTTGCGCTCGTGGGTGTCATCGGCCGCCAGCGTCATCGGATAGATCAGGTAGTCATAAGATACCGCTCCGGCGACCAGGAGGACGCGAGAACCCATCTACAGATGCTTCGGCTTCGTCCCCAAGTCAACGGTTCGAGAAAGCCGCCTAGGCCTCATATCGACATCGGCTCATCGAGGCAACATGAAGAAGGCTGTGCCACGAAGCCTGTAGATCTCTGATATTCACGAGAGCGGCTAGTGAGGAAAAGGAGGTGCTTTGCTGGCGCGCCAGGCACGGGCAGAGCGCGATTTTGCTCAGCCACGACGGCTCTGCCGCCCATCCCACTTGGTGGCGGGATGCGACACGTCCGTCTCGTCTCGTCCCGGCCTTGACAGTTGACACCCGGTCTTCTGCGACATACCCTCCTGCCGTTTAGGTCTGTAGGCAACTGGTCTTCAATGGAACCACATGTAGGGCAGTGAGTATGCATCAGCATCTGTGACTGAAGGTCCGTTCTCTTGATCGTCTACTTCGCCAAGGGACACGGTTGTTGAGTCTAGCCAAGAAGGATTGTGACGCTATGCACGATGCATGCAGCGCCAGCTCACAGACTTTGCGCACGCCGCACACCTGGCAAAAGCAACCTTGAGGCATTCTCAACCTCACTTCACTTCGACAGGACGTAGGAAGAGGCTCCACAATCCCGTGATATCATCCTCATGCAAACCTAGTCGCACCCGACGGTACCGAGGAATGCGTAAGGCTGTGCCACGAAGCCGGCGGTGTGACCCGATCGTGTGAGGTGAACCAGCCGATGCTGCCGATGGCGCTCCAGAAGTTCGAGATCTCGGATTCCAAGCTCGAGGTATGCAAGTGGCCGCAAAAAGCAGTACCGGAAGATACGCATCAGTCTGACAAGTCAGCACAACAACTGGCACTTCCCGAACAACATCAAGACACGGCCGTTGCGAGATCTTGACGACGATGACTTTCTATACAACCATAAGGCAAGTCGCAGTGGCGCTTACGCTGGGAGAGAACGGACATGGGTCGCCTACGATGCATTGGAACTACTCAGTAGGGCAAGAAGCAGGATGTTGGAAGAGAGACTTCAAACTTCACCAGAGTGTTTTTAATACCCAGCTTCTGCTGGGAATGTCAACAAGCTCGAGTACTTCCGTGCTCCGTGGTGATAAGGAGCCATGGCTCCGCATATCTGGGAGTGTGCTAACCGGCCCTGTGTGCAGATTGATCGGAGCTACGATGACAGCACAGTCCGCTTCAAACTCTTGTATGCGAGCTGCCGCCTTTCGGAGATCTCCACTAATAACAAGTAGAGTTGCCAACGCTGTCAGCGCAAATCTCGAGGATAACACTGGCTTGCCCCTCAAGCCTGAAATACACAAGATAGTGAAGGAACAAGGTTGGGTGTCAGATGAGTATGAGCATCTGTGGCGGCGAGATGGTGGCGGTTCCGCTGCACTCACGTCGCATGGTATCTTGAGTACGTCGAGCTCAACTGTTTGTTCTAGCGATGATGCGCTGTAGCTCTCTTGTTAACGAAAGCTGCTATAGCCTTCTTACTGCAGACCCCGAGAGACGGCCGATCCTTCAGCTCGCTGTCTCTTGTTAATCAAGAGCGCTCTCACTGCGGTGGTATGTACGTCGCGGACGAGCGCTATGGTTATGATCTGGACACCCTCTTGGCCTCCCGGCAGTACGACAACAGACATCCTAAGGTACCCCGAGATTTTGGCATACTCCCGTTCAACATCCTTGTGCATCACGTTGAAGAGACCTTGAGCCACGTCCAGAGGCTGTCAAGGGAGGTGACTTCGACCGAGAAGCGCATTGCCGATGGTGACATCAAGGTGGAAGCCAACGGCGACTACAAGCTCTTGAATCGGCTGAACCTGGAGCAAATCCGCTTGCAGCGCCGATCGAATTTTGAGCTGGAACTTGCTGCCAATCTCGTCAGATACATCGATGAGTATCATAGGATGTGGTCATCGCTCTGGGAAGGCGGTACAAGCTACATCGAAGATATGAAGGAGAAGATTGAGCAGCAGATGCGCTACTCACAGCAGGTCCAGAAGGACATTGACATCCTACCCAGACGGATCAAAAACCAGTCGAAAGCGGTTTGTACCCATACGTAGCTGTGCAGAACCCATTCACCAGCTCACCTCTCCTAGATATCCAACTTCATAATTCAACGGGACAACAAGCTGAATATACAGCTTGCCGAGACCAACAAGAAGATAGCGGAAGAATCCAGGCGAGACAACCTGCTCAATCTCGAAATGGCAGCGGCGACGGCACAGGTCGCTGAAGAAACACGGCAGGACAGCGCTGCGATGAAGACGATTGCAGTGCTTACTTTGACGTTTCTGCCTGGCACTGCAGTGGCGGTACGTCTCTAGGCACCGTCCACTCCGCTATTGCTGACACAAGTATAGTCCTTCTTCAGCATGACCATGTTTCAGTGGCCATTCGAGAGCAGCGACAGTATCGCGTCTCCCTTCATCTGGGTGTACTTTGTGGTAACAATACCTCTTACGCTGATGGTCTACGCCGCGTGGGTGTGGTGGTTCAAGTCAGTCTTGCCCTAGTACCCTTTAGCCAGACAACCTGCTAAAGTCCTACTGCAGATTCAGCCAAAGACATTTCAAGAAGCACCACGACGAAGGAATCAACAAGTTTGAGGAGGAGCTCAAGACGCGTGTGCGAAGTGCGACCGGCACGTGGTGAGCAAGTATGTAGTGTGGTATCGGCAGGTCTGTCTATTCTCTGCAATTACTGCATGCAGTACTTTGCGGCTTTACTTCCACGCACGCTTGTGGTGAGTCGAGGGATGCGAGATTGTACATATTCGGGACCCATCTCCGGCGAGGTGAGGTTATACCACGGCCAGGTGGAAGCCGAGCGTGCGACGTCCAGCGCCGTGATACGCGGTTTGCCACATATCTGATGTCGTGCATCAACCCGTTCCGTTCGAGTGGAGACATATCCACTCGACCCGATAGAGACGAGAATAGCCAGACCACACCAAACAGCAGCCGCAAATCGTGCGTTACTGACGACCGTACACGCGGTCTGCTGAGCAACCTCCGCTCCTCGTCCAGATCCCAGTATATCCAACCAAGTCTCGTGCGCTTGAAGAGTTCACCGGCGGGCCCTCGGCAAGAGCCCCCCGTGCGGCTGAGCTCAACGCCCGTTTCGGCAGGCCTGGGGCCCTGGAGGGCTTTGTCCGCACGGCTTTGGCGTCTGATGATGTCTTGGCTCGAGAAGACATTCGTACATAGCTACAGCTCTGGCAACCATGATCGCAGCATGTCGCGGTCCATCAGGACTTGAATGCCGCCTCCAATGGCTTCAGCACCCCCCTTTGATCCATTCAGAGCCCTCGGTATCCCGCGGGACGCGTCAACGGCAACCATTAAGTCCAGATACCATGAGCTTGCAAGGAAATACCATCCGAACCGACATCAAGGGTCAGAAGAGTCGAAGGCGGCTTTATCAGAGCAGTTCCAGTCTGTTCACCAAGCATGGAAGTGCATCGTGGAGCCGGAGAAGCGTCGCCGGTACATCGAGCTCCTGCGACTCGCCGAAGAGCAGGATGTCTTGCTGGCACGAATGGCGGATCTCCTGACAGTGAACGAACCCAACTCTGTGCTAAGCAGTCAGGCGCCACATCATGATGGCCATGTGTCAAGCGATGCAGATGAAGATGACCTGCCCTACGTCGGTCCTGCCCGACGGCGAACGACACTGGAGCGTGTTACTGCTGGACTGAAGCATCTAGGGGATGTCCCGGAGCGAGCAGAATCACCATCCCGCGTAGGGTTGCTTCAGAGAAGGGTCGAATCTCATGATTCCGCTATACAGGTCCCTACTCTATCTACCATAGATACGGGAGGACAGGAAGGTGATTATTTCACGTTACGTCGGAAGAAGTTGGAAAAGCTCCGCCGGAAAGAGATGGCGGCGTTCGAGCGATACAAGACGGTGATGGTGGACAAGTTTGAAGCAGAGCTAGAAGCGGAGAGACAGCGGGATGCCTACGACAGAGCAAAGTGGAAGCGAGAGTACTTCGAGCGGGCGCCGCGTGAGACATCAGAGAGGCTGCGCGCCTTTGGTCACTTCATGAGTGCCTACAGAGCGTTCGGGAAGCAGGCTCCTCGGCGGCGCAATCGCTCGACAGTCAGTTACAGCGGCCAAATCTTGTCCACGGACGACATCTTGAATGGTCAGTATCTCGCACCAGACATCGCGACCTCTCCATCCCGTAATAAGTCGCCGCACCGCCGAGGCTGGAGTAGCGATATAAGCGGCGACCAGACCAGTAGCGACGAATGTTCGAGCGGCGGTCATGCTTCGCCCAAGCCGGGAAGCTCTTGGACGTGGCAGCGGCGGCACAGCCGGAATACTTCACTTGATGCGTTTCAAGCCTCGTCCCTACTTCGCACAAACGGATCGTCCAAGCCGTCTCTACCCGAACATGCGCCCTTCAAGATGGTTGTTAAGCGACCGACCGGCTTTGTCGACCATCTGGATGAGCAAGACTCGAGCCCCGAGTCTGCCTTGACACTGTCCCGGCCTTCGTCTCCTCTGCCCTGTAACCAGGTCCAGAACACTTTCACGATACCACTAACTCGCCGGCTCTCCGATATACTAAGTAGGCCCAAAAGCTTGAATGGCAACTCATCGAACACGGAACGGGTCGAGAAACGGAATAGTGATGTCCATCCTATTGCGGAACCTGTCCTAGAGCCGTGCCACTTCATGATAAAGCATGTGGGTGGAGCTCAATTCAGTCACGTGCCTATGGAGCACGTTCACGAGCTCAACCCGTTTGAAAAATCCTGGATGCTCTTGGAAGCAGATGCCGATGCGGATCCAATAGACTTGCTGAAGCGGCTATCTATCCTTGACCGAAACGTTGCAGACAAATTCCTCGTCAAGTTAGACATCAAGGAGGCCTTCAACTTCAGACTCATTTACAGTCACCGAGAGGTGGTAAAAGCGCAGCATCAATCCTCGTTTATCGCCCTCAGCTATCGCCGCAAACTGCATGTCGATAAGAAACACGGCTACTTCACTCTCCCCCTGGACGCGGAGATGTATCAAGCCGTATGGGACGAGCGGCTGTCTGATACGGAAGGCGTGTGGATAGATCAAATATGTATCGAACAAGACAGCAGGATCGAGACCACTGTTTCTATGTCTGCGATGGATATGGTCTACCGAAGCGCACGTCTAGTGGTCGTCGCGCTGGACGACATCGAGCTGGAAGCCCATGAGGGTACCATCCTCGACAACCACATGGATGAATACGCACGGATGCTGCACGTGGCGCCTACCAAGCGGTTCCGTGGGAAGCAACCGCCGTACCTCGATACACATGAGGAGCTCTACCAAGTCCTCCGGAAGTTGCTGCGCTCGTCGTGGTTCAAACGGGCTTGGTGTCGACATGAGATGAGGCTCGCGCGCGACCATGTGTTCCTCATCCCGTGTAGATCAGCGGGTCCACGGACGGGTAAGAACGTGGTGAGGTTCACAGGGAACTGCCTTACCCATCTTTTGGCTCTGGCGACGGAGGTGCCGTTCGAGCCTGATATCGAAATGGTGAAGCCTGCTCTCGCCGCATTCTTTCGTGATAGGAGCAGGCTGGCACCACAAGAACGGCACATGCATTCTCACCATGGCAACTTCACCACCGTCGTTGCAGAGGTGTTTGGCATGGAAGCCGGCGGTGACCCCAGGATACCGGCAAAACAGCGAGCTGCGGACGCCATGAAGGACAAGATCTCGATCATCCTCAACACGATGGAATGCGGGCTTGCACTTACGCCTGAGATGCGCGACCCCGCGATGCCACTGACCAAGTCGGAGTGTCACTACATGCTGATTGTTCTTGCGTTGGCGGCACAAGATCCTGGGGCCCTATGTTCCGTCGGCCCACCTATGCGACTCGTGCAAGCTGACAACCTTTCACCGCTCTCACCCAGCGCATCTTCGACCTGGCTGTTTGAGCCGACAAACGTCGACTCCGGCTTAAACAACTACCGGACATTGCACCGCCTGCCCGCCTCATCCAAGATCGAGACTGGCTTGGAGGCTGGGGAGCACTTCGTGCAGCTTGACCTCAAGTTCTTGAGACCGGGAACGGTTCGTCATGCACAAGACGACCCTGAAAGCCTGGAGCTCGCAAACCGGTTCATAAATGTGTGTACCCAGCGCAAGTTCGGACGAAACCGCCAGCGCTACCTCATCTCGGACGCGGCGTCCAATCGCCATTTTGGCTCTATGCGCGACGTCTACGTGCAAACCCTAGCTTGCGTCTTCGAATGCGGTCCGGATTGGGTCGAGGATGTATGCCATCGTTACGGCGTGTCTAGGTGGAAGCAAGATGGTGAGAGCGCATGGAACTTACTTGTTGCGCTCCGGAACACGAACAACAGATGGCCAGAGAGTGCGTGGAGTGGGCAAGCAGCCGGCTACATCATGGACTTCGTCAATTTCCTCGTCATCCGCGGCATGCCACAACGGCAGATACTGCATCGCGAAGAGTGGCGGCCAATATGGATCGCGACTTCGACTGGCGGGAAGGTCCTTACGTTCGTGCCACCTGGCAACATCTTCCCAGCAGTGCCCACTGCGCTGCTTGACGAGGACTACGTGCACCTGGCTCGCCTTTGGGTCCTGTCACCCAGGGTCACGTTCGCGGACCCCAACGGGCAGGACGAGGCGGCCACGACGCGGTGGACGCTGCTGGGCAAGTCGGTGCTCTTCAGTGACGATCTGGCAATCCAGCAGTTGCATTCGCGGAGCGGTGCTTGGAGGGAGGAGCAGAGAGTGTTTGGGCGCGAGGACCCGGAGATCCAGCGGCTGCTGAGGGAGAGGAGCCTGTACTTTTGATACCCCATGCTATTACTAGACTATGTGATTGCGTTTGAGCGAGGAGTACTGGCAGGGGTTGGATTGGGTAATCGCTGTCATTGGGTGGTTATCTGTTGCGCAGATGATGTATTCATATAAGGTAGGTTTACAAGACTGCCTACTCCCATGTGTTGTGCATTCAACAGTGGAAAGAGGAGGTGTCAAGTCCAACAACTGATCGTGTGTGCGGGTACATGTGCCTTGCTGCGTATGATCTATATCGCTTTAGTCCCACAAGTTTGTGCTGCTAGCAGAACTTGGGACATCTTCACGTGCGCCACGACTGCGAGTTGCATCCCGTTCGACTTCCAAGGTCTGGCTACTTCAGGCAATGCAGGCGGCACGATGAGAGAGCGGGCGCGATGCTCGAGTTCATGGACTATGTCCAGACGGCCTTCCTCGCGCAGTCGCGGTGGAACATCGACAACAGCTATGCCTCGCTGACCACCACCGCGCACCACCTGCTCGACTTCCACATCCCGCAGGGCCTCCGCCTGCACGTCTCCTCGCTGTCCTCGCCCCGCTTCGCCACGAGTTACACGTTGGGCAGCCGCGGCGTGGTGGACGGCTCGCTGTCATTCCTCTACTCGAGCGCGGGCTTGAGCATCGCCAGCACCAGCCGCAGTGTCCACCTGGAGAGTGTGGTGCGTGGATACAGGCACCTGCAAGAGCTGCAGCGGCCGGACGAGCGACACTGGAACGAGATCTGGCATGCTGGCAGGCGCGTCGATCGCAAGGATGCCCTCCTGTACGGCCGCCTGTACCTGCCCACCAGCACGCTTGAGGCCCTCTACCTCCGCCGCATCTCGCCCACGCGTCTGCTGCGCCTGAACTGCGTGTCGGACGGCGCACTCCCGAACGGTGGCTCCGTCCTTGCGCTGCTCCAGAACGACTACGGCAAGTACAGCACCGAGTACCTCTACTCCACCGACTCCGCGCTGCTGGGCCTGCGCGGCCTGTACAACTTCGGCTACGACCCTCGCGTGCCATACCATCAGCCGTCTGCGCGTCTGCCAGCGCATCCGTGGGATCACCAGAGCGGCCGGCTCAGTGCAGGCGCGGAAGCGTACTTTAGTCCCGTCAACAAGAGCGGCGGCGTGAGCTGTGGCCTGAGGTTCACCACACTGCCGACTCACACCGGCTTCCCATACACCATGACGCTGACCGTCAACCCTCTGATGGGCAACTTGAGCTCTACGTATGCAGTCAAAGCCGGCCGCAACCTGGCACTGTGCTCGCGCTTCGACTTCAATGTTTACAGCTACGAGAGCGACGTCGTGGTTGGTATGGAGCTCTGGCAGCGAAAGCAGGCTTCTGTGGATGTTGCCTGGGCGAGCAAGCTGGTCAGGCCAGGGTGGAGTAAGGTGGTCGAAGACGATGTCAACGGGGTGCTGAAGGCGCAGATGGACAACAACGGCAAAGTGGGCTTGCTGTGGGAATGTAGGATCAAGGAGCTGCTCGTTAGTCTGGGTGCTGCCTTTGATCTGAAGAAGAGGGAGAGGATGCTGGGGAGTGTGGGTGTCGAAGTGAGCTACTCCAGCTGATCGCGGTAGAACCATGTTGTCAAAGCATTGCACAGTCAGGCACAGACGCTACCACGCTCATCCACCACATTCAGCATTGTATCCAAGATCTCCTTCGCACGACGCCATCTTCCACACCGTGAAGCTGTCCCCATCGATCGATCCCGCCACCCCTGTTGATTCAACGGGTACCTGCGCTGAAACATGCGCCGCTCCAGACGACGCCGTTACTGCGAACGCATGCACGTCTGGCAGCGAACATGCGTTCATGCAGTTCTCCTGCCGCATATGCTGATGCGAACTCATGCATGTCTAACAGCGAGCATGCACTCGTGCAGCACCCTTCGCCCTCTGGCAGCGCGAGCGAGCCCGGGGAACTGTCATCCTCATTTCCAAACCGCGGCTTCCTGCATGTCTCATCTGTCAAATCCTTCCGCGCGGCGCAGAAGTGGCGGAAAGTGGAGTCATTCGCGAAGCATGTCTTGACAGTGGTGCAGCGATGGCTGGAGGACAAAGAAACGGCGGTCAGGGCCCCGGCCATGCGAACGCTTCTGCGAACTGGCGTTCGTTTGATGTATACATGGCCTTCCCTGCGAACTGGTTGCACGACCTACACGTGCCTATCCAGCTCTGCTTTGAGTCCTTTGGTTGCACAGCATAGTACCCAGCATATTCTCTTCATTTGCGCTCAGCATGGCCTGCGACGTGGCAAGCTCGCCTTATTCAGAGGGCATTCTCGACGACAGCTGGGGCAGCAAGAACCCGGAGACGACCGATCTCGACGCAATTGTTGATTTCAATGCTGCCTTTGGAGGCGGGAATGATGAGAACAATACCATCAACCCGCAGATGCTCAGCAACCCTTCCTCGCCAGCTAGCTCGTACAACAATGCCTTCAACAGCAACGGCGTCGACCACACGCTCAGTCCAGAGCCCACCAGCCTCGGCGCCTATCCAACAGACTTCGCGAACAGCCAATCCTCCGCGACACCCTACTACCACCCCTCGCTCGAGCTGAACCCTGCACTGCACTTCCAGCCCCCCGGTCTCCGCTACCAAACCCGTCAACGCTCCATCTCCGAGCCACCAGATGGCTTCGCACAGCATCGCCAAATGCCAAATGGTCCAGACGTCACATTCCACCGTGGTGGCCACTTTCTTGGCTACCAGCAGCAGCAAGGGCCCAAACCACTCAAGAGCCTGCCGAAAGGGAAGCTGGGCCATCAGCAGATGCGGAGCCAGCCGTACAAGTGCAAGCCCAACAGAGCAGCGGATCACCATCAGCAGCAGCAGCAGAGGTACCAGTTGAGAAGGACGCAAACCCAGCCAATGCGTCCGCCGATGAGCGTGCCGGCAATGCCGCCGCCGCACCCAATGGCGCATATGCAGATGCAGAGTCATGGGCAGCATATGTTCGAGCCGCTGCCGCCGGTGATGGAGGGCCAGAGGTATGTGACGTCGAGGGTGTGTACGCCGGTTCCTGAGGCGCTGCCACCGGTGATGGCGCAGAGTCCGCGGCAGCAGGAGATTGATCCTTTGCTCATGATGCCGCTGCCGCTGGCTGCAGTCGTTGGTAGCGATCAGGGTGGGAAGCAGACGGTGACGGTGCCGTTGACGGTGGAAGAACTGAGGGCTATGATCATGGAGGCGGTGCAGAAGGCTGTCAAGGGTGTGGAGACTGGCAATGCTGGGGTCGTCGAGAGTGGTATGGATGAGCCAATGAAGGAAGAGTCAGTCGAGGAGCTGGTTGTTGAGGAGCAGGTCGCACAGTAAGTATGAATCCGTGTTGAAGCGCTGAATGTGTGTCGCTAACCACTTCCGCAGAGGCGACGAGCCTGCGCAGGCCAGTATCGAGAGCGACGACTTCCTGCTCTAGGACTGCACGTTGGCTGTGCTTCGGTCGGCGTTGGCGTGTGGGTTCACGTTCGTCAAGAGTGTACCACAGTCCAGACCAAGGGTGACGCTCATCCTCACCCGTCGTCTTCATCGTCTCCTTTCCTACCCCAATTCCACACCTCCCATATCTGATCCGTGATCATCTCGCCAAAGCCTTTCCCGACATCCAGATCGTCCTGGATCTCCTTCTCACGCTGCGCTTTCCAAGCCTCACGCTGGCTGTGCGTGGCATGCAACTCCTCTGTCACAGACGCAGACCGGGTGTCAGGACGCAGCCTCTGCATCTCTTGCTTGGCATATTGCAGCTCCCTGCTGAGGTTCGCCTGCTCCGTCGGCGGCACAGAAGTGGCAAGCTCAGCTTGGGGCCCGCGGACATGCTGCCATATCGACCGTCCACTCTGCTCTCGGACCAGGTAGTTGCCAGAGTATGCTGTCGTTCCTACCAGACCAATTGTGTAGACGTCAAGCTTGCGTGGTGGGATGAGAGCAAGCACCGGGCAAGCTACCACAGCAAGCAGCGCTACGTTGTGAATGGTCCTTGCATACCGCTTTGTCTCTGATGGCGTCGGCTGCCGTTGTGGAGGCTGTGGTTGTGACATCGGGTTGCCTGTGTTTTTGGCTCGCGTGGAATGGCAGCTTATGCCTGAATTCAGGTGCAATTGTCTGCCTTCCCTCAAAGTCTCAATGTTACGAAAGGGCCATGTGACAGTTTGCCTGACCGGGCCGGTATCTTTGCCTTCCACGGTTCCACACTCTGCCGCAGGCTGTTCTTCGGCTTCACCCAAATCGGCCTATATATTACCAAACTCTTTGAAGTGAGCAATATGCGGTACTATCTCGACATCTGATCTTGATTGCCAAAAGTCGGCGTTGTAGCAAAGTGGTTACTGCGATTGACTCGAATACATCGATGCTCCATCGATCACGTCCGATATCAATTCCCTTCGGTATGCACTGCTAGTCCTAAATATCAGCGCATCAAATGCTAACAATATCCAGGGGGCGTAGGTTCGTAAATATGCATGGTCAGCATGATATTATCACGATATTAACGAAAATTCTCAGGTTCGAGTCCTGCCAACGTAAGTGAAGATGTGTTGTACCCTACCAACACATATCAATAATAACATTCTATCCAGGTCGTTACAACATTCATGTCTTCGGAATGATTTCTTCTTTTGTGCTCACTCCCATGTATACAACATGGCTCGCGCGAGTCTCTCGTTTTTGCTGGATACTCAACCCTAAGCTCGAGAACACGAATAGTAGTACTTCCTATCGCTCATTTTGCCTTCGACTCAAGAGTGGTGGTCCAGAGCACACTGTTGCTGCTCCGCTTCACGACCATCAAGATAACCGCACTTGGATATTCCGGAATATGCCTGCCATTGCTCCCTAATTATTAACAAGCTGCAATTGGTTTGTTGAAGCTCTGGCAGCTTTGTGAGACGCGAAGGTCGGTCCAAGACGTCTCTAGCGATTGCGTGCTATGATAACAACAAGCTTCATGTCTGCAGCGATAAAGGTACCTCGGTTGTAGCAAGCTGTGGTGCCTGCATATATTACTAACTACCTCGCCTGCAGGTACATCCTGTCTCCGAATCCCACGGTATAGATTCTCACTATCAAGCGTACCAACCAAGCCCTTGTCTTCGCATCTTTGACTGGCTTGATGCGATGTAACCGCTCGTATCGTATGCGAGATAACATGACCGCGCGATGGATCGTGGATGTCTCGCGACGTGGGAGTCTCGGGCTACGCTTTCTTCGGCAGGTGCCTGTGCAAATGACGGAGTTCTGAAGGAGCTTGGACTGAAGAGGCAAGCGGAATCCTACTGCCTTCGTACCACGCCGACAGAATGTACAGCGTATGCATGAGAGGGACTCTCGGAAGGTTAGACCCGCTAGATATCGATGATGATGAATGCGGCATGCTATCCTCCGGAAGCATGACTGGGCTAGTGCGAGCAGGCAAGAGCGGTACAAAAGAATCATGAGTCCCGGATGCAAGGTGAGTGTGATCTCCTTGTCAATCATCAAACTATTCACATTGTCCAAGATGCATTTCGCTCTCATCGCGGCGGTCTTGACCGGTCTAACCGCAGCTGCACCTGCGTCACTGGCAGGTACTCACGTTCTCCACGAGAAGCGTAACGGTCTGCCAGTTGCCTGGAAGCATCACTCGCGCGCAGATCGCAGTATCGTGCTACCAGTGCGGATCGGATTGAAACAGAGGAACTTGGAACATGGCAACAGCTTCTTGGAAGACGTATCGGACCCGGATTCGCCTAACTTCGGTATGCCGAATGGCCACCAACTGGCCTCAAACGTGGCAAGTCTGACGAGGGTGTAGGCCAACATTGGAGCGCGGAGAAAGTAGCAAACACCTTCGCTCCCCTCAAGGAGACATCGGACAAGACGATCGAGTGGCTAGTGGCATCTGGCATTGGCTCTGATAGGCTCAAGCACTCTGTTGGTAGGTACACTACCTTGCGTTCTCTACTTAGGCAGCGGTCTGATCATCGTCTGTAGGCCGCAACTGGGTCGAGTTCACCGCTACCGTTGACGAAGCCGAGCATCTCTTCGACACGGAGTACCACCTATATCAACACAAAGAATCTGGAGGCTACCGTGTGGCTTGCGACCAATATGGCCTACCCGCGAGCGTGCGTAAACACGTCGACTTCGTCATGCCTACCGTTCAATTGGATGGGCTTCGGCCCGTCTCACAGACGAGGCCAGCTGCTTTGGCACCAATCCCGATCACTGGATTGACCGGCTTGAAGAACTGCAGTACGTTGATCACAATCGAGTGTTTGAGGGCCATCTATGGTATACCAGTAGGCCAGTACAACCACAGCGGCAACGAGCTTGGTATTGCCGAATGGGCCGACTACCTCTATCTGCCGGATCTCAAGACCTTCTTCGAGAACTTCACCAGCCCGAAAATTCCGTCGAACGTCACGCCTGAGTTCATCTCCATTGACGGCGGTAAGCCCTCCAACCTCACCGTCGCCCAGGCAGAGGAAGTGGTGGAGAGTGCGCTTGACTTCCAGACCTCTTACTCCATCATCTGGCCACAAGGTATCCGGTTGTACCAGAACGGCGATAGCGTCAATGTTGACAGTGTCGGCACCTTCAACATCTTCCTCGACGCTCTGGTAAGTTTTGGAAGTCTACTTGTGGCATGGGCAAAGCGCTAACACCCACCAGGACGGCTCTTATTGTACTTACGAGGGCGGCGACCAGCCGTACATCGACCCAGCCTATCCCGACCCCAACGAAGGTGGCTACACCGGACCGCTTCAATGCGGTGGTGCGCCTGTCAGCAACGTCTTCTCGGTCTCATATGGCCAGATTGAGGGCGCCCTGCCACGATTCTACCAGGAGAGACAGTGCCATGAGTGGATGAAGCTGGCTTTGCAAGGCGTTAGCGTCATCTATGCGTCGGGCGACTCCGGAGTTGCGAACCGCTACAACTCAGGCTACAACAACAGCTGTCTGGACTCGGAGTATAGCTACGTCGAGACCTATGGCGCGCGGTTCTCGCCTTCCTTCCCAGTGAACTGCCCGTACATCACCGCCGTCGGCGCCACGACGCTGCTCAACGATTCAATCTTTGGAGGCGAGCAGGCAGTCAACGATCCAGATGGCCTTCTGAGCTTCTACTCAGGCGGCGGCTTTAGCAATATCTTTGAGAGGCCGTCGTGGCAAGAAGCAGCCGTCTCCAATTACCTTGACAAGTACTCACCGAATTACACCGAGTCAGTCTTCAACCACTCTGGCCGTGGATTCCCGGACGTCTCAGCACTCGGTCTGAACCTGGCGACTGTATGGCTTGGGAAGACATACGGGGTTGGTGGCACGAGCGCCTCTGCTCCTATTTTCGCCAGTATCGTCACTCTACTTAACGAAGAGCGGTTGCAGCAGGGTAAGGGGCCGATCGGCTTCCTCAACCCAACGATCTACAAGCATCCGGAGATGTTCAACGACGTCACAGTGGGCTCCAACCCTGGGTGTGGTACTCAAGGCTTTCCAGCTTCACCTGGATGGGACCCGGTCACAGGCATGGGCACACCGAAGTACGAGAAGATGAGGGAGGTGTTCTGTAGTCTGCCGTAGGAGGGTCTTCTGTGTAGCTTCAGCATAGAAGCATAACCGAGGACACAGGCTCACGTTGAGCCCCATCAACTTCGTAGATGATTATTATATCACCTGTGGATGAAGACTCAATCGAAACGTAGTACGACGATGTTAGCAAAGCCGAGTAGGGATTCAACACATTAATTAGCAAACCGTTGACATCTCCTTGTAAGCGATTCTCGTAGAGAGTCTAAGGCCAGTTCGGCCTCGTTTGGAGCAAGTCCGCTATAGCCCTTATACTAAACTACGAATCCTATATGATGTAGTACTTCTTCATCTCTATATCCTCCAATTGCTATACTTTTTACTGCGCTATAAAGCTTGTATTCGGCGCTATGTTCTACCTACGCCATTAACTACTTATGTTTTAATTACACAAAGTTCTAAGCAGCTAAAAAGTTAGACATTTGTAGGTTCTAGCAGCAGGATACGCGCGCTCTAAGACATAGGCGCTGCAGGAAACATACGCAGTGTGGAACTTACATGACATAGGACTCGCGCAGTAGGACACAGGCGCTATCTGAAATATACGTAGCGTGGAACTCGCGCAGTAGGAGGCTCGCGCTGTAGGGGATACAGGTCGTAGGAGATTCGCGTTGTAGGAGGTTCACGCAGTTGGAGATTCGCGCAGTTTGAGATTCAGGCAGCAGGAGGCTGTCGTAGCAGGAGGCTCGCGCAGTAGAAGGTTCGCGTAGTAGGAGACACGGGTAGTAGGAGGTTCGCGTAGCAGGAGACACGGGCAGCAAAAGATACGGGCAGTAGGAGCTTCGCACAGTAGGAGTTTCGCGCAGTAGGAGACACAGATAGTAGGAGATACGGGCAGAAACAGGTTTGCGAAGTAGGGGGTTCGCGTAGTAGAAGATTCGCGCAGCAGGAGACACGGGCAATGCGACACATATACTGCGACTCTACCGAGCTACGGATATTTCCAGCATTTGGATTTTCTTACTACGGATATTTCCAGCAGCGCGGTTTTTCCAACGTATTGTACTAGACAGCCCAAGCTAGTGAAACACGTTAAGGGATCAACTGTACACTAGGTGGTCCTTCTCGTTAGTTCTTTCACCCTTGATTACGTTGAAGACACCAACGTTAACCTATCGTCCGTTTGGGGTGCCGTCTCGGATCGAGATCCAGTGAATCGGGCTGCAGTGTCCCGACTAGACGTTGGGAGATATGAGCGCCTTCTACTGCGCGGATCGCGTCGATAACGGTCGTGGGGAGCAACGACTTGCACGGTTCGTCTCGTGTCCACCATCGTGCTTTCCCACGTTCTGTCGGGTTCTGTATTCTTTGTAATCTTCGCATGCTCCATATGGTTGGTATTTTATAGGCTCTCTATGATCTAATACTCCTATTGGTTTCATGTAGCAGCTATTCCCATCAATGTCGATACACATTTAGAATACTATAATAATATAGTAACTTGTTAACTTGCTATAATAATAGTAACTACGTGTCTTAGTAGATTATTACTAGTACTATAATTATTAGATATTAGTATAACTAAACCTATATAGTAACAGTCAGGCTATAGTATACTAGATTATCTATTTAGCTAAGTGTAGTAACTAATAGACTACTATCCCTCTTTATACTATTCTAGATAGAATACTCCTCTATAATAAGATAAATGCTTTATTATTATCTACTAGATTAGTAGTAACTTTCTATCTAGCTATACTCTTATTACTAACGCCTAGATTCTAGGTATTTATTACAGCTAAAGAGAGTATTAAGCCTTCTATCTATACTATAGCCCTATAAGACTAGTAAAAACAATTTTAATAAGAGCTAGAGCCTATTATTTACATATAGTATCTCTATACTCTTTAATTACTAACTATACTATATAGCTAGTAGTATATAACTCCTAGTTGTTATATTCTACTTACTATTAGTAGATAGAAAAGTAGATATAGTATACTATTCTAAAAGCTACTTTATATTACTAGTTATAAGAACTACTATCATATAGATATATAGAGTAGAAAACTAATAGATATAGATTATTTTTGTATTTGTAAGATATAGACATAGCGTCTAAATGTAAGTAAAAAGTATAAAAGACACTTCAATCGAACCTGGAAGGACGGAGTCCCTTAATCACTAGCCACTAATCTGTAGGGGGTATCGTTCGTCTTTTTATCGGCTCGGTTCTAGACCGAGGGATCGGCCGTGATACCGGTAAGTTGTGACACCGTGGCACATGAGAATCGAGATGCTCCATATGCCACGAGAACAACCTGTCTCATATTCAGACGTTACTGGAAGGTTGAGCACAAGCACCTTGAAACGCAGTCCGAGCTATGGTTATACACTCCATGTTGTTGCTAACCCTTACGCTCACTTCTTCTTTTCAAAGACGTCCATGTTCAGCTGCTGCTCCAAGCCTCCAAGGCTCCAACCGATCTCGATGCCCGATTCGTCGTGAGGTGCGCGGGGTTGCCGCCAGCCGAGCGCAGGGACTCGTACAGTGCGCGGTTTATTGGTGGATTGGTGGGGGTGGAGTTCGCCATCGCAATGCATCTCCAATTACATACACCTCCTCGCCGTCGGTGAATGCCCTCCCCTCCTTTATGCTTTCGTGACTCGTTGCCTTCGTGACTCGTGAGACTTCGGATAGAGTGGTGCACCAAGCAGCAGTCATTTGCACTTTGCCGAGCGAAACAGGTGGTAGTCGCCCCCACTCCCGAACCCTGAACAGCCCGCGTTCCAAGTGACATCAACGAGGACGCAGCGCTGAAACATAATAAACCGAAGTACCGAACACACACACCTGGAAAGTGAAACACCTGTGTAGCGTTGGAGGAAAGAGCATGTTGGGCTCTGCTGCCCCGGCCACGGCCACACTCCACACATCCACCTCGAGCGCCACGCCCTCGTCGCCCACACGCCCGAGCCGACTGCGCGGCCTGAGTTACTTGCGGAGCTATACGCACAACCACCTGCATTCGCACTCGAGCAGCACGGTGACGGTGGGAGGGAGAGGCGATCTTCCACCGCTCACGAGATCGACGTCGAGTCCTACTGGGGCAACTCCAGCGACGAGTCCGAAGGCCAAGACCCGATCGCCGGAGAGTGACGGAAGTACAACCGAGAGTAGTGCGGCTTCAGGCATACAGAGCGGCGAGAACGGGTGGTTGCCAACGGTGCAAGGCCGCAGTGGGCTGAGCCGAGCCTCGCTGCATCCCACCTCGACATCGACCGAGTCAGCCTCGCCGGAACCGAACGCCAGCAACAGCGTGGGCATGACGCGAAGCAGGGCGGCGACGGCATTGGGACCGACGCCTACCATGACATCACCCACTCTCGCAAGACGACAGTCCGCAATCCCCGACTCCTCCACCAGCGACCCGCTCGCCGACAGCATGGCCGAGTCCTCCTCCACAGCCAAGCGCAGCAAACGATCGCTCCCGCGGATTCGCTTCATCCCGCACATCGAGCCGCGCAGCACCCGCCCCTCCCTCAACTTCACCATGGTAGAGAAGACGCTAGAAAAGCACACCAACATCGTGCGCGTCGGCCGCTACAGCGAGCGCGACAACGCCCACCCGGAACCCAACACTCTCCCTGTCGGCTTCAAGTCGAAAGTCGTGAGTCGGCGCCACTGTGAGTTCTGGTGCGCCAACGGGCAATGGTATGTCCGGGATGTCAGATCCAGCTCGGGGACCTTCTTGAACCATGTCCGTTTGTCGCCACCGGGCCAAGAAAGCCGGCCGTATACGGTCAAGGACGGCGATGTAGTCCAGCTCGGGATTGACTTCAAGGGCGGCGAGGAGCTGATCTACCGCTGCGTCAAGATCCGCGTCGAGTGCAACCGCGATTGGCAGAACAGTCTAAATGCGTACAATACTACCGCGCATAAACGCCTGCTCAAGAATACTGGAGTAGCTAAGGGCCGGGATAGCGATGCGGCCAGTGTGAACTCCAGCGAGTGCTCCATCTGTCTCAATGCCGTGCAGCCGTTGCAGGCGCTATTCGTGGCGCCTTGCAGTCATGTGTGGCATTACAAGTGTGTAAAGGATCTGGTGGATGGGGAAAGCTATCCGAACTTCTTGTGTCCGAACTGTCGGTTTGTGGCAAATTTGGAGGCCGACGTTGAGGGCCCGGAAGAAGGGGAGGAGCAGTGGGAGGAAGAGGTGGAGGTGGAGGCGGAGGTGGAGGCGGAGGCGGGTGGGCGTGGCCAGGAACATTGCGATGGCCAGCCTGGATCACGTGACGAGGCGGGAGGAAGACGAGCTTCTACCGACGGACCAGATGAGGAGGCGCGACGTCATGACGGCGATGCCGAGCTCAAATCCACGCCCAAGACCATCAGACGTGCAAACGTCACGGATGAAGACCTCGCGGGCCTACTAAGTCAGGCGTCGCTGCAGTCCTCGCGACAATCCTCCTCCAACGCCCTCACGCCCGACCCCAACAGCGATACGTTTGGAAGTTCGGCGGCATCTTCACGCCCGGTCACTATCGCTGGATCCTCTTCCCACCACCATCACCAACGAACACCATCAGCCTCCGATCTTTTGGGCGCGCGGAGTACGACACCGACATCCACCGCGCAGTTCGCGCTTGCGGCTGGGGTTATGATGGGTGATGGCCCAATGACGCCGCGGAATGACGCCGGCCCGTTTGTTCTGGATGGGAGTGGGGGGAGTGGAAGGGCGAGGATTGATGCTACGGTGGCGGTACGGCAGGTTCCGGAGGGCTATGGAGGAGAGTGATGGGAGTTGGAGGGGGGTGGCTGGGTTCACTCGGGCGGTGATAAGCGGCGATGCCACGCTAGCGCGACACTGGTTGGGGGGAGAAAGGTGGATAGTTGCTTGCCCATGCGTGGCACTGCCTGGCTAATTAGACTCTCCGGTGGGCCGGAATGCCGTTTGGCCAAGCGAACGAGCGCACGAGACATATGGCATGGGATGGATTTGATCTTTGTATGAGAGCTATAAGCTAAGATACCGAGGCGCTTAGGCCAGCTCCATACCTCGTGTCTTCGGTCTTAGACTCAGCAGATCTCGCAACATAAGAGGAATGCACCACAGCAAACAGTGGATGCTAACCTGCGACGTACCGAGTGTTTCTGCACATGTGATGCTTCCCATGCATAGTGTGAGTAGCAAAAGGTGACTAAACCCTGCAGCTCCTGGCCTCCGGGATTGTGATGAGAGTTCCCTGTATGGCACCTTCGTGCTCTCCGTACTCACGTGCAGTCTACACTCGCTTGCCGGTTATGGCAAGCATTTCTTTTCGGTGTGGCGTCGCAAGCTGGGATTGCTGCCGTCGATAAGAGGCCAATCAGGGGTAGGACCTCGATCTGGTGTTGGCAGCTCAAGTTTATGAGCACTTACTCCTTTACATGTTCAATGCTGCAGAAGACTCGACCAACTCAATGGATGCACAGCCTTGAAGGCCCATTATAATTAAGCTTTATATCTTGGCTTTACATTCGCGTTGCTTCCGCCCACTTTTCAGCCCTGGACGAATGAGATCATGCCACTGCCAGCTAGTCAAAGAGTTTGAATCCACCGGGTACCTGGGTCTGGAAAATGCCCGTCGGATCGTACTTCTTGCTGACCGCTTGCAGCCTGGCTTTGACGACAGAGCCGTACCCACTGATGGGGTCTTGCCACGACGCGGCGTAGTTGAGATAGAGGTACTCGTTGTATACGCCAAGCTGCTTGGCGGCCGTCTCGGCCTGCGCGAATAGACTCTTCGCCTGCGTGTTGATGAGGGCATCATCAGCTTGCGTATCCCAGGACACGGTCAGCAGGAGGTTGAAGAGGTTGCCGTCCGACTCGCCCAAGCCGAGCGAGTTGCCGCCAAGTGTGGCAGCTTTGGAGGTGATGATCGTAGGCTCGGGTTGGAAGCTGAGACTGTATGCGAGGTTGGCCACGTTTAGCAGAGCCTGGGCTGTCGAATTTGCGATGTCGAAGATGTCGGACATCATCTGAGCGCTGTTACCGTACGTCCCCGTGGCAAAGAGCTGACGCCGACCCGACGGATCATCCGCCGCAAGCTCGATAGTAAAGTCCGTGAGGTTGGAGATGCGCAAGGTGTTGTAAATCTGTGGCAGCGAGGTGAAGTTGTCGAAGAACGCGGGATACGCTTCGGCTTTGGTATACTCGAGGTTGCTGGCGGTTATCCACGAGTTGGTGGCCGCAGTGAAGATGTAGCTGTTGATCAGAGCGGCGTATGGGTCGTAGTCCAGGCTGCCGGTGAGAGCTTCGAAGGCGGCAAACTGCGCATCTTTGGTCGAGATCTCGTTTAATATCAAGCCACCCCAGAGCTCGCCTTGTTCAAAAGCGGTAGCCTCGAACGCAGTGACAATGCCGAAGTTGTTGGAGCCGCCTTTCAGTGCTAGCCAAAGGTCGGGGTACGACGATTCCGTAGCGTTGACGATGAGACCAGAGGGGAGAACAACCTACGGTCGAGACGTCAGCGAAAGAAAGTGCAAACCGATTCTCGGCACTCACTTCGAAGCGAACGATGCTGTCGCAAACAAAGCCGTAGCGAGGGGAGAAGAACGAGACGCCGCCTGTTGTCAGGTTGGTCAGCGATAAGAAGTCGATGCCAGACAACTCACGCTGTGGTGCTTACCTCCTAGAGTCAGACCACCTACACCCACAATGGCGACCCGGCCTCCAGCAATGGCTATGCCTAATGCATCAAGCTGGAGATACACATGCTCCCATCGATTTCCTGGGCCAATCGTGACGGTCGACAAGTCAGCTGAAGGCGTGACCTGGTTGAGAGCACTTAGGTCGAGAGTGATCCCTTGCTGGATGTTCGCAGCGCCAGCAAACGGAGTGTGACTTTAAGAGGAAGTCAGCCGTGACTCGCTCCCTTTCCAGACGAAGCTGCTCACCCTCCACTCCGCACTGCGAAGTCGCACTCGCCCGGGAAGACCTTGCCACCTAGGTTGAGGATGAAGACCGCGAGCGCGACGTCTTTACTGCTCGACACTGAGACTACGCACGTGGGGTCCACGGTCTCCTCCTGCACACTCCAGTAGGAGAGGAGTGATTGGTTGTAGACGGTACTATCCGGGTAGGAAACCTTCCCGGAGAGCACAAGCGAGAGGGCAGCGCACTGGAACGGGCAGCAGTGCCGATCAGCGGTTGCTCTCTGTGAGAGAAGTTGGACTCGTCGACTTACGCAAGTCTTGCCCTGAGTCAGGAAACCATTCGCCAGTGCCGTGGAAATCGGTGTGGCGGCCGCCGTGGAGGTGGCTGCCATGCAGGTCAGTGGCAGCAGGGGTAGAAGTGCTGCCACCACCCTTTTAAGGCTTGGAAGTGTGACGGTCATGGTTAAACGCCGTAGTCTGTGGGACGCAAAGAAAGAAGCAGGACGAGATGCTAGGAGGAACTACACGGGAGCGAGAGAGCAGTGGATCGTTCTTATGAAGCAGCGAAGCGAAGGTACTTAAGGTAGGCGGATGGGTCTACCGTTCAGCGCATCTGCATTCTGCAGCGCGGTTAGGAAGCGAGAGCAGTAAGTCGCGTTACTTATTACGTTACTGACTACTGCTGCTCTATGCAGAGGAGAGGAGAGGCCATATGGGGGCACATAGATTCGCTATTGGCGGCACGCCGGCCACGGCGCCATGGTGGACCGTGGGTGGCAGCAGACGGAGGTGAGTACCCATGCAGACTGCATTTTCCGCTGCTGCACCCGGGCCAAATTCAGTGCAACTTCGTAAGCCGGAAACTGCAGGGCTATTGTTCACCTCTGTCTAATGTCGGTCCACTGTGCCGTTAAAGGACCGTACTAAGTCTACCGAGTTCTGCATCTCCTATTTATTAGCTATTTCGCCTAGAAGCCGAAGGCTAGAGCCTGGAAGATAGAGCGCGTGCAGATAGCTTACCGCATTCGGAGTGCTCTTTCAGCGGCCAATCAACTTATCAAGGAAGAATGCAGGGCAAAACGTTTAGGAATGCGTCCTCAGGTTTACGGAGGGCTACCGGACGGAGCGCAGACTCGAAGCTGCTGGCGGTATAGATAGATCCTACGTGACCGCGTATCATAAATCCTTTTTGGTCACCTACTATCTAGTATCACACTTATCGTTCATTCTTGCTTATCATGAGCAAGCTTGTTGTTGGAATCCCAGCTCGAGTTGACCTCTACAAGGGACAACTTCGGACTCCACTCAATGCATAGAGATCTTTGATCAGTCGTTTCAGCACGACGGTCGATATCGTCTCAGGCGTCCACCATAAGTTTGCTCGAGCATTGCTGGATTGCGAGGGTTTCTTTGCGTATACTGAGCTTGCTTCAGTCATCGCACTACCGGTCGCTCGCGTCCATATCTCCACCGTACAGAGAATCGCCCTTATCGCCATCCTCGGTTTGGGTGCTAGAGGCATCGTCACCGACCGCACAACACAGACTCCCAAAATTCGTGACTAGCATGCTGCGTTGTGTTGCCTTGCGAGCTTCCAGACCCTTATCTTGTCACGACACCAAGTACCGTCGCGCCAGGCGTACGATGCACAGAGCGACTTTGGCGCAAGATGAGAAACAATGATTAGAAACCCAACGGTAGACCAAGAGAACATTGTGCTCCACGACCTGCCTAAGGAGAAACCGGTTCTTCTAACTTCAGCCAAGAGAGCAGAGTTCAGCGATAGGGGCGGCGGACAAGAGCACTGGGCGGACGATTCGTCATCACAAAGAGAGATACTTGGCGAAGCTATCATAGATTGGGATCTGATGTAGGATATAAGAGTCGGTGTGATGTACCCCAGCAGACCCAGAGGCGATTGTGCTGAAGTCTCAGCAAGTAGCGTAGCTTCCGAGACACACCCCAAGTGCCATCCTGATATGTCTCACAAGCTCATTGGAATCGACAGCGTGATAACGTCGCGGCACCGCAAGAGGCACGTTGCCACTAGGATAGTCGAAGCGGACCAGCTGTGGTTGCGAATGCTCGATAAAAGGGCTTTGTGGTTTACCGTAGCGGAGCGAGGGAAGCAAAAGCTAGCAGCGTCTCAGGATTGCGAGCCTATTGCGAATGTTGCCCTGCCATGCGGAGCGTGCGCGAAGTGTTATAGCTGTATGAAGACCACCAGGAAAGCCAGCAATGTCGTATTCCTGAACAGTGGCCATGCACCAAACCCGGCCGTCGTAGCTCCACCACTGCGGGTGGGGTGCGAGGCTGTACCGCTTGCTGTCGGGCTACCCGAGACTGAGCCAGTGCTTGTCCCTTGCTGCATGGCAGAAATCTCGCAGCTGTGGTTCGTCGATACGGGCTCAGAGCACGTCTCGGTAGACTGGGATGGAGTCGTCGTGTTGAAGTAGGCATTGACGTAGCTGATGGTCAGAACCGCATCTTGCGTCGGTGGCCCTCCAGACCATCCAGGATCGCCATTGGACCAGTGGATGAGGTGCAGCGCTCCTGGGGCTGACGGCACGTAGTCGTGGAAAGACTTCAGCCAGACATTGTCGGCGTACATGTCGATGCGATCGGGGAGCCAGTCGAACCGAAACTCTTTGAAGGCCGAAGCCGGATCGAACGTGAGGTTGTACCTAATGAAGCCAGACGAATTCACGGCGTTGTATCCGGAAGCCACCGAATCCGGCGATTGGTTCACGAGATTTACCGGGTGCACGTCACCTTCCTGCTGCTGCGACAGAACCTCCTACGAAGACGAGAGTCAGCGTGGGCGAGCAGTCAAGATTACTTCAAGTTCGGCTCACCATGTCGATCTCCTCGCTGTCATTATGGTAAAAGAAGAATGCTCCGCAAGTCCCGTTGATGGTCGTAGTCTTCATGCCGACCCTGATGCTCCCGTACAGAATGTCGCTCCTCGCAGTCACAACCTCCGATATGGGGATGAGTTGTCCGCTACTGCTGTCGAGGAGACGGCTGCGTACCCACAGCTGCAGTCCATTGTCGAGGACAACGTTCTCCGGCTGCGCAGCTTTGCCATATGGCCCCCTAGCGGCCGCCGGCGTCGTGTTGTACTCCTGGGCTTGCCAAAGCAGTCCAGGCTGGCTGTCCCAGGTCACATTACCGGGGGTGTTCACGAAATCGGCCTCGAAATGTTCGGTAAACAGAGCGTAGTCTCCGGATGACGTGGCATTGACTGTGTAGCCACATGAGCAATCCGACGCGGCAACTCGTAGTGCGATACCGAGAAGAGCGAGTACAAAAGACACGTCCATGGCGTTTGCGCTGCTTCTTGGGTTTTGTTTGTCGGAGCTTGGCCGGCGTGTTCGGTGCCAGAAGCGCGTGTCTACCTGCTGAAGGTGGCGGTTAAATGCTGCCCTTCAAATCCTATTCAGCAACTAGAGATGGTATAGAATGCCTCGGCGTACCTGACTGCCACATGTTAAGCGGAAACATCCATGAATGACCGTTATGCCAGAGACGCACTGCATGCATCTTTCCGTGCCGAGCGGCTGCCGTGTAACATTGGCTTGCACCGCTAAACATAGCTACTTGGGAGGAACGACCACACAAGGCACGCACAGCATGTCCGCTTGCAAAGATGGCTCTAAGCGACCATGTCCGTGGCACATCCATGTGCTGCCCACATCATGCCCACATATACGCCTCCACAGAAGCCCAAACAACAATGGAAGAGAGCGCCATCAGCGCCCACGCTCGCCCAAAGTCCCTTTTCATCCACGGCACGCATTCATCACATTCGTCGCCATCATTCGTATTTGGTAGACCAGCACATCAGCAATGTATCTGTGCAGTGGTACGTTTCAGCCCGCCAAATCTGCTGTAGATCGCTATACCACGTCTTGCAAAGCGCTGCAACCAGAGGCGCCGGTTTGCTTATAGGTCATCTGCGACCTAAACTATAGGAAGCCGGATTCCGACAACAATCTGCAAAAACCAGGTCAGCATGCGCGTGGAGGAAGGGGCGATGAAGAAGGCAGCCTACCTCGCAATCTTTTCGTCTTCCCGCTCCCGCGGTTCAACTTGCAACGAGCGTTCGTACATCTCGTGCACGTCACCAGCGCTCTGCATATTGCGCAGGATGTACTCCTGCAGCTCCGGCACAGCCTGCAGTCCGTACGGCACGTTCTGATATTGCTGGATATCCCTAATCACATCGGCGGTCTTCGCCCGCTTGGCAAAGTTGATAAGCTGAGTCTTCTTGATGACCGACGGGATACCGTCCTCAATGAACGTTAGATCGGTGAGGTAGATGCCGAAGAATGGGATACAGGGTGGGTTGGCCTTGTGCAGAGCCTCACGGTACTCGAGGAAGTTCTTGGTGCTGCCCATGAGCTTGCGCATTGACTCGAGAGTCTGGGTAGTTCGCGCGTTGACCTGGGACCACGTCCTGTTAAGCCGATGAATGGGTGCTGAGCCAAGCGCCGATATGATGGAGGTTAGGCAAGAGAAGTTGTTCAGCGTCCGGCATTTCTCGGCAATGCTGACGAAGTGCTTGATGACCACGACTCGCCTCTTCACGTCCGCTTGCGTGAGAATCATCTGCGCAACCCAATTCGTCAGCTGATTCGAGTGCAGAATGAGCTCTTTGACATTCATCGCAGGATCCGGATCGCCTGGGGTAAGCTTCTTCTGCCAAGTCTTGTTCAGGCACTCGGTCGGCTTGATCTTGCCATAGAGCCTTGACTCAATAATCGTAAGTTGCCGAGCGAATTCTAGCGCATCGATGTCCAGAAACTTGAGCTTTTTCATGTTCTTCGGTATGACAGGGGGCGGTGCTTGCGAGTTTAGCGTAAGCACCAGCCTCTTGCTTGAAGCGTCCTGCCCGCGCATCTTCTGCTCGATGGCGGTCATCAGTGGTCCGGCTCCGGGTGTGCTCGTCGACTGGACATTCTCCTTCGCAAAAGCGTACACTCTCTGCATGAGCTGCTGACTCGCGTCATCATTGACCTCCATCCAGTAGTTGTCGAACCAAGACTTGAGTATGTTGACCACCCTGAACCGGATCGGTTTTTGCTTCTTATCTACCCACGTCTGCAGATCCGCACCGCCAAGGCCATACGGCGGCTGTATGCTCCATCGCTTCACCAGCATCTCGAACAGTTCTGTCGCCGTCGTAAATGATCGGTAGGTCAGCAAGAACGTGTTGTTGAACGGCGAATCCAGCCGGTCATGCCTGGTAAGCTGCTCGACCAGACCGGTTAGGGTTCCGCCACGCAGTATCGGCGTGTCGGTCTTCACATCATACGCAATCTCACCCTCGTGATCCAGCTTAAGATAGTCCGGCATCTCATCAGAATCCCGGTTCGGCATAGGAGGCGCAGGCACCTCACCAAAGAACCGCTTGACCTTTGCGAGTTCACCATTCCGCTTGATATCGGCATTGGCGTCCGAAGGCTGCAGACCCTCCGAGTACGACTTTGATTGCCCAGCGTCTGCCAATGGATTCGGCCGAACGTTCTTCGAGTTGTTGCGCAGGTGGGCGTGTTGTTCGTACGTGGCGCCACCGTCGGTCAGGCGGTGTCCATCTCTACCAGACAAGTGGCCTTCCTGCGGCATCAGCTCCGACAGCAGCTGCAGTGAGAATAGTGTCTGCGAAGCCGCAGTGTCCAGGTCGCGGCCTATAGCGCGGACGCGGTTCAAACGCTCCTCGAGCGAAAGCCCTCTGACCTCCGACCATTCATCGCCTAGTGGACCGGCTACGGCTTGGCAAGCCACTATTAGGTCCGAAGTGTTGTCGTACAGCTTCTGCTTGTGCTCGGCGAAGTCGTTCAGTTGCGGACTTGTGAAGCTTGAACCGAGAGGCGCCAGGTTGATCGATTCGACGGTGGACAGATACGGCCGGCAGACCTCGATGACCTGAATACCCGATTTGCACACTGAATCGCCAATCTGTCGATGCTTTGATGGCGTGATGAGCTTCTCGCGCAGGATCAGGTGCTCATCCAGCCGGCGAATGCTTGATACTATGAGACGCTTGAGGTCGTCCATGCGCTCCAACAATGCTTGATCCAGCTGCGCTGTAGGCTCGAGCAACGCGTCAGGCTCGTCATCCATGAATGACATCGTCGCCATTGGATCTCTCGCATTCAGCCCGTTGCTCTGCCAGTTACCAGCGGCCCGACTTCCGGTCACAAAGCCAGGCGTAAGCCGAGGAATCTCTTCTCCTCGCTGCTGTCGAGCAACCTCAACAAAGCCATAGACGCCATGGAGCATGCCCTCGGCCTCCTGCAGGCACTTCTGAAACGAGTCTGGTGCGGGCCAGTCTGCAGCCGCGATATGGGAGGACAGAACCAGCTTTGAGAAGCGGGACATCATTTCGCGGAAGTGTGGATAGAGCGCCTTGTTGGTCGAGATGATAGAGGGATTGCCAGAGTGATTGTCAGTTGTCCCAGAGCCAGCAGCAAGCAATAATCGCAAGTGGTCAGAGATGTCTTCTGCTCTGCGCACGAACTCCGACCTATCGCCGTTGTTAATGGCTTCACGATACCTCTGCACAGCTCGACGCATGTCCTCGACCATGGTATTCCAGGTCAGAGGTACCGCATGCGCATCATCAAAGTATCGACGCGGCACCAGGGAGGTAGCGGAAGAGCCAGGAGGGGCGTTGGCGAAAGAGGTCATGGTAGTACCAATAGGCGGGATCGCTTGATGCAGTGCCGAAAAGGACGCTGCTGTGCTCGCGTCGGTAAGATTGGTACGCGATCGGGTCAGCGGTGATTGCAGAGAGTCCATGGATGTAGCGGGTGACACGCCATCCGAGAGATACGAGCGGCGGCGCCGGTGCTACAGGACGGGTCAGCGGTGGAACAAATGGTTGGTACAACGCGGATAGCGCGTGCAAACAGCGTGATTGGGCTTACACTCGAGCCTTTGGATCTTCGTGTGACGGACGCGTCTTCAGTCTCCGAGGCTGAAGCGTAGTCGGTATCCTCGTCCCGCTCATACCCAGCCGCCATCAGTTCAGCTGGAGGCCGTGTCTGGTCCGGGATGTAGATGTTGGTCCTGTCGCGTGGCCCGGTCTCATTAGCTGACGTGGGTGCTTCCAGAGGCAGCTCCATCGTACTCTCGCCCGTGAGCGTGTTGAAGTAGAACAGCCTGCCGTCTGGCGTGGCCTGAGGTATCCAGAAGGCCGCCTCCTCCTGGCTGCTGGTAACAGTGCCGTCGTGGTGGCCCGAGATGCCGTTGGCGGTGTGCTCCTGGTCATGCTCGCCGTACTCTTCCTCGGACTCTTCGGCGTCCGGATCGCCCGCGGCGCCTAGTCTCCCTGATCGCCCGTCCTCGTAAGGCGCGTTGACCACTGCGCAGTAGTTGCTCGGAAACCATCCTCGCACCCCTTGTATCACACCGTCCCACCACCCGCTCTCCAGTTGCGTGATGACCTGGATGATGTCGCCTTGTCGGAAGCTCAGACTCGTCCTGTCATCGGCCTCGTAGTCGTACAGCGCCCGCACGTAGAGCTGGCCCGGCGGCGAGATGTTGCCCGTCAGTCCGTTCATGGTGCGTGTTGTCCCGGTGGGCAGCGTGATGGACGCGCCTCAGTGCCAGCTCGCAGTTCGCTCGGTCGTGTTAGGGATATTGACCGTTCGTCCGTCGCAACACTGTCGCCTCGCCTCACACATCCATTCAGCCTGCAGTCTGGAATGCAAGCAAGGCCGCGCCCACCACCCGACCGGACCCTTCCTTGCTGCGGCCAGCGCTTCGCGGCCGACGCGAGCGATCTGATGCCGACACAACGTTCTGCATGCGGTTGGCCTGCGCGCTCTGGTGGGATGGAGGCGCGAGGGCGGACGTGGGCGAGTGTGGTGGTGGAAAGAGCATGCAGGTGTCTGACTGGTTGATATTCGCGCCAATAATGCCTGCAGGACTCACTAACACCCAGAGTGGCAGAGTCCCAGACCGTCTAAGGAAGCCGGCTGCCGGCGCAATCACGTGGAGCGGCTTCTCACCCTCGACCTCCGAGGCTCGCTTGACCAAGGCACTCTATCCACTGGACCTTATCCAGTACGATAGACGACCGTCATCTCCACCGCACACGCGGAACTGCGTAGGTACTTTGGGAGTGTGGTGAGCGTTCAGCAACAACGCAAACGACGCCTGATTGTGGTCGCGACTCGTCTACGGAGCACCAATTCTTTGGCTGTCATCGCAAGGCTTTTGACACACCTCCGCCTTCTTCCTGTGTGGTGCACGATTCATAGCCCCTCCTGAAAGCACGTATGTTGTCAATACAGCAGGGTAGGCGATGCCAACACGCCTACAGAACGACGACAGGTGCACCCGCACGGCTTTGTAGCCATTACTGCCTTTTCACCACCATTCAGTCCCACATATGTAGCAGTCTCCGAATGGCAGACGGTGATCTTGGACAAGAAAGTAGGTACAGTATATGCTGGGCTACGTCGTCCTTTGTGTCACGCGCAGGTGCCATCATGATGCGAGTTGGGTCTGATACAGCCGCACATGATTGAGATTACTTCAGGCTTGCTCTGACTTCCTCTCTTGTCTCCCGACTTCATCGCCGTGTACGGTCGGCTTCGTCCTGCCATTTGATGGTGCTTGTCAAGGGCGAAGGAGTGCATAATGCAGCAGCACTTGATTTCTGTTCAACCGCAGAAAGTTGTGAGCACCTTTGAGGTCCCGTGCCTACCTTTACTGACGACAAAGCTACGCCCTTCGACACCGTGCGAAGCGATCACTTGTGCAATGTGCTCTGCTTCGACGCAGAAACCGAAGCGATGCGTGAGGGCCTCGCTTCGGCGTCAGAGGACAGCCCTGGGCGTGCAGAATCTCCAGGCATCAAGGGTCAGTGAGAGTGCTCTCCGTCCGTCAGAGGCTCAGTCTGCTCAGAGCTGGATAGCCGTTATTGCCCTGGAGGCTGGAACATCGGTGGACCCTCATCCTAGCCCTGGCGACGCGAGGCTTAGAAGTGGGCCAGTGGCAGTCAACACTAGCCGGCGGGTCAGAGGTTGTACAATCGCTCGAGTCCTCGACCACAACGCCTGCGGCGTACCAACGACCATGTGTTGGCTGCTCGTCCTATTAGTGGTTCCATGTAGACTTTTCTGCGAGAATCAGAGGGGCAGTAGGATGTTACTGATGAGCCATCTTCGATGAGAGGACATCGTTCTACGTAGGTCGCGAACCTGCCCCAACCAGCGACTGACAGATCGAGGGCTGCTGATGTGGTGAAAGCTCACCGCTCACCGTTCCCTCCGCGCACGCGACCCTTCACAGTTGCCAATATGCATGATGCATCATGCATGGCCGGACTGCCACGGTGCCACCGCCCTTTGACGGTTCTACCACTCTTGCCGCGAAGTTGCCCCAACCCCCGCCTCGGCACATGTCAGGTGGCTGGCTCGTCTCGGCGCTAGGGCTGGAGCCGTGAGCTCGCGTGGAAGTGGAAGCCCTGCTAACGGCGAAGAAACAGCCTAAGCAAACGCCAGCTGTGCGGAAGATACACAGCCGCAACCCGAAGGACTGGGCTTCGGAGCTAAACAACCAAGATGAAGATGACAAGTTTGTCAACGCCAAACCGTAAACGTCGACGAGAACTTCCCGGGTGTTGCTGCTCAGGGGCGTCTTCCAGAAGTTCCCGCGCAGAGTCATGGCGTTTGTCAGGGCTTCCGCAACCCCTCCAGCCCACCATGGCACCATCCCACCAGATGGTTCCATCAAGAGGAGCGAACGGCATTTGATGTTCGAAGAGATTCAGTAGCTGTCGTGGGAAGGGATGCTGCCAGAGGAGACTGAACCAACGTGATGGAGTCAGAGAACTTTGTCCTCCTATTTTGTGACGGATCTTTCTCCTCCCTGCCCGACACTGCTGTCTATCCGTACGAGCCAGGTCAGGCATCCCATCCCATTCGTGGGACGTCATCACCATCACCGCGGAAGACGGAAGATGTGGGTTAAAAAAGAAAGTGCGAAGCTAGGGCTCGGGCCGTGTTGACCGTTGCGTGGGCATGCAGCATCAGGCATATCAGAACTTGGTCTCCGAGCCGCCGCCCGCCGGGTTTTGTGATGTGACAGTGTTGCAGCATGTGCCTTGGCAGCCCTGGGAGGCCACCTTCAGCGCAAAAATCGCGAGAAACCGGCGACGAGAGGGAGTCTTATTATGTGGCCTGAGCCTTGAGGAGCTCACTGTCTCGCCAAATGCCGACTTCATTTGCTTCTCCGAACCTTCTTTGCATGGCGAGCGCGAAGTGGATCGATGGGATGTGCTCCCCGCGAGCGCACTAGACGGCTAGTGTCGACCGTCAACGTGGGACGATGATCCCGATGAAGGTGAAACAAGTGACTTGAATCGTGGACGATCATCAGCCGCGAATAAGGCTCGAGATCACCGTTGCGAGATCAAGGATACGTTTGAACTTTGGCTATACGATCTGTTTCATGCACAATGCAGGAACCAAACGTTTCTTTTGGCCTTTCGTCAGGAGCATCCCTTTCGTATCGGATCTATCACGCATGGCGTCCGTCTCGGTAGTCAATACTAGGTAGCTGGAGATGTCAAGCGAGAGGCTAAAAGGCATGACGACGGCTGAACCAAAGGTTGTAGGCTCAAAGTCGAGGCCCGATCGCAAGAGCCAGATCGTTGCTCGGCAGGGCAAACTACAAAACGCAAGGCTTGCAGGTGTGGCGGTGAATGTGTTGTACAAGTCGCTTTTCGCAGGTTAGCAGGCGGTCAGCACCGCTTGCAAGCGCATTCGAAGCGATCAGATGTCAATCAACAATACTGGCCGTCAACGACGACCATACCTTACCTACCTTATTGCTCGGGCGGCCTTCATACCTGCCCTAATAATGATCTTACCCGGAGCCGAAGCGCTTTCACATTCATCGCAGTTCACACGGCGGAACGCCACAGAGCTGCAGCTTGCTATCACATGTGCGCAAAGAGAGCGAGTAGAGGTGATGGATAGGCTTGCGCTCCTGCCATTAGTCGTGCTAGCTCCAGTGTCAGTCCACTGAGTCCAGTGACGGGGCCGGCGCCGCAGCTGCGATTCAGCCAGCGAAGTCAAGACCGTAATATGCATGGTCCTAGTAGCAGGGCAGGTAATAATAGCGAGCGTTTTCAGTGACGATACATACGCTAGCTCGCGGCGCCCGAAAGCTGCTGCGACGGGATCCGTGTGAGACCCGCATCATCTCCTGTCTGCTTCCAGAATTCTCCCCTCTCTCTTCCTGTATCTACCCCTCCAAGCACCAAGAACCATAACATTTCGAGCCACCTTCTCGCGGCTGTTTGTTGTCGTTCCATCCGACGCCCGCGATTCACTCGTCCAGCACTACTTAGGTACTCACAGCTCTCGCGCGTGCCAAGCCAAGTCTCTATGACCGGCTTCTCTGCGATGCAAAGACATCTTGCGCAATCCATCACCACCACACATTAACACGTCGGGCGTCGCTGGCTGCACAAGGAGGCGGAACGCACATCGAGGCCACAGCACAGCCAGCGCAAAGAGCCATGTCCGCCGTAGCAGGGGCGTCGCAGCCCGACCAGCCGCTCTCGCCCACCGTGGGCCGGAAGGCGTCGAACACGAACGGTGAAACGGCGTCGCAGAAAGAGAAGAAGTACAAGTGCCAGTTCTGCTCCAGAGCCTTCTCCCGCTCCGAGCACCGGTCTAGACACGAGCGTTCACGTGAGTCCTCCCGTTCCGTGTCTTTTGCAGGCGTGGAGCTGCCGCGTGCATGGTCGCGACGAAGTGGGCTGCTTTGGCGCGGGGCAAAAGGCGGCTGTCGATAACGAAGACTGAGCTGAGCCTGAGCTGACCAACACCCCACCAACAGACACCAAGGAGCGACCGTTCAAGTGTGGAAAGTGCCGGAGCACATTCGTCCGCCGAGACCTCTTGCTGCGACATGACCGCACCGTCCACGCGAAAGATGGTGGCGTGCCGCTGCAGAGCGACTCGAAGCGCCGGAACACGGGAGGCAGCAAGGCGTCGCCCGGTGGCCCGTCTAAGATACCGGACCTCGATGAGGCGGCGTTGGAGCAGTTCGGCGATGCCGGCGACCCGTTCAGTGTCGAGCAGGCGGCTATGTTGATGACCAACTTCCAGCAGCGAGCGGCCATGTCGGGTCAGGACCTGAGCTCCATCCACGCCGAGCCGCTGATATCGCCTCACGGTCCCCAATTGATGGAGCCCACCATGCCGTACCCGGGTTCCATGACGTTGCCGCAGATGAACGGCTGGGATCAGATGCTGCCGCACAGCGTCGGCCAGAAGGCCTCTTCCATCTCATCCAGCATCGATGCGCATCACGATATGCTGCCATACCCGAACGCAAACACCATTGCAGGTGCACAGAACACGCTGCCACCTCTCATGGAACGCCAGCACAGCCAGACGGATGGCTTGCCGTCCTTCAACCCAGCATCAATGAACGGTCTCGCCACTCCAGGCGCGCTCTCACCCTTCCCGTCCATGATGGGTCCAGTGTCACCAGTGGACTACCGGCGGTCACCAGGTCCACCGCAGCAGTGCACCATGGCCAGGGCACCCCAAGTGGAGACCGACGAGCAGATCAACCGCATCATGGACAACATCCGGCGCTGTGATAGCGAAGGCGCGCTTGTCGAGACCTTCCGCCTGCCGCCAATGTCGGTGCTCAACCGCTACCTGTCAACCTACTTCAGCTTCTTCCACCACCACCTGCCCTTCCTACACCCGGCGTCTTTCAACCCTTCGACCGTCTCAGCGCCGTTGCTATTGTCAGTGCTGTCCATTGGTGCACTCTACACGTTCGAGCAAGACCAAGCGTACATGCTGCACATCGGCTCCAAAGTCTTGGTCACGCAGTTCTTGCAGAAGAAGGACAACTTCAGCTCGCGGAAGTGCCCGCTATGGATGATGCAAAGCTCGTTGCTGAACATGAGCTTCGCCAGTTGGAGTGGAGACCCAAAGGGCCTTGAATGGGCCTGTTCTATCAAGAGTCTGCTCGCCAACATGGTCGCTGGGAATAGGTACGAACTCAAGCTGCGTGGTGACGCACGAGAAGGCAGGCAACCAACGCACGAAGAGTGGATAGAGGACGAAGGCTGCAGGCGTACTTACTACGCGGTCTACATCTTCTTTGGCTTACTGACACTGACCTACAACCACACTCCTGCCATCAGCTTCAACGAGTTTGATACGTTGGAGCTGCCATCATCGGAGACCCTCTGGAATTTGGAGGCCGCGGATACCGACAGCTGGACCGAAAGCTTGACAGCATCGACCATCATCACATTCAGAGAGGCGCACGACGCACTATTCCAGGGTGATCTAGCGCGCTACAGCGCGTTCGCCACCCGCGTGATGATCAACGCAATGTTCTTGGAGGTGTGGTATCACAAGCGTAGCCCGGAAGCATTGCAAGACGTGGTCACGGAGTACAAGCTGCGTCTGGCGCTCGATACCTGGGAGAAATCTCTCGACCTGTGCGAGCCGGAGACGGTTGTGGTGCAGTTGAGCGCACCGCATAAGGGTCACCCACTCATCTTCAATGCGATGGCGATGTACCGCAATACACGAGCCAGACTGGTTGTCGATCTGAAGGCCATACAAGAGGCGCTACGTTATCACGACTCTTACGAGGTTGCTGCAGCCATGACCCATGCGCGCGATAACGTCAAGCGCGGCCAGGAGATGCTCAAGGTGATTCAAGCATGCTTCGACTGTATAGAGGTGGCGGCTTTGCAAGGGATCAGGTGGGTCGCGAGAACATCGGCGACGAACTGGAGCATCGAGCATCCACTCTGCGGGCTAGACTTGATTGTCATTCTTAGCTTGTGGCTCTGGAGAGTGGAGCACGACGACGAACCGGCCAGCGAAGAGGAGAAGCACATGTATCAGAAGCTACGGAATCTGTTCGACGATGATTCCGTGGATGGCTTCAACCAAAAGCTGAGCTCGACAGTGGCGAGACTGTGGGGCAGCATGATCGACGAAGTAGTCGTCTGGGGGTATGTGCAGCCATTTCACTTGCCATCCGTGAGTTTTGCTGACAGCCTGCGCAGCATCACCAAGCTAATGGGCGAATCCTTCAAGCTTCATGCCCAGGCCCTAGTCGGGTATGAAGACGCTGTAATGGCCGAGCAGAACAACGGCACACCCGTAACCCAAATGGCACCTCACGCAGCAGAGGTTGCCGCATACTAAACCACTTTTACGACCTTCACGACTCTCCTTTGGACTGGGTTGTCTGTTGATACCACGCGCACTGGCTGCCCTGTACTATCTCCTCTCCTATCGGCGTTGTCGGGAGCTTGGAGGACCTGTACTTTACAGCAGCTGGAGGCAGCAACAGTGCGATGGTTTCGGTTTCTTTGACGTACATCGGCGGGACTCATCGGTTGGCTCGGACACACGGCCGAGATATCACCACTAATACGTGACCCACGCAGAGGCGATGGGTCGCACGAGGTCGGCTGGTCCACCTGATCGAGGTCCTGCGCTTGCTTTTGATTGCTTGTTGCTTACCTTGATACCATGTACTAGCATTGCTCTTGGCTGGCTTCGAAGGCCTGGCGTTCGAGGGTGGGAACTGCATAGCATGGATTAGGCTCTACGAGGTAGAGTCACTGTATTATATTGGTACTCAGATTGTAACGCTATTACACTTGCACCCCGCCCACACGCATCAAAACATACATGAGGCAGCGAGTTAAGGTTTCTGTTCTGCGCATCTCAAGGCCGTCATCTCATTGGAAGGCTATTGAAGGGTATCTGCCGGAACCACAACACCCGCCATATTGTTACCTGTCTGTCATCGTTGTACCACTGTCATATCACTAATTCACATATAGTAACCACTGCCCACGACGCTGCTACGCCGTCTCTCACGGCGAGGCACGCGCTCACGTCGCCCAGCGTCGAAGGCGTCTTGGATTGGATCATACGCTCTCTGCCGTTGGGCATCCCGTTGACGACGAGATTGGTCGTCGAAATCGGCCACAGGATAGCTCTCCTCATAATTCGTCAGTCTCCGCTGTGGTCGCGACTCGAAGCGGGGCTCCGCAGCCCTTCCGACAGGATAGTCGTCATATGTGACGGAGCGCTGCAGTCTAGGCTGCTCCACGTAGCGAGGCCGTTCCTGGCGATAACGAGGTCTTTCTTCCCGCGAGTACTGCAGTCTCTCAGGAGAGTATGGTGACCGCTCTGGAGAGTAGCGATGTCTCTCTGGAGCGTGGCGCGCCGCTCGAGGCTGGGGCGTATATGCTGGCCGCACTTCAGCATGCTCGTCGGTGTAGCGGCGGTCTCGCGGCTGAGCTCTGTACGAGGGCCGGCGGTCCAAGCTCTTCCGGCGGTGCAAGCTTCCTCTCGGGCGACCGGCATCTGATAGCGGCGGCGTGGAAGGAGGCGTGAAGGAGCCTCCAGATTGCGCCCGACTAAAGACAGAGTCGCCTTCTGCGCTGGAGCCGCTGCTGATGTGCCAATTCTCCATCTTGTCCTTCAAGTCTTCGACTTCGCCCTCAAGCTGCCTCATTCTCCGCGCACTGCTGGAGCGCCTCGGCCGGCTTAGTGACCTCAGAGGCACCCTGGCGCGCGGGCGTTGGCCTCCGACAGCGTCCTGGCTCTCGCCCATGAATGGCGACTGGTACTGTCCGGGTTGCACAAACTCGGGGTTGGGCTGAAATGGATTGCCCACGAACGGTGGTGATACGGGCGGTTGGAAGGGCTGTTCAACTGGAAAGGCCCCGGGTGGGAGTGGTGGAGGATGTTGGCCCATGCCCATGCCCATTGGGTCTCCCATTGGTCCCGGTTGATAATGCTGCTGCTGCTGCTGCTGATGCTGATAACCTTGACCTTGATCTTCGTTGTGCCCTTGGAATGGGCCCTGGCCTTGACCGTGGACTCCGCCACGGCCATATGCCGGGTCCTGGCCCATGCCTGGGATGCCTACGCCAAATTGGCCGTCTAAGACATCCATGATGCCATCGTCTTGCTGCTTCTTGCCTCCCTTCTTCGCCTTTCCGCCTTTGGCGGCCGCCACAGGCTCGTTGAGATCGATGATCTCGTACGACTGGTATGTGCTGGCTGAACCTGGGTTTGTTCCGCTCTCCGGTTTGGTATAGTTCCTGTCCTGTCTTTTGATGATGACCCGGATCTTCCGCACCTCCATTGGGCGCGTCAAGTGCGGAATACCTGATCTCTGAACGTCAGCCAAGACCCAATCCGCAGCGAAGTTCTTTTCGGTCTGCTTGAGGTCTTCGACCAGACGGTTCACTACACCTTGCTGATTGGCAGTGAGCTGGGCGAAGTCTGTGGCCGGTCCCGTGCGTGTCTTGAGACGGTGCTCCTTGACGAGCGTTTCTAACTTCTTGTCGTCGAAGGGTAGATCGCGCTTGCCAACTCTCGCCCAGGTAGGCTTTTGTCCTCTGAGTGGCTCTGCTCTCTGCAGCATGTAGCCTTCGAAGCGAACTTCGACCGGCTCGGTCGGCTTCCTATCTTTCTTCTTCTTTGGCTTCGGGTCCACGTCGTCGTCCATGAAGCTCACCATTGGCGGTGGCGAGCCACCGTGACGGCCACGGTGTGCCATCGGATCGTCGGCAGGCCAGTCATTGATAGGTATTGCACCTGGACCACCTGCATATTCACCACCAAAGCCAGGCGGCGGTGGCATCGGAGCGTACGGCGGAGCGTCCATGTCGCAGACGATGCCATTACTAGGAGGTCGGGCTCGATGATATATGGGCCACAATATCTGTGCGCATGGGTGTACAGTCTTCCAAGGATGGGAAGCGAGGTTTTCCTGGTACAGCAAATAAAGCTTCAAGACAGTACCAGGCGAACGGAAGAAAGAGGAGTGAGGTGTAGCGAAATCACAAGAGCGGGGGCTGCCTGTATTGTATGCCTGGTTGCTCGGACGGGGCGCTTCAAGCTCGCGACCAAGCTAGATCTTGGTGTTGTACCTTGACGGTTGCCTTCTGACATTACGCCCGGGTTCATGGCAAGATGAGTGGTTCGCAATGGAGCTACTGTAAGAGGTCTAGTACGGGGAGTAGGGATGGAGCTGTTGTGTCCGGCACAGGCATGTGTCACGATCAAGGGCGGGGAGCGTAAGCTGTGACTCTGACTCTGGCATTTGGCCTGCAGCAGGGCGAACCTGCCTGAGGCGTGAGTGGGTGGAGTAGCAGAGAAGGCAACGCCAAGTCGAAGCAAGCGCATTGCATATGCGGGCAATCATCAGCTGAGAATCGTTGCCGATCGAGGAGCTTGACGTCTGCGAAGAAGGTCAATAATGATCCTGCCGCCCCGCATGTAGTACAGCCTCGCTGTACTCATCTGACCTCGTGGGCATGTTCCAAGGCAGGCAGTCTCTGCGCGGAATCGAGCCATGTCAAGGTCGCCATCAATGTTCTGGGCCGACAGCTGACAATACGGCTGCCGCTCCAATCGCGACCAATCACCTTGCTCACCGGAGTTGATCGCGTTTTTGGTGACACCCGAATCTTCTACTTCGCCTCACCGAACCCGCTCGGGAGCCAGCGTGCCGCGTCCACCTCGACAACACTACACGCAGTCGGTAATGAAGGCGAGGTCTCAGACGGTGGACGTGTATGTCATGTGTGTCACACGATCACCAAAGCCGTAAGTCTTCTTGACGTTGGATTAAGCTATATTGTACCTACGCTGTCGCTGCGTCCTGTACGCTTCGAATGCACGTCAAGAGTGCCGGCAGTCGCAACCCACTAGTGTGGACTTCCACGATCTCTTGTGCATCGTTCCATGCGCCGCAGCGACTCAGACACACCAGTAGCCGCGATGTTGCAATAGCACCATACTGGAAGTCAACCGACAGGCCCGCGATGCTGAAAGAGCGAGATCATGGCAGGAGCGGGGTGATGCGCTGGCAGTATATGCAAGCCATCTGCAGCTGCGTAAACGACGTGCAGCGAATGCTTGGCTAGCTCGACCACTTTCTCCAAGCCGTCGATGCCCGCAGGCCACCGGAGTAACCAGAGGGCGAACCTTGCAGGAGTGTGAGGGATCGATGTTTGACAGGGCGACCAAGCGCCATCAAGGAGCCATCGAGCGGATGCACGGCGGTACCTACACCGTCCGCGAGAGGCTTCCGGACAGCTAGCTCGTAGCTATACAAGAATTTCCGCCGCCGTGCAGACTGCAGTTGACAGCATTATCACACCTCTGGATACACCAGTGTTTGGTAACCAGTCGGTACTCAATGGACGGACCCAAGCGTCCGGTATGCTGTCTGCGTTGCTGAAAGCTACACTAAGCAGTTTGAGCTGCAGGGTCACTCTGGGAGCAAAAGCGTTGCCAAAGTGGCATGGAGCTTATGTGAAGTTTGCCAGAGAGGCGCGCTCTTCTGAACCAAACACCAAGCGTTTGGCCGTCATCGACAGTATGTGCATAGCATGTTTCCATTATCAAGCAAAGTCGTGGGCTTCGGTATGCATAGGCGGCAACCCGTTGTTCGAGTTTCGACCATATGATGAAGAATCGGAGCCGCACTGTGGATAGGCTGTCTCCCGGTCTTCCGAGACCGTTTCAAGCGTTGCTGCCCGTGTCAAGCGAGCTTCGTGTGCGGTGTCGACGGACGAAATGCTCAAGCGGCCGATGTTATCGGGGCGAGCACCCACAGCAGTGATGGTCATGCGACGACTCTGTCTCTTTTCCTGTGCGCCTTGCGATTTGTCTTCCTCAAGCCGAAGAACCACCTCCACCGCCTTTTCGTCCTCTATCACTTTCGGATGTCTGTGGAACCTGTCAGCCAACGCTCATCCATGATTGACAGGCCGTTGACATACCTCTTTGCGAAGTACCTGGCGTATTTGTACAGCGACCAATAGCACGAGCATATGTTAATGCCGGTCAGTACAATCTTGTACGGCGCGTAATAGAGGTACAGCGCTACCAGGCCAACCCTTTCTCCGCGCTTTCGCAGGTGGACCTCGTTGAAAATCTGTAGTGCGTCAGCTAAGCTCACGTGCGCAAACCGACTGGAACGTACCGTGACATTGATGAAGTACATAACGAAGGTGGCCGCCGTAAGGTAACCGCAGAAAGCCGGCCGGACTATCAGCGAAATTGGTAGGACGAACGGTGCAAGTAGGTAGAGCAGTGTCTCATAGACCTCCTGGAACACAAACAGCTTGGCACCAATCTCCCAGAAGCCCAGTTTCCACGAGCCAAATATGTAGGCCATGTTGTAATACATGCCGTTGACGAAGAAGAAATCTGCTGAAAGTCAGCATGGACAGCGTAATTCTTCTACCAGGTATACCGACTCCATCTGTAGAAACGCTGCTTGAAGATGGTCATCTCGCCAAAGCCGCCTCTCGAGCCGCCACTGGAGAAGAATACAGCCGTAGGTGTCTCGGTCTCCACGAAGATGGCGGTACACATCTTAATGCGACATCCGAGCTTTCTGGCAACATGGCCGAAAAACCAGTCTTCGCTGACACTGAAGCCCGGATGCGTATGGAAGGTGTCTATGAGGAACTTGGTGTTCCACAACGAGATGGCGCCATGGGGGAACGTGGCGCTGCCAATAAGGCCTGCTAGAGCTCGCTGAAGACCGCTGATCTTGTATTCGAGGTCCTGCGCTTGTTGGCATAGTGTGCCTTTCGACGAGCCTGGCCCGACGGACTTGATCTGACACGGGCAATCAGCATCGCCACCATATCTTCGGGTACAGTTTTGCTCACTGTGTAGCCAATGCACTTCACCTTCCCTGTCATCCTGTCGCTGACGATGGGGAAGTTGGCCGGTAGAGCACAGTCGTCGTCAATCAGCAAGACATTCTCGAAGTGTTTCGCGGCATAGCAGCCGACGAACTGCGCGACAATCTTGCTGCCAACAGGCGACCAGATGTGGTTCACGCCGTATGGCTCGCAGATTTCCTCAGTGTTGTCCAGTGGCGTAGGGCTATTGCCGTTGGCAATGACATATATGTGACTGGCTGGGAAGACCCTAAGTGCAGCCACGAGGGTCGGTCCGATAATCTGCGCGGACTTGTAGCAAGGTATCAACAAGGCTGTGTTATGCACACCAGGAGTCTTCGTAGGATCCAGGTTGTCAATGTTTGGAGGCATAGGCGGCTCTTTTTCGAACATCAGGAAAAGGGGTGCATATGCGTAGCTGCATCAGAGTCAGCATCATACTATCATACCACAGAAGTGTTACCAACATAAATGCGAGACCTATGGTTATTGACCATGTTCCGCCTACGACGAACTTGTTGTTCACAACCCCTGCAAGATGGGCATCAGTCAGCATGTGTCTGATCAAGGCAGCCCACAAAAGGCTGCTGCAGAATCCACCGGCACCAACAAAGTTACATGCTTGCCGGCGACAAAACGCTCATCGCCAGTATTGGCTAGGATGCTGGGCTTGTACCCACGAGCGTGACTTACAGTATAACCACCAAACCGCACCCTTCCACAAGGGCACACCGATCAGGACAAAGTAGATGAAGAGGATGAGCACGAGGTAGATGCTGTATTCGAACAGGATCTGGACCCATTTCTTCCGCTGCAGGTCCTTGCTCCTCGTCTTTGCCTTCTCATACACCTCTGCCAGACTGCTTTTTCTGACGATACTCGAGACTCCTGCAGCCGCGACATGAGCCGCGGAATGAACCGCGCCGGACGCAAGCTGCACAACTGACGCTTGCCTTATCTTGCTCAGGACGGTAGCAGATCTGGATGGTCGCTTTACATTGAATCCATGTTCCTCATCGCCTGCCGCTTTCTCATCGGTGACGATGTAGTGATGATCCGAGAACGGATCGGCGTCTTCGTTGCTGACGATGTAATGTCGGTCCGAGAAGGGATCAGCGTTGTCGTCGTCGTGTCCAGCACGTTGCTCCGACGTCTTGTTGGTGTTCAGATTGTAACTGTTGAGCCGAGTGAACAGGATCGTATCATCTGACGGGCCCACATTGGGCGCTGCCATACGAGAGTCCGGATCGTCAACGTCCTGCTGACCCAGAGTGCCTCTTCTGGGGGATGCAGTGTTTTGGGCGTCACGGAAGCTCACATGCTTCTTTGCGGACCAGTACCCTGGTTCGCCAATGACAGGCAAACTTGTCTTCCTCAGGTGCGAGCGGGCACTCGCCTTCGCCTCTGCCGGCAGGTAGATACGTTCGCCAACAGTGGGCACGCTTGTCGTCCTGCAATGCGTGCGGGCACCAGCGATAGCAGAACTCTTGGCCCCGGAGTCCGCACCGATTGAATGACTGCGTCCAATGCCACCGACGCTGATTTTGTTGGCATCGTCAAGCGTGAGCGTATAGTCACGTTGGTAACCGTGCGCTATACGAACGACGTCGAAGTCTCGTCGTGAATCTGTTCGGCTCGGTGAGGTCTGCCGCTTTCGGTCTGGATCAGGTGTCCACTCATTACGGTCGGTAACGGCAGCCAGAAGATGGGCGGGTATGGTGATGTTTTCTGCCACGGAAGGCCTCCCAGGGCCTGCAGGAGGTCCTTTTTCCAACTCATCTAGGCTGCTCGGCGCATAGTGCGTGCCATGATCATTGGACGCCATTGTATGTCGTGACTGCCACCTCTGGGCAAATCTGGTCTTTGGGCGGTTCCGCTTATTATATAGAGCAACGGCGGCCTCGCAGTGGCGTGGCGTACGAGCAGCTGAACGGGGGACATGCTGTAAAGTATCGATCCTCCCGTCAGTCTTGCCACGGCCAAGAAGGAAAACCCAGACGCCCACATGACGCGAACCACATTGATGTGCTAGGAGATATTGACTTCGAGCGACTGCACCACATACACTTACAAATTCACATGATTACATTTGCTGAGCAGTAGCGGATCGAGGTCTCGAAGAGTCGAAGGCGGCATTACGAACTGCCAAGATCTCGCTCTTACCTAAAGGCTAACGCCTCATGTACCCCAGAGGTCTAAGGGAAAGATCTGACCTATACCGACGCACGCCCGGCATGATGTCGCCAGTACCTGCAGTGCGGTAGACCGCTAGGGGCGTGAAGGACCGACGGTGCTGTAGATCGCCTGGAAGGGGGCTGACACAGGACTCGTCGTCTCCATTAGTTCGCGATGTGCATCCCGTTTTGGAACAATTAGCTTCGTTGCGATTACCACACGTGCTCGTAGACGGCAGGCGGGACTTGGTGCCGAGGTCGTTCACCGTCGTTTGTGGTGAGGAATTACATCGGCGCTGCCTCTGAGTGGTCTTCAAAGTGTATCTGAGGGGCAAGTCACCGCAAGTGGGCAACACCGAAGACGGCGCTCCGAAGACTTCTCGCAATGGCGTCCGTGGAACCGTGGAACCAACATGAAGTGCAGGCCGGCGCAACTTCCGGGCCCGGCCGTCTGCGATTCAGGCTCAGGCGAGTCAGGCCCTTAGGGAGACCGTATCGATACAGCTGCACAGTGGTGTTCAAACCTCGGAAGTGCATCATCATGCATAAGGCTCAAGACTGAGTCTACTCATTCCAATTACAAGACCCAAAAGAGCCCTGTATCAGTATTTATTGTCACTACCTCCCCGTGTCGGGATTGGGTAATTTGCGCGCCTGCTGCCTGCTGGACTTCGACTGGAGTCGGGAGAAGGCGGCAAAGACTTTGGATCCCGGCTTTCGTGCGGCGGCCCGATCCAGCGAGTCCTTCCCGCCGATCCAGGCGCACGAAGACCACGATTGACACTGGGTCGCCACCTCGAGTCCCGAGGTTCGAGCCCCGAGGGCTCGAGGACTACAAAGTGCAGGTAAACTAGCACAATGCAGTACCATGGGATGATGGAAGCCACTCGCAGGCTGCGCCAGACGGGGAGCCCGCAAGTACTGATAAGGATAGATCACGAGCACGACACCGCCGCGGACGAGAGTCGAGACCGTAACAGAACCGAAGTGAGCCAACCAATAATACATCTCACGCCTCACGGCTGTATCATTTTCGTCCCTCTAACAGAACAGTAATCCTAGACATTAGTGATGAAGCCCTGCTGACTCCCACACCCGTCGATCGTGCGTGTATGCCATGCAAGTGTCATCCATCAATGCCCTACGATGGTAATCTCGAACGGTAAGTCCAGCCCACCAGGAGCCTCCTTCAGGCTTCGCGCCACAACGCCGCTATTACACCAGAAACACCACGCCAACCCTCGCTCGCCAAAGAGTATGCACGAAGGCAAATCGCCTCGCCACCCCATCAATATTCGTCACGCATGCGCCATGCAGCCCTGTATGAGTCGCTCGCCCATATCAGTACAGCGGCTTCTTCACGTCCTGCACACCCCGCTTAATGACATCCTCTAGCTTCCAGCGTGGGGCCACAAGCGTTGGCTTACCACCAGCCTCCAGACGCGACCGGGTTTCCCTCTCTTCTTCGTTGAGTAGCCCGTCGTGGATTGGCTCCTGCCCACCAGCAATTCCGGAGCTGAATTTGAGCTGTAGCACGTCACCGGCTTGGTCGCAAGCGGCGAGCAACCGGTCCAGATCGTCTTTGGTATGCGCGGCTGACACGCAGAAGCGTGCCCGTGAGGAGATCAGAGGCGTAGCTGGGTAGCCTACGACAACAATAGCGATCTTGCGCTTGAGCATCTCATGGGAGAAGGCCGGGATCTTGGCTGGGTGGTACAAGAGCAGTGGGATGATGGGTGAATCATCGTGACCGTAGATGATGAAGCCGAGGCGTTTCAATCCAAGGCGCAGGTATCGGGAGTTGAATGCGAGACGTTGTAGGCGCTCCTCTCCCTGCCCAGGCGCGATGTCGCCGGATATGATGCCAAGGGAAGTTTTGATCTGAGTCAGAACTGCTGGCGTAGGCGACTCGCCGAAGATGCTTCCAGCGTTGATCACACGGATCTTGTCAACGACGGCTTTAGTGCTCGTGATGTACCCTCCGTTGGCGCCAAAAGACTTGGTGAAAGTGCCCATGAGGATGTCGATTTCGCTGGTATCGATGCCGAAGTAGTCGCAGACACCGCGGCCCCTAGGTCCAAGCGCGCCGATGCTATGCGCCTCGTCGACATACAGGTTGAACTTGTACTTCTTCTTGAGCGCAACGAGGCCTGGCAGATTGCACATAGTGCCCTCCATACTGTACAGGCCTTCCACAGCCACCAAGATCTTCCTCCACGGCCGATGGGTGCGCGGCTGACCTTGGCTGATTCGTTCACGCAGCAGGCGCTCCAGATGTGCCATGTCATTGTGCTTGAACATGTCTATGACGGCACCTGACAGTCTGGCGCCGAAACGGATCGAGGCGTGGTTCAGCTGGTCGCTGATCAACAGGCAGCCCTTGCCGACCAGTGCCGGGAAGATCGTAGCGTTAGTGACGAAGCCCATGCTGTACACAGTCGCTGCCGGCATGCCCACAAATTCCGCAATCAAGCGCTCCACCTCCACATGCAGCTCGCTCGTGCCGACGTCAGCTCGCGGCGAGCAGAACGAGATGCCGTATTTCTTGATGCTCTGCTCAGCAGCCTCTGCGCACTCGCCTTCCGACTGCGCGAAGCCGAGATAATTGTACGAAGACATGTTCAGGGTCTCCGTGGTCGTTCCAGTTAGCTGGAAGCTGAGATTGAAGTCGTCGCTCTTCCTGTCCAGCAGTGTAATGAACCGCCCGGGCACGCCAGTCACAGGCCGTCTGAAGCAGTCATTGATCCTCAGCTGCAGTCTCCGAATGTAGAAGTTGTCGAAATCGCTGTTCAACGGCGCATATCCGTCCCGTTCGCTCAGATGCTTGTACTGCTCTTGTCTGAAGCGTTTGCCGAAGAAGTCCCGTACATGGCCGAATACGATGAGAATAAGGTAGGAGATGTAGGTCGTGATCAGGTAGTAGTAAGGCGGCTCGTCCTCAATAGGCTCCGGAAACTCCGTGCCGACGAAGCGCGAAGAGTAGAGGTGCTGCTTCGAGCCCAATGGGCCAAACGCTGCGTGCTGCTTCGCTAGCCGCTTGGCTTCTGCTGGGGTAGGTGGTGTGAAGAGCGGTAAAGGCTTCGAGTTCTCTTCCATCTTGCTCTTCTCGCCCGTCGCGGTCGTGAGGTTGATCGTGGGCAGGCTCAGCGTGGGTATCTGCGGCGAAGGCGGACGAAAGGTGGGTATCTGTGGCGCCTCGAGCTTCGCTTGTGTGGGCGTGATATCTGCTGTCCTCGGAGGCTTTGGCGAGCCGGAAAAGGGGATGTTGAAGCGCGGCCGGAATCTGGCCTTGGGCGCGAGAGTCTCTACGCTCTCGACGCGAACAATGGGCTCCTTCTCGTTCAGGATCTCGGGGGAGCAGACGGTCGGGGACGAGGCGACGAAGGGGTTGAGGTTGCGGAGAGGCATGGTTCTGGTATTGCCGATTACTATTAGTTGAGTATTCTGGTTGTATGGTAGTATGTGCAGGCGTCAAGTGCTGCTGCTAGTTGTTGAAGGCGAGGTGGTCGCAAAGGAGCGGATGGCGCAGCGAGCGAGAGGGAACGTTGTAGCGGTAGAGAGCGGAGTGGGCGGCGCGGGTGGTCGTGGAAAAGGAAGGGGTGATGTAAGATTCGGGGTTTGGAGCAAAAGTTTGGTGCAGGTGCCTGCTGATCCCCGGTTCCGCTGCTTCCGGTTGCCGTGGTGGCAAAGCGGTCCTCCGTCCTCGCTCTTTCCATTTGCTTCTACACTTTCCAATGGCTGGGTATCGATGATGTCGGGAATGGCAAGCACGGCGATGCGGCTTTGTAGGCGTCGTCGTCGAAGCTGTTGCCTTCGATCCTTCGAGGCGGTGCAGATGATGATGAAACGGGGCGCTGCTCACCTATACGCGCATTCCGCTGCGGCTGCAATTACCGCGCCCGAGCTCCAAGCTCCTTCACGAAGCTGTCGCGTGGACTCGTACCGCTTCTCGTTGTTGCCTCAGTATGACCTCCCTCACTCCTCGTGGTCGACCTTTCGCGGCTGGGTAAGCGGTCGGTGCGGTCCGCGGGCTTCCGAGTGCAATGATGAGGGTATGCGATATGCGTTCGGAGACAGAAGCGACGAAGTTGCTCCGAAGACCTTTCTCTCACAGGTCAGGCGCTGTTGTATGTGTACAGTTATAGCAGCGAACAGGAACAGGAGCAGAAGGATCTCTTTCTCGCCCTCAATCTCCCGCATTGATTGAGACCCAAGCGGCCCACACGAGCCAATTTAACAGATCCTTGTCAGCCAGGGGCAACGGGCTGGCTGGTGCGTTCTTAGGGCTGTCGAAGATACCGCGAGCCGAGCCATGATACCATAGAAGCCATCACCGTCGCATGATGCATCACGGCCGCACGGCGCTCCAATGTTCATCCGACTCCGTAATGCAAGCTGGCCACAGTTGAACACTCGGGTCGTGAACATTGCTCATCCGGTTCCGGATGCCGGTGGCGAAGCTTCTCTCTCGAAGCTCTTCCAGTGTACAACCGCGCACCTCCCAGTATGCCACCAAGGACTGCCAGACCACGTCGCGGTGGAACCCAAGTTCTTGTGATGAGACCTGGACGCTGTGAGGACGGCGCGCCAATCGCAGTGTCCTCGACAGCAGCGGAGCGGCTCCCAAGCTTGAGTCTGCATGAGACCGTAATAAGTGAGATGTTTGAGGCGCAACGGGACAGATCGCTCAATGGGTGCAAAGGCAAAGGACAGAGGATTCGTTCTTAAGGCCATACACAACCACACCCGCGACCAAGGCCAGTGGCGGACTTCATGCGCATGCCAACGACGTGATTGAAGGCGAGATCCAGCCCATGGCTAACAGGAAGAAGGAAGAGTACATGATTTCACTGGTCGCCAACCAATACACCGTCGCTCATGACAGAGACCATCTTGCCGACCTCCCCAAAGGAGGCCATCATCATGCTGGAGAATCGTAGCTATGACTGACTACGACACACTACTACACAGCCTACAAATGAGCACCCGCGAGAACGTGTCGATAATACTACAGACATGCCGAACGCAAGGACGAAGCTGCAACCCTCGACAATGCTGGTCTAAGCGCTTGGATTCGAGTACTGCCGGACCGTCCGTAGCGAGACCGATGAGAACGCATTTATCGGTGAGTACGGCATCAAGGTCAAGGCCGGCGAGCGGGCCCAGTGGGCTCGCGGGAGGGCTGATTATGCGAATGAAGAAGCGGACCTAGCTCTTGAGCGGGTGCTGTTCGGCAATGTGCACTACCACCGAACGTACTCTTTGCAGATCTGAAAGGCCGCCTTTCGCAACGTTGCGGTTGGGGTGCAGCTGTTGGCTGTGTGATGCTTCCGCACGTGGCTGGGACGGCGATTGGGATGATCACGAGTGTGAGCTGTTGTATGATGGTCGACCCCTAGCGGCTGCAGAGCTTGAAGCAGAGAAAGCAACTCTTGCGGACGAGGATTGTGGCGTGCCCTTCGGCTAGACATTCCTCATAGCTACGTAGGTCGACCAAGCAACACCGTCCCAGCACCTGCAGAACGGTGGTATCAATAGTGTCGAGAAGACGAAACAGCTCTATCAACCGCTGAGCATGGATTGCACGCCATCGTCTACGATACGATAGAAGCAGCACTGCAGCATCCGCGCAAGGTCCTGGGTCAAGCGAGACCGTGAACGCCGCATGTTTCAGTCAACAAATTTAAGTAGAGTGAGTGTACGGTCTGAAAATCGCACCGCTGCAAGTGACCTTGCCCGCCTCGATTGCTACCAAAGCAACCCATGCCAGTGTGCAGTGATCAGTCAGCAACACCCACGACCCTCCCTCCTCGCAGCACCAGGCCTCTGTGTCCCCGCCATGGGTCTTGCCACCTTTCGCAACCACCCTCGCGGTCGTTGTTCGCCCGGCTACTCTCACACGCCAGCTGGCATCATGCGCTCTTGAGCAGCTGTGTCACCTAGCACGACAGCGCAGAACAGCTCGTGCCATGTGTCCAAGTCCCGCTTTGCACCAATGAGGAGACAGGTTGCCAATCGGTGGCTCAGGACGTTGGCGGAATGGGTTGAAGAAGCAACACCGAGAGCGATGGTAGGAGCCTGCTGCTGCATGGATGAAGCAATGCATTGGCGTGCCTGCTCGCCCTCCTCATGCAGCCAGATTGCCGAGTTCTCGACCGCCTCGCTGTTGCGTTGCCGAGCCAGAGCGGGATGGCTGAGCGGAAGCCGGTGATGTAGGATTCTCTTGTTCCACCCGGTATACTTCACGTCAAAACTCACTTGCAGGCACGCTGCCGGCAGAAGGAGGTCCTGGACGTAGTCGATGAGGGTGCGCCAGAGGTCTCTGAGCGCATTGCTGTGCGGGTCCCTGTGTGGGCACAGGCCGGTGTCGCCGAAGAAGTATGTGCCAAGTTGCAAGCAGAGGTGCGTCATGTGCTTGAGGTTGGCCACTCCGACACATTCAAGCCACTCTGCGATTTGGTCGAAGCATGCAGTGGTGCGCAGATTTGCGTCGAGGCCTCGCTGGAGCCAGAAGTAGTTGGTCCTGGTAGCGAACTTGTTGATGGCGTAGAACATGCTCAAAGTATCTGCATATCAACGGATGTAAGGGTCAGCGCATGTCTCAGTCCTAACCTTCTACCTGTTGGTATGCTTACCTCGGCGAACCTCATGGCAGGTGAATGTAAGGGCGATGGAAGTCTTGGCCGTTGCGTGCAGCGTGTTTGTCTTGTCGTCGGCAACCAACGTGATGGCGTCGCGCTGGTACAAGGCAAGCTCGTAGATGCGATTGCGTAGCTCCGCCGGAAGCTTCTTCAGCGGCGACGCCTCCATGGCTTTCAGATGTTATCTGAAGTGTGATGTGGGAGCTGTTGACGTGGTGACGCTCAAAAGCGTTCAGAGGAGAACGGTGTTTGAAACAGATCTGGAGAGTGAACAACAAACCAACAAAAGTCTCCTCAGTTCGACAAGGTGGGTCGTAAATCCTTGGCATCTGCGCCTTCCCGGGCTGGGGCTGGGTTCTGCGTTTGACTCTGTCACCTCCCGTCTGCGGCCCACCGTCACTTATAGGTGGCTTCTTACCGCGATAACTATAACGAGAGCGTGGGTGATAGAACGTTCAATCTTGATACTCAGTAGCAAGGTATGCAAGATAAGTTCGCTGGCATGATGCTCTCGCCAAGCAATGTGGCGGGCTCTCAGTCTGATGTTGCGCTGATCTGGCCACCCTCCTCTCGCGATCGCACCATTGATGCGCCTGCCAACCAGAGCTGCCTGCCTAGCCAACGCAACCGAGCACCACATGCACCACGTGCGCCACCTCCATATTGTTCTCCTCTGCAACACTGCTTTCCGCGGTTTCTCCCCGGGCTCTCCACCCACTGTTCCGAGGCTAACAGGCTTTACCGTCGGTGCTGTTAGGTACGCACGAGCGCGAGGACCCAGCTGTGCCACGTGTCCAAACTCGACAACTCCTCGGCAGGCCGGATTGAATAACCTGGCCCTAAGGGTGAACGCGCTTTGATCAGCGCCTTCTTTTCTGCCACATCCTGGTCAATGCTGGAAACGGCTGCTTCGACGTTGCAAAGGTGCAATCGGTGCTCGATACGCGTCCCATAGCCGCTATAGCAAATTCCAGAGCCCGCTTGCACGCTGTCCGCCGGAAGGCCGAGAGTCGTGATTAGGGAACGGAGGCGCCGCCAGTCTGTTTCGAAGTGAGCAATGTCGTACTCGTAAGCACGACCGCTGACGGCATTGTAAGAGCCGAGCCACAGACACAGGCGCTTGAGAGTGATGGCATTGGAAGCACCGATCATGTCCAGCCACTGCGTGAATCGTTTGAGCCACTCTCCTCCGTTGTCTGTAAAGTTACCACCGTCGAATGTGAACGGTGTGAGAGCGTAGAATATCGCCAGCGTTTCTGTGCGGAGCTGCCGACATGTTGTTGTGAGGGCGAGATCCGGACTCCATCTATACGCATGCGGCTGCCCTTTTGTGCCGGTGCGGGAGGATGGGGAGGTGGAGATGTAGGTGTTTCGATGCTTGGGCCGCCAAAACACAAACTCGTAGATGCGGTTGCGGAGCTCCGCTGAAAGCTTTTTGAGAGGCGAGGCGTCCATGCTGAATTCGCGGTCGATGGCCAGATGTTTCTGCTCCGACTTTGCAGGAGGGAAAAGTCTGAAGTCGAACGCTTTGTGGGAAGATACAGGTGCCGGAGTCGTTCAGCCACGTCACGCACGTTCACGAGCGTGCATCACTAGCAAACGCGCATCGCTTCTTACGACGTTTGCTCCCAGACATTCACTAGACCGACGATGCCCGGCACCATCCCACAAAGACCGATCCATGTGTCGCTCACCGGGCTCAACCTCGCGTCTTCAAAGCTCCCGTGCAGCGTAAGTGGAAACCAGCCGGCGTTGGCGTAGAAGTCACGATGCCATCTGCGCCTAAGGGCTTCACTCTGCACCTTCACCTCCTGGTCAGCGACGACCACTCCGGTACCGCTGTCCTGCTTAGATTTGGCGCCAAAATCCTCGTTGTAACGTAGCTGCCTGACCCGCAATAGACGAAGACCTTCGAGCACGACATGAGTGAGCCAGAACCTATTGCCCCAAATGTCCCACTTCGGGCCCCTCCTTGCCCAGTTGTCTCCCCTTAGCACGCCCTTACTAGCCAGATATGCCCCGTTCTCCAAGAACTGGAATGTCGCGCTCGCTCCCACTTGCGCCCAGACCAATATCTTCAGCGCCGGGTCTCCGGGAGGCTTCATGTAGTTGTCTCTTGCCCAGCTGTATATGCTCACTAGGCCCCAAAGCCGTGTGAAGATCCAGAAGTCTCCGATCAGGTCTGCCAGCGCTTTCGTGCTAGCCACCGCTTCAGAGAGCCGTGTACGTGGAGGTTCGATCGATGCTATGACCGTCTCGCCCGGAAGCATGGATCTGGAGGCCTTGGAGACGAGTGTGAGGGCAAGACGTTCATACTGGCGTTCGAGGAGCCGTAGGAGCCTGGAATGGACGAAGACTAGAGTGTAGCAGAGGGTACATAGTACCGCTTCTACTCCCTCGGACGAGCACAGCACGCGATTCACGTGTGTGAGGAGTGCGTCGGTGCGTTTCGCGGCAGGCCCCAAAGCTGGCACCCAACGGCGGAGGCCACCAGCCATCATGTAGCGGATCAAAGAGGCGTGTTACCTAGGTACAGTCGGCTTGCACTCCAAATACCACTGAGCTATTCTCACACCTTCCTTTTATGGGATATGCCTTCCTAGCTTCCTTTGGGCGGAAACGCTCCGCGGCTGAAGTGAGGTGACAACTTGCCTTCGGCGTTTATCGATCGTTCTTGACACTCACAACCACGGTCTTCGTCGCAACGCACGACCGGGACAGTTTCTTGCTACATCACCCAGCATGATAACAGCGTGAAACCTGTCCATCGTGCAAGGCGCATCCTTAGCTTAGCGATTCACCTTACCAACATCATGTCTACCTCCGGACAGTTCTCCTCGAAGAACCCTACGATCAAGCGCATTCTCAAGGAGGCATCTGAGATCGCAAACCAACCGTCAGCAGACTACTATGCAGCACCACTGGAGACTGATCTCTTCGAATGGCACTTCACACTCCGCGGCCCTCCATCTCCCTCACCATTCGAGGGCGGCATCTATCATGGCCGGATCGTGCTTCCTCCGGCGTACCCGCTCAAGCCACCGAGCTTCCGGTTCCTGACGCCAACGGGACGGTTCGAAGTCAACAGGGAGATATGTCTGAGCATCAGCGGGCATCACGAGGAGTCGTGGCAGCCGGCTTGGGGCATACGGACTGCCTTGATCGCGATCCGATCGTTCATGGATACGAGCGGGCACGGTCAGCTTGGAGGTATGGAGGCTTCCGAAGAGGTGAGGAAGCGGATGGCGGGACAGAGCACGAGCTGGAAGTGCCCGGCGTGTAGCAAGCCGAACGGGGAGATCATGAACGAGCAGGAGGAGGCGGTCAAGGAGCAGGGTGGTGATGCGAAAAAGGAAGAGGTCGTGCCAGAGGAACTGAGATTGGCATACCGCGACGATCTGGGCAAAAGCAATGGGAAGGCTGCACAGACGCCCAATGGAAAGGCACCAGAGCCTGCAGCCGCCGAGATCCAGCCGACTCGAACTACGGTTACAGCGCAAACGACTACACAGCAACCACAGGCACCAGCACAAGCTGCGCAGGTTCAAGCACAACGAGCGCCGCCTCCGCAGGAAGGCATACCAGCTTGGATAGACAAAGCGATCTACGGGGTCGTGATTGCGCTGGTGATCTTGGTCTGGAGACGATTCCTCTCGTAATAGGATTGGACGGCGATGGAGTTCGACGGTCTTTAGTGATACCCGGAATCATGTTTTGCACTCGAATTACAGATCCAGCAGACTTGTTGCATGCTTCCTCGCGTTCGAAGATCACCTCGCTGATGCTGCTCCATGTCGTCAGTCGATATGTTGCCATGGAGACTTAACGCCCATCGCACCTGCCCCGCCCGGTGTAGTGACGTTCAATCCGGCCACACTCCGGCTCGCACATCGCTACCTATATCATTAAACATCAACTCCGCACCTGGTGATCGCTCTACCGGCCCAAAAAGCCGCGAGTTCGACTCCCGCTCGGGCCCATTCAATCTGCTTCGCACTTAAGCCGACGACCAGACAGAATGGATGCCTTGAGACCATCTCGCGCTAGCTCTCGCATCTCGCAGCGGCAGTTTGTCCTCATGCCGTACACATCCAGGAATTGGGTTGAGCAGCGTCCGAAATATCGGCCCACCTTCGGGTGATGCGGCGCCAAACCCTTGGCCGGGTTGCGCGCCCGGCAGGCATAGGTATCTAGTGACATTGGTGGCGAGCATTAAGACGAAACGAAGCCCGGATCTCTGGCACAGCAGAAACAGCCCATTGCGGTATGCCTTTGGCACAGCACGCGGCGTTACTTGCGGTTGCAGGGTTCGCGGTGGAGCGCAGTCTTCCCTCTTCGGAGGGTGCTTTTTGGCCTTCGTTGTAAACGATATTCGCTTTCTGGAAGCTCAGCATCGCGAACGAACAGATCTGTGTGCAATCTCCCTCGAGCTTCGCTGTTGGGGACGCCGTTCGGCACTGCAATTACTCGCGATCTACTGCATCTATGGCAAGTGCTCCGACCATACTGCGAAAAAGGCTATACTACTACTCTCACCAACACAAACAACCAAGCGACTTCGTCTCTGAAGCTGTCTATACGCTCGACGAGCGTCCAGCCAATGTGTCGAAAGCTGGCGATTGCCTGCTTCTGCTTGATTGCAACATGAAAGTCAGCTGCGCGGACCTCAACGAACACCGCTTGGATGTGCCGTTTGAGCAGTACAGCTTTCACAGGTCGTTCTTACTTTACCGATGGAACGGCGCACAATGCCACTGCCGGCCTATCCGTGGGGAGGCGCCTGTGCACTTGTCATGAGGGCGTCGGAGCAGTGCTACAGTGGGAAGGGCAGTCTGCCGGACGAGGCGACTGCAATGACGGGCTGCACTTGCTCAATGTGACCTCACTGTGAACAATGACAAGGCTTCCGACACCGCAGGCAAGCAGCAAGCTGGGAGTGAGCTCAGGTGTTATGCCGAGAGTACGGTGGAGATATGGAAGGACAGGGGGACAGCTCGTGATCCGATACAATGTTTTGCATAAATGTACCCCGACTCTATGAAAGCAACTGTAAGCGACGTTTTATGACGTGACTTTTACAGAGCTCGGCTGTTCGGACGGGTTCCTGGCCTGTCAACTTTCCAGCCATTCGCGAGCTTGAGCTTCGACCATTCGCTCTCGGTCTTGAGACTCACATTGAAAGCACCATTGACCACCGCAAACATGTCGTCAGCAGTACGAGTCCGAGCTCTACGGAGCCTTCAGTCCTCACTCCGGCACACTGGAGCGCGCGCGACGCCGAGAGTCTCCGCTCCGGCACGAACGCAGCTGGCCGTGGGGAGACGGTATGCGAGCGGAGAGTCCGGCCATGGCCACGCAGAGCCGGGCTCTGATCTGCCCTGGTGAGTTCGTACGGCATTCGAGTGTCACGTGGGCCATGGTGGGATGCGATTAACTGACGGCTGCAGGCTCGCGGGTGCCATCGCGGTAACCATCCCCTCCTGCTGGTTCCTGTGGCCGAGCACGTCGCACGCCGACTCTGGTCACCACGGTGGTCACGACGAGCATGCCGAGGAGCACGAGGAGAAGGAGGAAGAGGCACCGGAAGAGGAGGCGCCGCAAGAAGGACAGGAGAAGCAGGCCGAGGAGGTGCAGTCCGAGCAGAAAGAGGAGTCGGAGCCCCAGCCGGAGACCGACACGACGCAGAAGGTAGAGGAGTCCAAGGATAGCGAGGAGACTGGCAAGGCATCCGGTAGCGGCGGCGAGGGACAGTCGACCGGCAGCGACGCCAACAAGCTTTCTTCCAAGCACGAGGAGAGCGAGCAGAAGGAGGTTCCGGAGGCCCATGGCGACACCGACAACGGCGCCGCGTTCAAGGGTAAAGTGAAGGAAGACTCTGACGCCAAGACGGAGGAGAACCGCAAGCGCGAGCCGGACAGCAAGGGCGCGTACAAGAAGCGCATCGACTCCGGCTTGGGCAAGGACCTGGGCGAGGGCCCGGAGTTCGACGAGCCGGAAGGAGACTCACCACGGACCGAATCGGTAAGTCGTTTAACAGAGCTTTCAGAACATGCACCGCGTACGTACGATACTAACGCAGATGCCATAGTCCGCCACTTCGAAGCCACCGCAGAAGGGCGAGCACGGCGAGGTCACCGGCAAGCAGTTCGGCATCTCCAACACCCCGACCCGCCACTCCACGAAGATCGAGGAGAGCGGCGACAAGTCGACCAAGGGCGAGGGCACGCCGGAAACCGCCAAGGCCATGGGCACCGTTAGCGTGGATCGACCGCAAAAGTAGTGTAGCAAAAGCTAGATGGCCTTCCGTAGCAATGGCGGCGAGGGCGGCAGCGCGGTCGGTGTATGTATATAGTCTGTGCAGAACGATATGCTTACTTGTCTGGCGGATCGCGCCTCCAAGGAAAACCTGCTGCCCAGAGCGCGCGTGGTTCCACATCGTTCGAACGTGCATGCGGACAGACGTGTATACAACGAAGCAAGCAACCTGAGCAGCGTCTGATGGGGTACGTAGTCCGGAGTGGACACTACACTATCGGAAGGCTACGACTGTGGGCACTGCCTACTCGTCCTTCCCACTCTCGATCGTAGCAGAATGCATATCCCTTCCTCGTCGATGGCAGTCTCCCGCTTCACTTGCACCACTCCCGCACCATGCACGAGCTCCTACGCTTACTGTTCTCGCCCATCGATACCTTGACAACGCTCCGCCCTAGTGCCATCAGGCATCACCACATCCAGATTCGCCACCTCATTTTCAGTCCCATTGACGCTGGGGAGATAGATCTGCAGAGGCCGCTCTGCGTCGACTTCAACGTGCAGGTCGTCCGGAAATAGGCGGCCGCCAGGTTGCGGACGTGGCTCCTGCGGCCGTGATCTGATCTCTCATGCCTTATCGGCGAGCCACGAATAGAGCAAGTGCTCTGTGGTGGACCGAAGCACGGGTTGCTGGTGGCCGTGATGGCACTACGGCTGGATACGCCATGCAGGTAGGTACTGGGCGCTGTGCGTGGTGTGAAACGGGCTGGCCATGCCTTCGGAGCGATGCTGGCTGGCTGGACGCGCGCCCATGCCCAAGGAAGCGGTCCCAGCGAGGAGGTACATCAGATTGTGCTCACGGCGGGCCGCGCGAGGATCCCCAAAGCAAGTGGAGCCAGCGTAGCCCGAGGAGGATGTGTAGGAGCCGAAGGCTGAGCGTCAGAGGTGCAGGGAGCTGGTGGGCGGGATGCTGTGGCTAGTATGCACAACAACCGTTATAACGTTCAGGCTATGGTGATGCTAGGGTCAGGTGGATAGATGCACAACAATCCGTAGACGGTGACATGCTGCTATGGCTGTCGCTGACCGACTCTGGGCAGAGTCCGGCTTGGGGATGATGGCAGCTGCTGATGTCCCAGCCAGAGTGAGCATACACCTCCGGCAGAGGGTGCAAGTGCATAGATGCGAGAGCACGGCGTGAAGCCTGTAATAACGATGAATGGCGAGCGCCTGGTCCGGTAGAGAAATCGGCACTGTAGCGAGAACAGCGACTGCCCGCCATATTGAGTAACTCGAGCGGGTCACGTATCATTGCGAGCATGTTCGTGTCACATGTGCGAGACGCTCCCACTGGCCTTCGTCACAACGAGAAGGAACCGAGATATTCACGAGGTCCATGCAACTCCTTGCAGTGCAAGCCGTGCGTCTTTAGTGTCGCCGCTACGTGTTACAGACTACAAAGTGTAGCATTTGTGAGTACAACCCATCATTGTGGAACAGGCGCCAGTCATCGCAACCTCTGCACCGTGTTGTGCGCGCATATCTGGATAGCGCTAGGCGATCGTCGAGTTTCGCTCGCAATCGACGCCTGGACCATACCAACGTCCAACCGTACTCTCCAGCACTTCCAGGTCCTCGTTGCCTGATGCTATCACCGTCACTGCCGGTCGACCCCGTGAGAGTGCGCCCCGTGATGGAACTACGAAGCTGCGCTAGCCGATTCTACCTGAAGCAGACTCCTTCGATGGTCTCGTAGCCCTGCCTGGGCACGATATCGTCTATGAGGCGGAGCGGCATGTTGGCCCATAGAATGCTCACCAGTGCCCCTGATAGACCGTTGATCACCAGTTGGTCGCTCGACGCATTGAGCTACTCGTCGAAAGCTGAATGGTCATGGACTTTTCGGTCCGGAGGATGGGCTGCCAGAGAATCGGTCACCAAACGACCAGGAGATCCTAGGGTACAGGCTCGACTTTAGGCACTTCTGCGATCGCCGTTCCAACCTCCTCCGGCTGCTGCTGCTGCGTCCTCAGAGCAGCGATCTTGTCGTCCAGCACAGCAATCTCAACATCCACCTTGAACAACTTCTCGCGTAGCTTGTCAGCGTACTCTCCGTTGCTCATGAACGTGACCGGGCTCCAGCTCTTCTCGGCCATGCGCTGCCAGAAGGCCACCTTCGGCGGCTGCGGTTCCCGGGGCGCTGCACTGTAGCGGTCATAAGCCACCTGGCCGAGACAGCCGAAGAGCGACCACATGAGTGTTGCCGGGAGCACATTGCGGCGGCCTCGCGTGACCAACGCTACGATGCCGCCGGATAGGCCGCCGGCTAGTGTGCTGGCCTGGACATAGTCACTGGATGCTCGAGTGGCGGCACTGCTACGCAGCTGCAGGAAAGTGCCGCGGCAGGCCCAGAAGGTGGTCCCCAAGGCGAATGTCTGGATGCCGGAGGCTGTGGCGAAGAGAAGGGGTGTGGTGGCCTTTAGTATGCCTGAGGTGCCGCCGAAGAGGAAGCCGGCGCAGCCTGTAGAGACGGTTAGTGAGGGTAACACATTAATCTAGTATATTGTCCAGTATATCTTTGCCACCTGCGACCATGACAAGGGAGTAAAGCGGCAGCAGGAACAGTTCGAAGCGTGTTTGCAACATCTGGCTGTTGCTGTGCAAGACTTGTATATACATCTGCCCGGCACGCTTCTGTCGCATCTCGCACCAGATATACATAGGGCTGCAACTTACCGCATGCTGCACCAACCTTCACGGACGACTCGATGACGGCAGTGACCGGGTCGTCCACCTTCACGGGACGCTGTCGTTGAGCCATCATTTACCGGCGGCATGTGCAGTCATCGTTGCGGATTCCGACCCACGTTTGCCCGTGAATGATGGCGGGTTTGGGAAAGGAGACCATGGTGAACCGGAAGTTAATTGCTTCCAAGCCGCACGGGCCTCCACCGCCGCCTCGGCGATCGATGAGGACTTCATCGATATTTCTCGCTCCCACCACTTAAATTGGGCGCACCACCACTTCAGCACCAACGACCGCAACCAAGTACCGACTTCAACGAGAGCGACCGTAGCGCTCACAGATCACCGACGAACGCGCAGACAGGAGGCACAGAGTCTCCTTGACATCCACCGGACCGCGCACAGACATCGCGTGGTTCGCACCCGACCGCAATCATGGGTGCGTACATACACATCCCGGTCGCCACGCTCTGGCCGTCCAGGGCATGGCGACCTCGCACATGCGGGAGCAGTCGTGGAGGAACGTCGTGCTAACGGTATCATGCAGCTCCCAAGAAGAAGCAGGAGAAGATGAACCTGGGCGAGTTCCTGACCAACCAGTCGCTCGGCTCCTGGGCCGACGAGATGGACAGCCAGCCGATCCCGGCGGCGGCGTCGGGATACGGAAGAGACCGCGACGGGGGCGAGAAGCGCTCCTTCACACAGCCGGCATGGGGTGAGGCGAGGGGCGGGAGTGGCATGGGTGGTGGCGCTGGCGGTGGTATGGGCGACCGAGGCGCCAGCTATGGTAAGACAACATCTGTCTGCATCCATACACCAGGTCGTGCGCAGTAGCTGACATGGTGCGTAGATCGCCCGCAGTACGCGATGCGCGAGCAACTGCCTCTCCCGGACAAGCCACCGTACACCGCGCATCTCGGCAACCTCGCATACGACGTCACATCCACCGACGTCGAGAGCTTCCTGTCGGACTGCCAGGTCTCGAGCGTTCGCATAGTAGAGGACAAGCTGGACCGCAAGCCGAAAGGTTTCGGCTACGTCGAGTTCTCTACGCTCGATGGCCTCAAGACGGCGCTGACGAAGAGCGAGAGCCACTTCCAGGGTCGCAACATCAAGATCAGCGTTGCCGAGCCACGTAAGTGTCCACCTCACTGTACTACCTGCATGCATGCACCTGCTAACCCTACCACAGCGAAAGACCGCCCAGAGTCGAACCGCGACTTCTCCGACTGGTCGCGCAAAGGCCCGCTCCCCGACCTTCCACAGAACGGCCGTCAACCTTCGCGTGGCTTCAGCCGCGGCGCTGGTGCCTTCGACGAACGTTCCGATGCCGGCAGCGAGCGCGGTGGCAGCAGACGCCCAGCCTTCTTCGAGGGTGACGCCAGCAAGGTCCGCGACTTCAGCAACTGGGAGCGCAAGGGCCCACTCTCACCCGCACCAGGCCAAGGCGCGCCAGTGCGCGATGGCGGCAGACTAAGAGAAGGTGGCTCGTCCGGCGAGAGGAGACAGAGCCCGGCGTGGGGTGAAGGCCGATCAGATGCAGGCTCCAGGCCACCACGCCGAGAGTTCGAGTCGAGACCGCCGCCGGAGCGTGCGCCGACTGCCGCCGACGAAGACAAGCAGTGGCGCTCAAACATGCGCGCAGACCCACCCGCGCCTGCCACGCCAGACGCCGAGACACCAGCTTCGCCGGCAGCTCAGGCGCCAAAGGAGCGTCAGCGATTGAACCTGGCGAAGCGCTCAGTCTCCACCGCCGAGCCGGAAGCTGCCGCTGGCGCTGGCAGCGCGTCGGCGTCAAAAGCATCCCCCTTTGGTGCTGCCAAGCCGATCGACACTGCTGGCAAGGAGCGTGAGATTGAGGAGAAGCACCAGCTGGCTGTCAAGCAAAAGCAAGAGACAGACCAGAAGGCGAAGGAGGAGAAAGCGGCACAAGATGCTACTGCAAGGGCTGCACGTGCCGAGCGCGCGGATCGTGGCCAGACACAGGATGGGGAGAAGGTGGCCTCGCCGACTGGCGGTCCGCAACGCGGTGCTGCTCCTCAGCGCCATCCGTCTCGCCAGCAGAACGGCGCGAAGCCGCAAGCACCCAAGGAGAACGGCGAGGCTCCACCGCCAAAGGAGAAGGCCAACTTCAGCATCTTGCAACACGACAACGAGGGTGGCGAGGAGGATGCCGCGGCCGAAGAGGAGCACGAGGGCGAAGGGGACGCCGTCGACGCGCCGGCCAACGGCACCATTGTCGGCGACAAGGAGACGAAGCCGCAGGAGGTGGTGCAGGAGGTGTCGAAGGATGGCGCCGAGGGCAGCGCCGAGACGCCCGAGACGACCGCCGAGACGATGGAGGCGGATGGCTGGAGCACCGTCGCGGCGAAGCCTAAGAGCAGCCGCCGCGCCGGTCAGCGGGCCATGGCCTCCTAGGAGAAGGCTGCGGCTCGACACGCTGACCGCGCGGCGGTGGTGGTGGGGGGCGTCCCGGCTCGTCGGGCATCCGATGGCGGTGGCGGCAAACCGTCGTCGGTGGAGCGTGCGTGGTGCCCTGCTCCTGCTGCTGGTGGGGCGGAGATGATGGGTGGGGGCGGGAGGAAGCGGTCGTTTGTCAAGGCGGCTACTCCGCTGCGGTGGGCGATGGATGCATAGCGGCGTGTGGGAGGGATGGGGGTCTCAAAAGTCTTCTACTGCTCGCAATCGCAATGTGAGATTGCCTTTTGCACCCTTTGTGGACGACGGACACGCAGCTGGCGTGCAGATTTAGGCGCGCAGGGCGGGCAGACAGGACGGGTACGGACGGGTACGGCAGGCTCAGAAGCGCATGCATGGGCTGTTCCCTGAGTTTCCCCTTTTCTGCTGTTGTATCATACTACTGACCGACTGTCCTTTTCCCTCTGTTTGCACGTGGTTGCCATATGGATGTCGTGTAAAGGCTATGCGCGATTCTTACCCATTGCTCTTCGGTTTTGCATCCCAAGTACTGTTAGCCACTGATCATACATACAAGATTGGTAGTAGTCCGTAGCAGCATTATTGAAGTACATATGTACGCACAACCCGGTAGAGTGTTGGTCGCCGGCATATCGGGCCGAAAGAGGCGTTGCGGCAAGGGTGCTGACTCCCGAAGTCGCAAGAAGCTGGAGGCTGGCCAGGGTCTCGATGCTGGAAAGTCTTGAGGCACCACCCACCACCGCCAACGCTACATGTACTGGATATGCTGCGCCTGCCAACCATGAGCAAGGCGCTCTCCCTCCCGCGCCACCTCTCACGCAACGCCACCGCCACCGCCACCGCCACATCCTCCCTGCGCACCACCCGCCGACTACAACTCCCACGACACTATGCGACCGTCTCGCCCACGCCTCCCGCGCGCGACCCCGCCGACCTCGACCAGATCACCACCCTACCCAACGGCGTCCGGGTCGCCACCGAGGATCTGCCCGGCCACTTCTCCGGCATCGGCGTGTACATCGACGCCGGCTCGCGGTACGAGAACGATGCCCTGCGCGGCGTCTCCCACATCATCGACCGCCTGGCCTTCAAGTCGACCTCGCACCGCAGCGCCGACCAGATGCTCGAGGCCATCGAGACGCTGGGCGGCAACATCCAGTGCGCCTCGTCCCGCGAGAGCCTGATGTACCAGAGCGCCACCTTCAATTCGGCGGTGCCTGATGCGATTGCCCTGCTGGCCGACACCATCCGCGACCCGCAGAACACGGAGGAGGAGGTGGAGCGGCAGCTGGAGACGGCCGACTACGAGATTGGCGAGATCTGGGGCAAGCCGGAACTCATCCTGCCCGAGCTGGTGCACATGGCGGCCTACAAGGACAACACGCTGGGCAACCCGCTGCTGTGCCCGAAGGAGCGGCTGCAGAGTATCGACCGGCGGACGGTGGAGGCGTACCGCAAAGCCTTCTTCCGGCCGGAGCGGATCGTGGTGGCGTTTGCGGGCGTGAACCACCACGAGGCTGTCAAGCTGACGGAGCACTACTTCGGCGACATGAAGGCGCCCGGCATCACCACATCCGCAGCCGCTCCATCACTAGACGCACCGCAAGACCAAGCAGCACAACCGCTCCAACCGCCCTACCCGACCTCGCAAACCCCGCCGCAAAAGGACTCGAGCCTCATGTCCAAGATCCCCTTCCTCAAAAGCATGTCCACCTCCGCCCCGCGGCCCGCCACCGTCTCGCCCCTGGACCCGGCCCAAATCATCCCCCACCCGCTGGACCAACCCATAACCTACACCACCCCCTCCCACTACACCGGCGGCTTCCTTACCCTGCCCCCGCTCCCCATCCCCCCCAACCCCTCCCTCCCCCGCGTCTCCCACATCCACCTCGCCTTCGAATCCCTCCCCATCGACAGCCCGGACATCTACGCCCTCGCCACCCTGCAGACACTACTCGGCGGCGGCGGCTCCTTCTCCGCCGGCGGGCCGGGCAAGGGCATGTACAGCCGCCTCTATACCAACGTCCTCAACCAGTACGGCTGGGTCGAGAACTGCGTCGCCTTCAACCACGCCTACACGGACTCCGGGCTCTTCGGCATCAGCGCGGCCTGCGGCACGCAATTCGTGCCGCGCATGCTCGACACCATGGCGCGCGAGCTCTCCCTCCTCTCGGCCGAGACCGGACTCGGCCGGCTCTCCGAAACCGAAGTCAAGCGCGCGAAGAACCAGCTGCGCTCGTCCCTGCTCATGAACCTGGAGTCGCGCATGGTGGAGCTGGAGGATCTGGGGCGGCAGGTGCAGGTGCACGGGCGGCGGGTGCCGGTGCAGGAGATGGTGGGGAATATCGAGGCCGTGACGATTGCGGATTTGCGGCGGGTGGCGAAGCAGGTGTTTGGCGGGCAGGTGAAGAATGTGGGTGGGGGTTCGGGGGCGCCGACGGTGGTGTTGCAGCAGGGGGAGGAGGAGGGGGTGAGAATGAAGGAGGTGGGGTGGGCGGAGGTGCAGGAGAGGATTGCGCGGTGGGGATTGGGGAGGCGGTGATTGGGGCATCTGTTTGCGAGGGCTTGTGTACATGCTTGTGTGTAAGGTTGTGTTGTGCATAGCGTACCTGGGCGGCGTTTCCGTGTGTTGATAGACTGGTCTTCGCTCCACCGAATAGAGGCAGGCAGCGAAGTGGAAAGGGGGCACACCTCATGTACAATACTACGGCTTGTGTTGGTTCGGCGGGAAAACTCGGCCCGCCGCATCGCCAAACTCATGCCCAGAATTCATCTCCCTGACCCCGAGCCGACATCAGCAGTCTCCCAACCCCGTCGCCCGCGCCCTACTCGCCACGCCGCACCCGACAAGCGGCCGCGAGAAGCTGCACGAGGGCCTCCAATTGCTTGCGGCACTGCTGCAACCGCCCAGCTAAGTCCGCGTACTGACGCAGCGTGAGCTGGCCGTCCGACTGGGCCTGCTTGACGCGCCGCGCCTCGTCGCCCATCGCCTGCTTGACACGCTGGCGCGCCGCTTCCTGGTCTTCGACTGGCAAGGTGATCGCCGGCACGCTCCGTTCCCGTCCCCCGTCACGTGCTGGCTTGTCGCCGTAGCGAAGCTCGCTCAGCGTGACGGTGCGCGCGGCAGCCGCCTCGCCCGCATACAGCACGAAGAAGGAGACTTCGTCGCTGAGATAGCGGTTGGCACCGAGCACGAAATCGTTGTGCCGGCTGTCGTTCGTGCGCCAGCGCTCGATGGGGAGGTTGAGGGTCTGGGTGAGGCGGGCATTCGCGGCGCCAATGCGTGCGAGCCAGGGTTTCGCAATGGAGGATGGGCGGGGGGGGGGGGGATCGCGGCGAGGGCTCGACTGCAGGAGTTCCTCGAGGGCGCCGAGGGAGAGGTGGAAGGTGTTCCCTGCGGGCACCAAAGGTGAGCAGGGCGCTCGCGAACACCGCAGCGGTGCCGGTCGACTCACGTGAGTAGAAGATTGCGCGACCCTCTGAAGAGTTCGGCATGGCCAGAATCTCATCCCGCAGCTGTTTGCAGGCAGTCGTGATGCCTGGGAGTTGTGTTTTCGGCTTGCCCATCGGGCGCAGTCACGGTGATGGTGACACCTTCAGGCATATAGAGCATATGGCGGTAGATCTCGTCCCTGAGCTCACGCGGGAGCGTTGCGAGTCGCGAGTGATCCATGGTGCAGGTTGTACCGAAGCACGCCGTGTGGTACACGTTTGTATGGTCTTTTTGAACCGTAGGTAGAAGGTTTTGATCAGAAAAGTCTGGAAGTTGCGCACTTGAGCTAAAAAGTGGGGCATGTGAAGTGAGGTTCGGAAGCTGTGCAAAATGAAACTGTCATGTGACAGGCTTGCCGTTTTGTGAGCACGTCATAATGCTTTCACACGGAGTCAATGTTACGGTCGTGACTGCACACCTGCACAGCTACTCTTTCAGCCCATAAGACATCTCTCCTTCTCCCACCCTCGCTCCCGCCATCTTCTCATCCCCAGACGTCAGCGTCGGGTCAGGATACCCTTCCTGCTCATCAGCAATGACCGTCCCATCAGCCGCAATAACCTCCCTGAAGCTCATCTCCTCCCACCCGAGCCCCATCTCGCGCACCAGCCTCTGGTTCTGCGTCGGGAAGATCTTGCAGACCACGTAGTACACCACGAAGGAAGAGACAAAGGACAACAGCCATCCCAGCTGCCCCAGCTTCTGAGCCGTAGGGCTGACGGTTGGTCCTAGCGTGCCGACGAAGCCCGGGAAGGGCAGGGCGATACCGACGATGTAGGCGAAGACGGCTTGCAGATTCACGCCGCCGAAGTAGCGGTAGTGCTTGTTCGCCTTCGATCCGTCGTAGAGGTGAGAGATGAAGATGTTGCCGCGGACGAGAAGCCAGTAGTCGCAGACCATGATCGCGACGACACTCGCCATGAACAGCCCGTATCCGGCGAGGAAGGTCGTGAAGGTGCCTGCACTGGCTAAGATCTTCCAGGGACAAATCGCGAATCCCAGGCACTCCACAACGAACTGGCCTCTAGGAATCGTCAGATACCTTGGGAAAAGCAGAGTCGAGTCGGAGCCGAAGGGTATCCTAATAGCGATGGGTGTAACGATTAGCGGATGTTTCAATCATGCTTTCTACCTATCGGTATGCTCTTACATGTTAGCCGCAATGTTCGTCCCGAGGATAGAAACCATCCAGCCACTTGCAGCGAAGAAGACGCCCGTCCGAGCTCCGGCGGTCCAGTATCGTGTCAGTATTGCATCCAGAAGCTACGGCAGAGACTGATCAGCACAACATCCGTGACAGTTTTTGTTGTTGGTGCAGACTCACATCCCACTGGTTCCACAGCGCCAGACCCCAGGCATTGTTGATCGCCGCCGTCGACAAGATGCCCAGGGATGCAGAGAGGGTGACCGCGATAGGATTCGAGAAGAGTTGAGACCACATCGCTCCTGTCTTTGTCCGAGACCACCTCGCCTGAGCCGAAGAGTCAGCGTCTGTCCCAAGAAAAGAATGCAGGTGGCGTTGCACTGGAGGTCGGAGGTGGAGACGGATGCCAACGTACGATGTCCGGTTGGTTGGTGATCAAGGTGGCGGTATTGCCCATCCCAGCGTTGATGCTATATATGAAGAACCAGCCCCATCCATTGTTGTGGACCTTCGATGTGGCTGCGAGATGGCCGAAGCCAATGTTGCCTTTCGTATTGACCATACAGAAGATGAAGAGTCCCCAGATCGCTGGCAGCATCACGATCGCCTTGAACCAGAAGAACTTCTTCAGCTGGTACGGGCGGAAGAAAGTCAGCGGCAGGTGGACCAGCCAAAACAGGAAGAAGGCCTAAAACAGGAGGTTAGAACCCATCTAGTGTCTCACACCTGGGTCTATACCCTTCGGTTTGCTTACCAGCATGCCCGCTGACGTGATGCCCATTGAGAGCGGGATATGATTTGGGATGTCAGTGTAGTTGTGTCCAAAGACGGCCCGGAGTACATTGGCCAGAAGTGCGGATCCGGAGTAAAGTTGGACGCCGTACTGAGTTCATACGATTAGCGACTGTCTCTTTCGACCTTTCACTCCGACCGCATACCCATATAATTGCAAGGGCGGCTCGCACGCCTACAAAGTAGTACGAGCCATACATGCCGAAGACTGCCCGTCCAACCGCCGGATACCCAATGTGGTACACGCTTGCGGAGCGTGAGTTGAAGAACATGGCAATAGAGCTGATGAATTGCGAGATGAAGATGGTGAGGATTGCCTGCCACCAGTTGAGGCCGATGCCCACCATTGTCGCCCCGAGAGTCCAGTTGCCGAATGACAGGCCCCAGTAGAAGATCACATCTGCTCACGTTAGCGAAATTCGAGGACAACGGCACGCACAGCACTCGTACAATTCCACCAGCGCCATGTGCGCTTCTCGTAGGGCGTGGGATCGAGATCCTCGTTGGACCAGGTAGGACCTGACCTGCGGTGACCATGCTGAGTGGGAGTCAGCATGAGGGAACGAACCGTCGAGCGTGGCGCCTTACCTGGTCCAGTGCCGTGTCGGGTACCTGGACCCAGTCTTGGAAAGCTTGCCAGCTCGAGAAGGCACGCTTTGCATTGTAGACCTTCTCGCCGGCCTTCGCCTTGATCTCTCCGCCGCTGAAGAGCATGGCTGTTGTGGGAGCGAGCAGTGAGAAGACTGGCGTTCAAGCAAAGAAGAGACTCAGCCTCTACAAGTGAGTCTATACGAGTATGGTATATGTTGGACCTGGTGTCCTGGGTACAGTGGGTCGTGGGCGATAAGCACACGACCCAGACCCAGACGGGGTTTTGTGACGATTGTCACGATTGTGGCGGTAGACTAGCGCTGCAGCTGCGATGCTTGGTCTACACCGATTCCTTTGAAGTGAGGTCTGGACAAGTCATCAAGGCGCTGCACTGCTTGAATCCGTCCTACCGACAGCAAAGTTGCATCCGAGGACAGCGGTATTGGCGACACCTTAACATGCAAAAGCGCTTGTGATGTGGCGAACATTGTGAAAAGAAACTGTGCTCGGAGTACATTGCCTTCTCGAGCTGCGGAATTCGCCCGCCCTGCCGCCTCTCATCCCGTCTCGCCTATCAGACTATCAATCTGCAGCCGAGCACAAGCCACAAGGTCCATCTCACGGTTCACGGAGTCCCCGTCTCACAGGTTTCGAGTATGAATAGGCAACAAGAGGCGACAGCTAGACGTCTCTGCCAGATATTGCACTCCCATGGCGGCATCCGACGGCCCACGCGAGATACACGCAACCGCACGTGAGCTTCAAAGTCTCGCCTATGACAATACCAATCTGCAGTCGGCCCTCGAAGGACTGCATCAAGATGGCCTGCTTGTGCTGAAAGGTGTGGTCGACTTGGGCCATGTCGACCATCTCCGTGAAGTGATGGGTGCGGAGACTGCCAGCATCTTGCACGACTCGGAGAGAGCTGGACTATTCAATCAGGGTGTCAAGTCGAACATCCTCCAGGCACCGCCCGTCGCCCGTGCGGATTGCCACTTCGACGATGTCTTCTTCAACCCGTTCGTGGTGCAGCTCGCCAACGCGTGAGTCCACGTTGAGCTGTACAATCACAGCTGCAAGAAGCTGAGAGATACGCAGCTATCTTGGGTCCAAGCCTATAACCAACTTCATGACGGCCAACAATGCGCTTGCCGGCACAGGAGGCATGAGACAGCCGGTACACAAGGACATCACGTTCCACCACCCAACATGTCCGTTCTATGTCATCGCCAACATAGTGCTCTCCGACTTCTCGGTGGAGAATGGCTCAACGGAGTTCTGGCTCGGTTCCCATGCGCACACCACAAGAGAGGACCAGGTCCCTTGTACCGAGGATACAAAGGTCCGTGACCAAGTACCTGGTGATCCGTCTTGTAATGTGAAGCCGGATGTAGTCGAGCGGAGACGGCAAGTCCGGCCACCCATCCAGGCACCATGCTCGAAAGGTGACATTATGATCCGAGATCTGCGCACATGGCACGCCGGAATGCCGAACGACAGTGACAATGATCGTATCATGGTCGCTGTTGGCTACCAGGTAAGCGAGCCAGAAGTGGCGGTGCGGTTGTTGCTAACGCATATAGGCCCCTTGGTACCCAAACCACTCGCAGCGGCTCTTTCTACCTCTGCAGCACGCCAACTACTTCATGGCTCACGGTGGTCAACCGGTGGAAGTTCGTGCAACACTTCTCGAGGAGAGTGAGATGGAGCAGCTTGGGCGCAACTACGACTTCACTTTCCAGCCATCAGTACCCGTCGACAGGAAACTACAGGCAAAGCTCTGATTCGATCCTCGTACGGCCTAGCCAGAAAATCCCTTGCGGTTTGATGTACCAGGTGCGCAATGTCGCTTTGCTGGGCGTGATCTTCAAATGTGTCGCTTGCGATCTTGCTGCCTGCTCTTTGCGTTGCGATGAATGGTCCGCAAAGCTGGTAGATCTCACGCCGGAAGCCGTCCCACGAGCCGCGTATTACAAGACGTCGTTCGAGGATGGGATCTCTGTCGCTGCTGTGTGCGCTGTCCGTATGGCTGGGAATGGCCAAGGCTTCCCATAGCTCAATTAAGCTCAATGGTCTCTCCACACTGGCGCCAATAACCCACTGAAGAAGCCTTCGGGACTTGTCCAGGCTTCTTTCACTGTTCCTCTCCAGCAAGTCATCCACAATGCGTCCATACAGTTTCATCAACTCAGTGGGAAGCTCAAACAGCTTGTCTCTTAGCTCAAGTGGCGTGAATGGCTCGTCTGCAAGCTTTATCAACTCAAGCATGACCAAGTGCACCCAAAGAATGACGCCCTCGGCGTTGTCACGTACGTGCTGACGAATCTCATCCAGGACGGCTTCGAAAGCCGGCAACATAGTATCGTGCGACCGCAGGGCTCCGGTTTCCTTAGGCTCGATAGGGTCGACATCGATTTGGCTCTGTCCATGCGGATAGCCTTCAGTATGGACGTCATCTAAGCCTAACTTCACCTTCAATAGTCGGAGTCGGAGTCGGATCAATTCCTCGATGTCGGCAGCGTTGTACTCTTGCATCACTATCGTAGAACAGTGGCCAAACTTCGCTTGAATGTCTTGGTGTGGCCGACTCAGAACGACAATGTTTAGCCGCGAATACTCCAGAACCACGAATGACTTCAGCATCGTCATGATCTCGGCGCGGCTAGCCTCAAGATTCTCAGTCCCTTCGGACTCGTCCAGACCGTCCAATATCACGAAGATGGAAGGCGCTTCGGGTCGGTTGATGGCTTGCTCGAACATCGTACGGAGCTGAGTGATCTGCCATTTCCACGAGTCTGGCGGGTAGCGCCTGGTGCTTCGGTAGACATCTCGAAACCCAGCAAAAAGACCTCGGTCTTGTTGCAACATCTCGTACAGCACGGAACGAAGCATCGATAGGTGTGACATGCCAACGCGGCCTTCACGGATGCTGTAGAACCAGTCTGCGATGACAGACTTCTGAGAGCCACAAGACGTGTTCCAACTTGAGGTGTTACGTTCGCGGGCGATGGTGTTCAGTATGGTCCTCGCCAGCACGGATTTGCCACTGCCCGGCTTCCCCTGGATCCATAGGATGCTCGATCTCTGTTCACGCCACGAAACGTATGCAGGGTTCGTGAAGATCCACTCATTCGTGTGACCTTCGGCAAGCTCGACCAGGTCTCTACGGCGATGCACTGCTCCGAAGTCAAGACTCCCCAAGCACTCTGAAGGTCATTATCAGCGGTTGATAGCTGGGAGGGTTTGAAAGACGTACCTTCGTATTCGGTGTTGGGAGTCACCCTACCAATGCCCAATCTTTCGCAAGACTGCTTATGGCACAGAGCCGGTCCGAAAAGAACTATTCTGTCGAGGCCAGCAAGCTCAAACATGCGATCCTTGAGCCCGGCGATGTCTTGCCCGGTAAGTAGATCTGCATGAGCAATAGCAACAGCGAATTTCCGCCCCGAGTCTCCAGCCAAGGCTCTCGAAAGCCGTACTAGTTCCGGCCAGATGTAGACTTCAGTCGTACTTCCGATGGAAGGGCGTCTCTTCTCGAGTCGCAAAGCATTGAGAAGCGTGTGATGAAGCGAGTCCTCTGCTCCGTCAATATCGAGTAACAGCTGCGTGAAGATCGACCACAGCAAGTAACTGCAAGTCGGAGACAGCCCGGCAAATCGAGGTAACGCAGCGACTTCAACGCGAGCAGACTGAAGAAAGCAGAGTAGCAGCGCAGGTCTCTGGTACGGCTCCGCAAGCGAACCGATAGTTACTGGGCTGTCCGCTGTCGCGTGCACTGCCTTCTGTTGCTGGGCAAGGACGTGAATCAGCTGCAGTGCCGGAAGTAGCCCAGAGTCACAGAGCGGAAGCGCACAGTACATGACTGCGTGATAGGCCTTTCCCCAGCGATCGACCTGATTTGTATTGCTTAGCCAATCAAACTCGTCAGAGGGTATTTCAGAAGACATTGCTCGTAGAAGGAGTGCTTGACTGTCTGCTCGGAGACTTGCAAGAGTCTGAACAAGTCGTTTGATCCCTAACTAATGTCAGGTCGGCTTCGTTAAAGTCTGTATCTATTCCTATGCGAAGATCGACCCACTTTCACGCTCCCGTAGCATTTCTGCGCATTTCTCCATGCCTTGATGCACTATCTCGGTCTGGACATACTCGCGTGTTGCCGCACGGATATCGTTGAGCTTCGCCGCCTCCTCCAGGCCTATATCGCCAAGTCCACGATCGACGTCGAAGCGATGGAATCGACCTTCACCGCACATTGTAGAGTGTTGACGGCGGAAATCTTCGGCCGCTCTTTGGCTGGCGGTGGAGATGTCGACCAGTGTCTGAAACATTGCGACGAGATTCTGGTCTCCGTATCCCCTTAAGGATGGCACTCCTGTGCCGATCGAAACGAAACAGCGTATGTTGTCCTCGAGTTTCCAATCTCTACCTTCCTCTGCGCCCCATATATCCCAGGCTTCTGACCAGAGGGTAGGAATGGGATTGTTGGCCCCTGTAGCCCCGTCCACAAACGACTCACCAGCAATTTCGATCGGCGAGAAGAAGGTTGTGGCGGCAGCAGTCGCGCGTGCAGCTTCCCAGATCTTAGCCTGGTTCAGCATGTCGCCTCCTCGTCGCCGTGAAAAGTAGCTCGACAACGCAACCGTATTGACAGTGTACTTGCTGGTCGCGCACACAAACCTAACGCCGAGTCAGCAGGCGAAGAGTCCCGGCATGACCAAGTAGCTTACATTCTGCAGGCAGAGGGAGACTGCGACCCAGAGAGCGCATCGTCCTTCAGCAGCGCTTCATTATCCACACCGGCGTCTTTCAACATGTCTATCACGCCCTGCTTCAGCGCTTCATCGCCGAATCGTCCCTGCAGTTGGCCGCGCCACGCGACCCGGTGCTGTCGCTGCTTGAATATCTTCGGTGACAGCTTCACGTAGGCGGCAATCGCACCGTCTATGCTCATGCGCAGCCGACCAAGCATGATTGCGATCAATCCGCCCGTCGAAGTCCCGCCAATCATGTCGAAGTACTCGCATGGTTTGGGAGGGTCCTGAGGGTTGATGCGTTCCATAAGGCTCTTGAGTATCAATAGGGAGGAGAGCCCGCGCACACCGCCACCGTCCAGTGCTAGCAGACATAGCTCCTTTGACCGAGAGCTGGCACGATGGAACTCCTGCAATCTATCGAAGGCGTCCATCGTGTGTCTCGATGTCTACTTCGACGACAAAGAGGGTATCGCAGACATACGGAACGTATACACTTTGCATACGCAAGTGACAGAGAAGGAAGCGGAGGTGTCTACGAGAGTCTATGCTCACCTTACCTTAAGCCGCAATCGCAAGGCTGAGGTTATGCAGCCTGCTCGCCCGCATCGGGCTGCTCTCGGTGTGGCCTGTCATTGTCAACGGAGGCGCCGCCACCCTAGCCTTAGTATCGAATGCAGGACCAATTGCAGCGTCGGCGTCTATTCTGCCACGGGCACTCATGCTTTGGGCGATGCTGGGTGTGCTAATAGAACTGCGCGGAGCCCACGAAGAGATCGAGCTTGTCATCGAGCTCGAATAGCAAGGTTGCGGTCTCTAGTGCGCTCTTTGCACGTGTGATTGGCCCCTGATTCGAGAGCACGTGAGAGACCGTAAGGATCGTCGTTGGTGGCGTTGCAAGGTGTCCAATTCCCCCACAATGATGACAAACTTACCGGACCCTGCATGCCACCTCGAACAGATACACCGTCCTCAAGTCTCAAGAACTTTCTCTTTCCGTCCAACTCAACTACCAAACATACACAACCATGGCTCGTCTATCATACCTGTTGACGGCTTCGCTGGCTGTGCTCGGCACCTCCGCCTCCGCTGTCATCGACCTCATCCCCTCCAACTTCGACGACGTCGTCCTCAAGTCTGGCAAGCCAGCGCTGGTCGAGTTCTTCGCACCATGGTGCGGCCACTGCAAGACTTTGGCGCCCATCTACGAGGAACTTGCTACCAACTTTGAGGGCCTCAAGGACAAGGTCACCATCGCCAAGGTCGACGCCGATTCCGAGAAGGATCTGGGCCGCAGATTCGGTGTGCAGGGTTTCCCTACGCTGAAGTGGTTCGATGGCAAGAGTGATACGCCCGAGGACTACAAGAGCGGGCGGGATCTGGAGAGCTTGACCAAGTTCATCGAGGAGAAGACGGGTTCCAAGCCCAAGGCCAAGAAGGCTGCGCCGAGTGCAGTCGAGATGTTGAACGACAAGACCTTCAAGGAGCTGATCGGTGGCGACAAGGACGCCATTGTGGCCTTCACTGCCCCGTGGTGTGGACGTATGTATCCTCATGGTCACCGCCGGCTTGATCTTACACAGCTGACACGTACCTAGACTGCAAGACCCTCGCTCCCGTCTGGGAGAAGGTCGCCTCCGACTTCGCCGCTGAGAAGGGTGTCCTGATCGCCAAGGTGGACTGCGAAGCCGACAACGCCAAGGCCACCGCCCAGGAGGCGGGTGTCAAGAGCTACCCGACCATCTTCTACTACCCCAAGGGCAGCAAGGAAGCCGTCCCATACCAAGGCGGCCGCTCCGAGCAGGACCTGATCAGCTTCATGAACGAGAAGGCAGGCACCTACCGCACCGTCGGCGGCGGCCTTGACACCCTCGCCGGCACCATCCCATCTCTTGACTCGTTGCTCTCCACGCTCAAGAGCGGCGGTGACGCCGTCTACAAGCAGTTCGCCGAGGCGGCTGGCGCCACGCAGGACAAGTACGGCGAGTACTACGGCAAGGTGGCCAAGAAGATGGAGGACAACTCGGGCTATGTGGAGAAGGAGCTCACGAGGCTGCAGGGCCTGCTGGCGAAGGGCGGTCTGGCGCCGGAGAAGATTGACGATCTGACGACGAGGAGCAACATCTTGAACAAGTTCAAGAGTGGAGAGGCCAACAAGGATGAGCTCTGAGCTCTGGTTAATCTGAGCTGCGACAATGAGAACTACGAGATCCGCCGGCCCGCGATGTACGGGTAGGCTGAAAAAGGGGTGCTTGGGTAACAGATAGAGGAGTTATTGCTACCTGGTGAGAACCGACCCTTGCATTCAGAGCGTGCATTTCCCAAACACACGCTGCAGTGAACACCCCTTCATTTCCTTGCTTTTTCCCGTGACCGTTCGCAACATAAGCCGCTTTCCTTGCATTCAATGCACATTCACGCAAGAGTTCGCCAAGCCTTCTGTTCGTAGGCGCACCACGTCCAGATATACTTCTTCCACACGATGCCAATGAGTACAGGAAACTTCTGGCGCTGCTCTCTCCTACACAATGAGCATAGGCTGTTTCCTCCGCCGACGCGCTTCGAAGAGGTACGCTTGAGGCTGGGAATCCATTCACACACCGTGTGCTGATCTCATACACACAGCGAACATAGCCCCATCTCCAGCAACGGAGGCCTCGCCACTGGGCAAGCTCCCTTCAGAGCCGCGAAACTACATCGGCGAGCTTGCGATGACTTGCGACGGCGACATCGAGCTCGTTTGCTATACCTACGGGGCCGTCTCTGTCGAGCCCTATGTGACTCCGGACAACAGCAGCATTCACGTTGAACCGGTCAATGCCAAAACGGTGCGGTTCACCGAATTCGTCAACGTCTGGAAAGAGGACGAGCGCTGACATATCCGTTTCCAGATCCGAGAGGGCGATCTCCGATGTGCCTTCGACCTGCAAGCTGGCTGTTGAAGAGACGAGCGGCCTTTGCTGGGTGGCAAACAAGATGGGGTTCAGCTTTGCAGGCCTCGAGTCTGGTTCTCTCAGGACTGCTGTGCAATCTGTCGAGGGTGGCTTGGACAAGCTCTTGACGAGACTCTGGTGCGCTTGGTCCGGCACCTCGATGTTCGTCTTGGCGCCTGTGCCTTGGAGTGGATCATCAGTGCCCACTGATACGGGACTTATCGCTGTCCGTCTGGCGTGTCTCTTCGCCTGCAAGAACAAGCTCGCTCAGGAGGTGATGCGTGACCAGGACCTCGCCCACCGTGAAGCTGAGACCTTGTGGCGGCGACGTGCCTCACGTCCTGCTGGCGCTCTTTCCTGTTGTTGCTGTCTTTGAGATCATTCAGGCTTGTTTGTTGACGTCTGGTGATCGTGGCACGGTTGCCTAGCACCCACGAAGCATTTTGCCACCCGGGGTCTGAGTCTGTCAACAGCAGCTCCTGCGCCCTCAAAACACAGACGCAACAACACCTTCCACGCTCGCAAACATCGACCAACGCAGCCCAAAGCCTTCCGAACTCTCAGAACTCAACAGACGCAGCCAAGCAAAGACGACGACAACATCTCCAGCAGTAGCTATGGAGGCCTCTCCACTCAACAAGCTTCCGCGCGAGATTCGAGACCACATATACGAGCTCGCCCTTACCCAATCCGCGCCGATCGAAGTCCACCTGTGCTACACCAGTCTCACGCATCTGGCGATGGCCACGCCACGCGCATCCAACATGAAGGTCGAGACGAAGGAGGCGGTCATAGCATTCGCCGGGCTGCCTACCGTCTGCCGCCAGCTGAGACACGAAGCAAGATCAGTCTTCTTTGCTAGCAACGGGTTCCGCTTTGTACCAATCGGCGACGATGAAGGAGACTCGGAGATCGAATGGATGAAGCTGCAACGGTGGCTGAGCTTCCTTGGAGTTCGCAACATCAAGCACATCAAGAGCTGCACTCTGAAGCTAGGCCGATACTATATCGAAGACCTTAGCCAGTCCACTTCGCAGAGCGTTGGAAGAAGCCTTGCTCTCATGAAGAGGTACCTGCATCCTACAGTAGTGTTCACGGTGGAGCTCACGTTCGACTGGCTCGACTTCGACGGCGTGCTCGACATCGACGGACCCATCACGGCTGGCCTTCGGATCCCGGTCGGCGACGCCAGAGGCGCCTCACAAGAGCTAGCCACAGTCATCAACAACATGGCGGAAAACTACTTCAACAAGCACGACATAACGGACGAAGCAGAGAAGTGGATTGCGGCTCAGCCGTTCCAGGACTTCGGCAACATGCTCGGCGATGCGGTGCAGGATATGGCGCATTGGTAAGTCTTTTATCTCTTCATCGTATCATTGCACTACAGCACATCAGCGGCGGGCGTAAGATGCGAGGGAGAGCGAGAAAAGGGTTGGAAGGAGTGCACGGAGCACGATTGAGGCTACCAGTAAGTTCTGACTGACCGGAGAGGATGAGAGGGCCTTCACTGACATGTAGCGTGTAGAGCTGGACAAACGACTGGGGTGTTTTGGCTTGCGGCTGGGCAAATTGTATGGATAGGGTAGCACGAAGGCTGGGCATGTAGGAGTTTCATAGGCCACCGTAAAGCCTACCAGTACTTGATTCTACCTACCTACTACCGGAGATAAACCAGATCATGCAGCCCATGCCAGCAAGACTACTCGTACCAGGGTAAGATTCGAAGCCCTATCCTGGCATTCGTGGAGGTCTCATAGGCCACTGTATCGCCTACCAGTACTAAATCCCTGCCTACCTACCACCGGAGATGAACCAGCTCATGCCAGCGACTTAGCGAGACTATCCGTACCGTGGTAAGATTCGAAGCCGCCTATCATGGGCTTCGTGGAGGTCTCTTAGGCCACCGTATTGCCTTCCAGTACTAAATCCCTGCCTACCTACCACCGGAGATGAACTAGCTCATGTCAGCGACTCGGCGAGATTCGTACCGGTATAAGATTCGAAGCCGCCTATCCTGGGCTTCGTGGATGTCGCTTAGGCCACTGTATAGCCTGACAGTAGTATAAATCTACCTACCTACTACTGGAGATGAACTGCCACTGCCACCAGCGAGACTGTCGTATTAGGGTAAGATTCGAAGCTGCCTACCCCGACCTTCGTAGAGGTCGCTTATGCCACTGTATAGCCTGCCAGTACTATAAACCTACCTACCTACTACTGAAGATGAACAAGCCTACAACAGCGAGACTATTCTCATCAGGGTGAGATTCGAAGCCGCCCATCAAGAAGCCTCTAGCGTTCCTGGAGGCCGCTCATGCCACTGTATAGCCTGCTAGTACTATAAACCTACCCACCTACTACCGAAATCAACCAACCCACACCGACGAGACTATCGTACTAGGGTAAGATTCGTAGCCGGCCGTTGAGAAGCCTCGGGCCTTCGTGGGTTTCTCTCAGGCCAATGTATAGCCTACCAGTATACAAAATCTACCTACTAAACGCCGAGATGAAGCAGCCCCGCAAACAAGACTTGTACCGTTTCCTTTCGAGGATGAGATTTGCGGCCAGCCATCAAGCAGCCCCTGCCGTTCATATAGAGCTCTCGGGCCGTTGTACAGCCTACCAGTATACAAAACCGGCCTACCTAACACCGAGATACAGCAGCTCCGGCCAATAAGACTTGTCGCGTACTGTTTCCTTTCGAGGATGGGATTCCTGGCTGGCCATTGAGCAGCCTCTCGCCGTTCGTAGAGATCTCTCTCGAGCCATTGTATAGCCTACCAGCATACAAATCCTGGCTATGGACTACGAGACGAAGCTGCCTAGATCGACGAGACCGTCGTACCGCGATCCTTCCGAGGAGATTCGAAGCCGGCTATCAAGAACCCTCTCACCATTCGTGGAGGTCTCTCGAGCCATCGTATAGCCTACCAGAAAACCTGGCTACGTACTACACGAGAGAAAGTAGCCCAGGCCAGTCGAGACTATCACACCGTGTTCCTTCGAGGGAAATCGTAGCGGGCTATCATGAAGCCCTCACCATTCTTAGAGATCTCTCGGGCTGTTGTATAGCCTGGCAGTACAGAAAACTTGCCTACCTACTACCGAAACGAAGCCGCCCGGGCTGACCGAGACTATAGTACCGTATGCACTGCCCGGTAGCTGTATACCGGCCTAATTAAGCTCTTTGGTTCTTCGGTGGACTGTTGTCGTGAGTTCTGGAAGATCAGCCTAACTTTTCTGTGCTGTGAAGGTATACCAACAAGCCTGGAACTTCAAGCTTGCACGGTGCCCACCCCATTCGCGCCAATCGTTCCATCTCACGAGCACGCAATAGGAGCGGTGTAGCAGTGTGCGTCGGCCCCGACACGTCTTACAGCCAGTGTGCTTCAAGTCGACCGAGCAGTCGACTGACAGACAGACGTCGGTGAATCCTATAGCGTTGGAGTCTTGGGGACCTTTGGTCCAGGTGGGAGAGTCATATTCCGAGGAGAAACGCCGCAAAGGCTGTAGCGGTCAGTCAAATGCGTTGGTGCAAGAAGCCAGCGGTCATTCCTCGAATCCTCGTATCGCCCAAACGCCGTAGCGCAGCCATGCCATACGCCTATACATCGGCGTGTACGGACTTATCGATGGTGGGACGCAGTCACGCAGAACGGCTTCACCGAATCACCGTATCAACGCCGACGAGTATCCGGCGTCCGGCTCCAGGTCGGTGTTGCTGTCGGCCAAGGATGTGTAGCCTCATGCCAGGGTCATGGGCCGTGGAAGTTCTGCGGCACGCTTTGGAAAACCGTTTTGAAGTCCAATCAAGTACAGTGCCATTAGCTGCATCTTTCGCTTTTTTGCTTGGGTGAGTACCCTGGCATAACTCAATAACAGCCACGTATACCAGAAGCTGTATCAACCGTTGCAGACGCCACTCCATGTCAGCGGCTCCGCCTGTACTGCAGTGTACTCAGTGTACTGGAGTCTGGTAGTCACTTCGTTCCCAACAAGGAAGGTACCAGTAGCAAACGGTACCGACAAAGTGTATGTACGTCTCCTGCGAGTATATCTCTGTCCACTCGCTTGCCTTCCGAGAACACATCAACGCATGCGGAATGCCATTTTTGGCAGTCACCCCCCGCCAGTTGCGCATGGTGCATGGTGGCTGTGCGGGGTGCGCCGATACAATGGGTACATGCACGATGAGAGCGGGATGTGCGTAACATCGACGTGAGATGGCGGGCCACGACCGACGAAGCTTCCCCGGTCTCTACCACTATTGTCAACAGTCACTATTGATATTTGCTCTTTTATTACGTGGGCAGTCTGGTGCATATCTTCCTTGTGACTAATTAGGTAAGATATCTGTCTGATGTTGCAACTTGACAGCCATCACCGATCATTTTTCCTTCTTGGGCCGAACCTCGGAGACCGAGATAGGCCACTCGCACTACCGTGATGCACGAGCCTGCCAACGGCTCTCGCCTGTAAAATCTTTGTTACCTCCGTAGTTACAACGGCCAAAATGAAAAGACCGTAGCGGGCAACAAGGCTGAGCGGCCTTGCAGTCCTGCCGCCAATCAGTGTTTAGAACATCATGCTTAAACGATCGATGCCCAACAGGGGTTGAACAAGCGCCGCCGGGCAAGCGGACTGCCGTCCGGCCCTTGGATGCGGTACGCCGGTAGCGGTAGAGCCTGGCTCGAAAGGGCAGGACGTCGTGGACGATGGGCCATTGCTTCATGAAATGTGTTGTCATATTGATTGCAACCCTCTGGCGTTGACGGTCGCTCGCTGAAAAGCACCTGCTGCGAAAAAGACGTCGAAAATTGATGGGGATGATGCCGATGGGTGTCACACGACAAGCAAGTAGTTGGGGCGCGGACATCCCTTATCAGTGACTCTCAGCAGCAACGCCGCCAACCAGTCCGCCGCCTCATCCGCCAGGCGCACATCCCACGTCCCACGTCTGCCTGACGGCTTCCCAATCTTCTCTCCTTTACCTACTCTGCTCGTCCCTGAAGTCTCGCTTCTCTTCTCTCTAGTCTCCAACCACACATTATGGCGCCCTTCTACAGGTAGGCTTCTTCTCAACACCTATCGAGTAGACCTACGCACTACCGGACCCTAAGCTTGGCCATTACGACATCAGAGACCGCGGCCCGCATCTAGTTCGGGTTGCATACTTGCAAGCTGCGCATATCCACCACTGCCGAGACGTTTCACGGTTACACCGCTACAGACAGGACGAACGGCACTCACCGGCTGGACCCTGGACCGGCGACCAGGTACCAGGTTTGCATTACGCAGCAAAGCCAGCCTTGTGGACCGCACGAGACAGCCTTGACTAACCGGAACCGCTTTTCATGTGCCGGTGCGCACAACAGAGCCCGGCGTACCGAGCCACGAGCGAACATGATGGTCCCCAGGTCCTACCGTTTTGCTTCCTCGCCGCCGAAGGAGGTCTACGATGAGCAGAACAAACGACGCGCTGCTAAGAAGGGCGTACCACCAAAGATGGAAAAAAGGCCGGCAGAAAGACCCTCTCCACCGGAGCACACCGTCACCGAGCCGATGAAGACCGTCTCCAAGCCTGTCGCGGTCCCGATACCAACACGTGGCTATTCAGCAGGGTCGCAAAGCATGCCGAGTCGCACGCGCAATATGGCGGGCAGAGGCACGAGGAAGCTACCTGCTGCCCACGACCCGAACGCTCTCCCACCTGCGGTTGCTGCGTTGCTCGCAGTCACTGCTATTCCTCCACCACGGCCGAACCAATTCCGTCGCAAGCCACGCGGGCACCGTCGCGTGTCCATTGATGAGCTGGTCAATGAGTGGAAGAGCGATGATACTCTGAGGGCCAGTTACAGCAGCAGCCCAGCCCTAAGCGTCCTGCTGGAGGACCACTGTGAGATAGACGAGCAATGCATATCGGCAAGCGAAGGCACGGTGGAGTGCGAGCTTTTGCACACACGGTCGACGTCCAGTGAAAGCGTACCATCTCTTGAAGCGGACGACCGGTCGGTTCTCTCTGCTGGCAGCCCGTCGACTCCCGGGTCTCTGCGGAGTCGCAGGTCGGTTGGCAATCTGAAGCGAGACAGAGCGCGGTCTCTGATAACCACCGAAGACTCATCACTGGATCATCCGCTGGTGCCGCCGCCGCCTATCGACGAGGACGATGGCATTATCCTTTATACGTCAGTGAGCAGGTCTTCCACACCAAAGCCGAGATCGACCTTCAAGTCCAACCTCACAACCTCCTTGCGGGCGCTCAAGAAGGCCACTATTACCTCCATCGCATCATTCAGCCTCAACAACGCTACTGCACCAGCTCAACGATCAGGTGGATCGGCCTTCTCGGACGAGATGCTCTGGTCACATCCGTTCCTCTTCCCGCAGTTCTCGTCGGAGGTGCGGCCATCCATATTAGGCACGCCGACCGATGCTCAGAGACGTTATCTTAATCCGATGCCGCTCACGTTCGAAGAGCAGGAGGCGCCATTCCAGCAGGCATTGCATGGCCCGTACCTGCTGGAGGCCGTCCACGATCTGCCGACCATTCCGATGCAGTCCTACAACCGCAGTAAGCGAAGAGCGAACCAGAAACGCGGTGGACCGGAAGTGAGTTCGGAGGCTGGAAGAGCATTACTCGGCGCAACCGGTGTTCGACAGCGCGAACCGCGGGAGAATAGCGACTTTCTCCGGGTTGTAGTCCTGGAGATGAACATGCGGCGAGAGGGCAAGCTCGAGTCTGGACGTGCGAGGATATGGTTGCCACCCAGGCAAGTGAGTGCTTGTTCTGAGGAAACAAGGAAGGTGCCGAAGCGGTGGGTGGGCGTGAGCGCATATCAATAGACGCAGAAACGACAACAAGCAGGAACGACGAATGAATACACGCTCTCGAGATACGCAGCATGAACTATATACATGGTAGCTCTGATCTGCGTTGCGCGTCTTTGGACTGCGCGATATAGTGCAACGATTGCGCGATTTCCGGACCTTGTCAAGCTCGTCACATGCTGATCGTCGAGTTGCACGTGAGGGGCCCTCACTTCGCAAGTGTCCGCCTCAAGGAAAGTACACGTTCGTCCAGATAATCTGCTCACCTGGGTTGGTCACCGTCTATGCTACGAAAAGATTTGCAACACGAACACGTGTTGTGCTCGGTGCCACTTGCGAAGAGTCGAAAGCAAGAGTCTAGAGGCGCTCCTACTTTGCCGCAACCGGTTGCGAAGAGACAAGAGCAACGATCTAAAGGCGTTCCTACCTTGCCACAACCTCAGCTATACAGCAGGCTCGAGCGGCCAACCATGATCCTTCCAGCGCCATTACGGTTAGTAGGTCACAACAATCCTTCACGACCCCTCAACTATTCACGGCTCCAGTTTACTCTCTCATCGTCTGCATTCGCACGGGGGTGGCAGAACAACCAACAGTCTTAGAAGAGCAGCCAACCACCAACCATCTGATCATGGAGGCTGTACCCCTTGGCAGGCTATCCCCAGAGCTCAGAAATGTCATCTACGAGCTCGTCCTCATCGACAATGAGGACATGACCATCGACATCCACAATCAGCGGCCATACGTGCGTTCAACGCCACCACCGCAGCACATCTTGGCTTTGACGGCGGTATGCAAGCGAATCCGTAGCGAGTGCCTTGCCATGGTGCAAACGCACAACGACTTCTACCTCGTTGCGCACGCCGTCGAGCGCCTACATGTTGCCCAGTCGCGCACCAGAATTCTGCCGAACAACTACTGCGAAGAGTTCTGCCAATGGCAGGAGACTTGCTGGGACTGGCTGCTCCTAGCCAGCGAGCACCAGTGCTCCCTTCTGCGCAATATCCACGTCAACATCCGCGAGGAGGAAGCGAGCTATCTTCGCACCGAATCAAAGATGCTGGAATACCTCGCGAGGCTCGCACGGCACTATCCTGCAACATGCATCCTCGGCATCACCATCGAGTTCGTGCCGATTCTTCCTCTTGGGTCTGTGGTCGAGATACCGAAGATCAATCTGAAGTAGGACTGGCAGATCCCGATCTCGAATGCGACGCGGGGCGTTCAACCTCTCGATGAGGTACTCAAGGTCGAGAGGCAGGCTTTGATAAGCAAGTTGCAGGGCGGTACGCTCGACATGCAACAATATGCGTACTGCATGGCCGGCTTGCAAAACTGCGGCCGGAGGATCAAGTCCTTTTATCTTCGTAATATCGCCGCCAAGAATGCAGTGTCTAGCGGGCTAAAGGCTGCTCGGCACAGGAGAGTTGCGCTGCTGAGGAGGCAGCTGGCAGTCGCACAGGGTATCGAAGCATTCGAGGCGATCAGGACTGTGCTCCGAAATGAGTACAGCACGGGTATAGATGCTGCTGCGGATGCACGGCTGCGACGTGTGGGCGAAACCAGGCACTACCGGATTGCGTGAGAGCGCTACTTAAGCGCGCAGAGTCTTGAGAGGGAGTTGTGACGACCAAGCCACCAGATGTCCGGGACACATCTCGATGCGCTGGACCTGCAGATGGTACTCGGAGAGCAGATGTGGTCCTGCCAAGTGCGACGGGTTGATAGGGGCTCGGCGATGCGCACACTCCCTCCTCGCGAGCAGCTAGTAGAGCTTGTGCTTGTGAAGCCGTATGCTACTCAAAATGCTTGACATCATGCAGAGTCTTTGTTGCTTGCATGCCCCTGCTCCTTCTCGCGCCTTCTCGGCATGGTGATCCCTCCCTTTGAGAATCTCCCGTGTGGTGAGATCATGTATATCTCCTCTGTTCCTGCCAACATGATGACACCCCCATCAGCACGCCGGCAACTAGTCGCAACATCACAATGGCCGCTTCACGTCTTTACAGACTGCCTGCAGAGCTCAGAAACCAGATCCACGAGCTCGTCCTCTGCTCAACAGACGGCATCCACCTCGAGCTACATAGCAATCTCCTCGTCCTCCAGTCCCCGCCGGTTTCCGATCGCATCCTAGCCTTGACAGGCACTTGCAGGCAGAGCAGACGCGAGGCCTTGCCGATCTTCTTCGGCGCCAACACCTTCTATATAGAATCCACACCAACGAGATGTCCCTGCCAACCTCTATTGGCAGGAGTGACTTCATGGCGGTGAGGAAAGCAGCCAACGCCATGCCGTGCTACAAGAATTCCCATCGCCATACCCAGCACTCCGTGGTGTTCGACTGGTTGCTGCAGATCGGCGAGCGCAACACCTCGCTACTCAGACGCGTCGAAGTGGACGTGGGTACGTGGGTCAGCAGGCTGAACCTCTCTTGGATGGGAAGCCCTCAACTCGACTCGATGCTTGGCGAGCTCAGCGCGTTCTTCAAGAGGAGCAATACCTCGTGCATGTTTGCTGTCACCTTGGACTGGACGGAGAAAGCAGGCGGCGGCAATCTCGGCACCCTCCACCTGCCGCTACTTGACTTCAATGAGGCACGCGATATCAACTCCCGGACGTTCAAAAATGAGGCGGAAAGGTTGAAACATGCGCGGGAGGGCGGGCAGCTCGGGTGGCGACAGGCCATTTACTTGAAGGCAGATTTGCACCACTGAAACAGACGTCTGTCGCGGTTCCTGCGTGGGATTGAGGCAGCAGCTCAAGGCAGGCGGTACACGCCGTTCGAACCAGCAATCGTGGGGTGGACCTGCGTTCAGGGAGCTGTCCAAGAGAACGAGGTGGAGGTGGAGGAGGATGGTTACGGCTGTTCTTTGCCGATGAACAGCCCGAGATGTAAGGTGATGTAGCCGTTGATGCTCGTGGAGGTGTTGTCGTACAGGCAGGAAGATAGCTCAACCAGTACGAACCAAGGTGACCGGGTAGGATGTCCACAGATCCTCCGCAATTCCAGAGCAGGTGCTCTTTGCGCGACTCCGCTCTCCTAGATGGCTTGCCCGGTGCTCTCGGAAACCTGACGTGCGACCTTTGACCCTTTATAGCCCGGCAGGATAGGTTGCACGCCGCTGCCATTGCCATGAACCATCTGACGCTTAGCTTACTGATGAGGACCACCGGCAGCGCGGAGTGCAAAGGCTCAAGCACCTCTGTCACTGTTCATCAGATCTCTAACAGCCTGCGCAGCCATCCTCTTTCGCTGGGCCTCGGGCAAGTCCGCACTTCGCTCCTTGACCGCAAGCAGCTTACCCATCATCCTCTCCAGATCGTCCACCTGCGTCGCCTGCTCTCTTGGCGGCACAGCATCGTCCGTCTCATGCTCATCATCATCATCTTCATAGAGTGCAGCTTTCATACCGAACAACTCAGCAGTCATCTCAGCCTCCTCCCTCCCAAAGCCTCCAACTTCATCCTCGTCGTCAAATTCCAACTCGTCGAAGGTGAGGTCGTCTTCATCATCGGCCGTGGCAGCCCACGCTGTGGCCTCTAGGGCTTCCTTCAGCCGCTCAAAGCCCACCTTCTCGCCAAAATCGTTCTTGCCTTGGGCGCTGTAGTCAATATACTCGAAGCCATACTGCATGCACACGTCATCCCACTCTTCTGGGCTTGCACCAGAGGCCTCTGTCTCCGCTTGCTGCCTATTGGGCATGGCTACGGCAAGCATGACCGTCTCCGCTCCATATCCCGCGTGTTCCTCTGCTATGTTCTGTATTGCTTTCATGACCTCCTCCATCTCCTCACTGACAGTACCATCGCGAGGCTTTGTAAAGCAGTAGATCCACGCGCCGACTGCCTCAACGACCTCTTGCGCCTCAGGCTTCAGGAACTCGGTTTTCCATGCTTCGGTCTCCGGGATCTCGTCTACCCATATCGGTACTTTGGCGCTGTAGTATGCTGTCTTGACGTCCCACTCGTGTGTCAGTCCTGCGGTGGATCCGGTCTCGTCAGGTGCGGGTGTGGAGCCCGTGAGGTCTGCGACGAACAGTCAGAGGTTTGGCTCCGGAAAGGTGAAGCAGAGGTCACAGACCTTTGACAACGTCCAGGATACGGCTTCTTGGTGCGCCAACACCCAGTATGCGGCGAGAACACTTGATGTCCATTGCGGGTGGAGTATGGAACTACATGGTGCTGTGCGAGGAACATTGAGCGTGATGGAAGCTCAAAAGTGGCAGTCATATGTCTTGGCGTCACATGCGCGGTTCTACGTATCGCTCTATGCAAGCTTGGATATGTATGGTGCATGCTGTTCTTCGCAGGACGCTCTCCCCTACGGCGCTCGCGTTGCGGTTCACGCATCCACCGTGCGGCGCGTAGCTAACGGGCATACGCCTGACTGCCGTAATGCGTGCTGAGCCAACGCCAAACGCCGCGTTCTTCCTCCAGCAGCAGCACGCTTCTAGTGACACGATTTCTCTCTCGATATCTCTCCCCTTTGCCACCTCAGCTACCCCTCGGGCCGCGTGTGCCTCTCGCCCTGTTGACCGTCGCCCTGCCTCTCGCCAACCCAACGCCCCTCCCCCTCGTCCCTCTCGACCGGAACATCGGCGCATTCCTCAGCATATCCGGCACGATGAACAGACGCACGTGCGATCCTCGGATGTACACGCGGTCGAGATGCGTGACGCGACCGTCGCGCTGGGTGACGTTGATGTTCTCGAGCTGCACGTTCATGTTGTCCTCGGCTTCGATGAGCTTGCCGCGGTAGGTCTGGCCGGAGTCGATCTCAACCGTTACTTGATGGCCCTGCACGTTTCTTCGTCAGCTGTTGCGGTTCTGTAAGCACAGGTTCGCGTGCGCAGACAGTGGGTTGGTGGGCGTACTTACGGTGGCCTCATTGAGGAGCTTGATCGGGATGCCGATTGTCGACGTCATGGTGGCGGCGCGCTGTATCGCACTAGCACCTCAGTTCGAGCGAGATGTAGAGCGGCGGAAGTCTGGGAGCGGGTACGCTGGCAGTGCGGTTGGCGCGATCGGTATGGCTGGTCGCATGCGTTCACCTGGAAGAAATCCGGGTTCTGCCTCAGAGCGGTGACGGAGCTTGCCGCGTCCCTTTCACGACTCGCGCGAGCATCCAAGTCACCATCTCCCGTTCACCTAGCACCAATGAACGTCTCAGCAACAGTCAACATCCTCCGTCTCTTCGCCAACCCAGCGCTGTGTTTACCACATCACACAGTATCCACATTTGACCAACTACCTGTCCCCCTCTCTTCCGCCTTCAGACGTAGAGATGGCGAGAAAGGCAGACCAGACATTCGAGCGGTAGTCCTGGACAAAGACAACTGCTTCGCAGTCCCCAAACAGAACACCATCCACCAACCCTACAGCTCCAAGTTTGACGAGCTTCGGAAAGCCTACCCAGGCTCACGGCTCCTGATCGTCTCCAACTCCTCCGGCACGTCCTCCGATAAAGGCTACGCCGAGGCCGACCTCCTGGAGCAGAATACAGGCGTCAAAGTATTACGGCATACTACCAAGAAACCTGGCTGCCACGATGAGATCATGGACTACTTCCGCGCGGCGCCCGACGCAAACGTGACCAGCCCGAGCCAGGTGGCGGTTGTGGGAGATAGGTTGTTCACTGATATGCTCATGGCGAATATGATGGGCTCGTATGGTGTCTGGATCAAAGACGGTGTGGTGGAGGATCACGGTCTTGTATGAGGGTCTGCGCGTTCACCTTGGCCGACCCCCACTGACGATAGCTTTCAGCTTACTCGCTTTGAGAAGGGCCTGTCAGGTCTCCTGCTGCGGAGGGGTTACATTGCTCCCGAGCCAAGCAGTGACTTCGAGTGAGGTTCAGGGCTTGCAAAGCCATCTCGATCCGTCCGTCCCTGAGCATCCACACTCGTGTGCAATCGTTATCCTACTGGGAGCGACCTGGGCCTCCAACGCCTCCTCAACCCCAGGCGCCCTAACCTCCGCGATACGCCGAGCCAGACAGGTCTACCCTAGCTAGGCCTTCTACGCGTAATAATCCGATCATAGGGATGCGAGGTGAACGATGGGCAACGGGATCGTAGCTGCTTTCCCAACGTTACTCGCTTAGCGACATTTAGACATAAACAGGTGTCGGTAGATCGAGCGGGCCGAGGACCTGCCAGCTAACATGGCTCATGGCCAAACAGCCAACAGTTGTCACGAATCGGAGGCGGTGGATTGTTCTAAGGGTTTTGCATGGTATTCTACTCAAAGCGCTCGTGGCTGCGGTACGCTCGTACTACGCTCGTATGAGATGAGAAAGCAATGCTGTGAGCAAGCCGTTACGCCAGGAAGAGTCCGACCTCCAGCCCGTATCATATCCCAGCCCGTACCAGATCCAACGCCATCATGCAAACATGCCATAATCATCTAAAAGTCCTCATTGAAAGCAAAGTCGCCAGTCATTACAGACGGAGCGGCCTCAGGCACACCATCCCTCTTCGCTTGCTCCTTGTTGCTCTTCTCCATAACACCAGCCTTCTGGTAGTCACCTACTCGCTTCTCGAAGAAGTTGGTCTTGCCGGCCAGCGAGATGTTCTCCATGAAGTCGAACGGGTTGGTCGCGTTGTAGTGCTTCTTGTTGCCCAGCGCCAACAGCAGACGGTCGGCGACAAACTCGATGTACTGGCACATGAGCTTGGCGTTCATGCCTAGCAGCGCACACGGCAGAGCATCCGAGAGGAATTCTTGCTCAATGATGACAGCCTCGGTGATGATGCTCAGCACGAGCTCTTTGCTAGGCTTGTTATTCAAGTGCGAGAATAGGAGGCAGGCGAAGTCGGTGTGCATGCCCTCGTCGCGTGAGATGAGCTCGTTGGAAAAGGTAAGGCCGGGCATGAGACCGCGCTTCTTGAGCCAGAAGATGGAGGCGAAGGAGCCGGAGAAGAATATGCCTTCCACAGCCGCGAAGGCGATGAGACGGCACGCGAATGTGGACTTCTCGTCGCTGATCCACCGCAGAGCCCAGTCAGCCTTCTTACGGATGCAGGGGATGTTGTCGATGGCGTTGAAGAGGTAGGTGCGCTGTTTGGGCTCGCTGATGTAGGTGTCGATGAGCAGGGAGTAGGTCTCGGAGTGGACGTTCTCCATCATGATCTGGAAGCCGTAGAAGCAGCGGGCTTCGGGTATTTGCACTTCGCCGCTGAAGCGCTCGACGAGGTTCTCGTTGACAATGCCATCAGATGCAGCGAAGAAGGCGAGGACATGAGAGACGAAGAAGCGCTCGTCGTCGTTTAGGCGCTTGTTCCAGTCGTGAAGGTCTTTTGAAAGGTCAATCTCTTCGGCGGTCCAGAAAGAGGCTTCGGCCTTCTTGTACATCTGCCATATCTGTGTAGAGCGTGTTAGTGTCGTGTTGCTGCGGCCACTTAACGCGTGGAGGCGCGTCGAGAGAAGACGCGAGACTTACCTCATGGTATTTGATGGGAAACAGCACAAATCTTTGTGCGTTCTCTCGCAGTATGGGTTCATCCGCCTCGTCTGTCTTGATGCCGGGTGCTATTGATGGGCCTGCCTTCTCTGGCTCCTCCTCTTGCACAGGTATGCCCTTGATGGGGACGGCGACCGCGTCAGACTCGTACAGCGCCTCAATGTTCTCCTTGTCTGCCTCGGACTGCAGGTGCAGCTTCTTTGCCGGTGACTCCATCTTGAAGTTCTCGAGTGCCGCAGCAGCCTGTGGGCGGAGTTCATGTTAGCAGGCGCTTTCAATGCGTAGCGGCGACAGCGTCATAGCGGACCTTCTTTGATGGCGTTGTCTGGATGCTCATTATGGCTTTGATGTATGTATGCTCGGCGTGTGTATGGACAAGCACAAGTACAGTGGTCGAAGGAGGAGGTCGTTGAAGTTGAAGTGGGATGGTTCTGAAGCAGGACTGCGAGGATGAGGCTCTTATGAAGAGTACGCGACTGGCGACGCACGGGTACTAGCGTGGCAAGACCGTGATGCCAAGAAAACAACAAAGTCCGTGCTCCCAGCCTCTTTCAAGTTTCAGCCTCTTTGTCTCGTCCATCGTATGATGATGTCGGACCCACTGCCCTGTATAGTTTGAAGCATTCCATCGCAAAGCGTCTACACCGTCAAAGACGAAAGCGCGAAAACATTGCGCAAAGGCATCGTACGACACATCGAGTGCAGGGTTGCAAGAGGTTTCTCTGTAGATGCTGTGACAGCGCATGGCACGCTCTCACTGGTATATGCACCGGTCAGAGCCCTATAGAGGCGCGTATGAAGATGATGATTTCAGACAATTGAGCGGAGATGCAGTAGACTGTGACCTTGGAAATGCGTATTTATTGACGCACGGTTAACAGCGATCTTGTCGCCATTGCGATCAATCTCATGCTGGCACTCCTTTTGCTCTCCTCTACCTCTGCCACATTGCCAGAGGCCGTTCGATCTCAGCCTCGCCCAGTCATCCCCATTCCCTCACTAACAGCTCTGCTTACAGGACAGCCATCAGCGGTTTGGACAGCCCTCGCTCATACGGAGCTGTTAGCCAGTCCACTGCTCGCCCGGCGTGAACGACTTTGGCGGCCCACGATTCTCCCTCCCATTCCCCATGCCACTACCCCTTGGCACAAGCAGATCGACAAACTGGCCGTTGGCGGTCTGCAGAGGCAGGCGCTGCGTCATGCTCGGCGAGCCGGCGTTGCTCGGCGAGGTACTGGTGGACCACTGGAGCGTCAAGCTGCGCACGAGATCCTCGAGCTTGGTGATCCTTGTCCCTCCGTCCTCGAGCAAGGTGCACATGGCCTCTTTCTCGTTGTACAGCTCGTCGACGTCATCTTTAATGCCCGTCACTTCCTCCAAGAGCTCCTTGGTCGCCGTCTTCGGCTGCTCGCCCGCCGCTTTCGCTTGCGTCCATTCCGCCATCTTGTGCGAGAAGGCCTCCAGAAGCTTCTCGTTCGCTCGGAGTTTCGCAGCGCACTCGTCCAGCTTGGTTTGTTGCTGGTTCATGCGAAGCTTGCTCGTCGCAAGCCTCTCCTCCACGTCCTTGACCTGTAATTGCCTCTGGACGACTTTCAATTGTCCCTCGAGCCTCGCGATGCGTGTTTCGTGGTCTTTCGACTGGTCTTCGGCTTGCGCGAGTTGGAACATCGTTCCCTGAAACAAGCTTTCGGCTTCAGACTGTCGGTGCAGCTCGTATTGAAACATGGCCTGCACTGCAGACGCTGGTGGCAAGCGTTGGCCGCAGATGCTGCCTATATGCCTGAGCTCCTCGGCGCCATAGTGACGCGTGTTTCGACCCGTGGAGGCAGCCACTATGCATGAGGTCAGTGCTCTTTCATGTCGAGATCAGCGCTCTTGGTCAGGACTCACTTCGAGCACCGCCGGACTTCACTTTGAAGTCTTCTGACACGCGGCCGCCAATTGACGACTCCACATCGGCCATATCGGACGTTATGCGGGAGCGCAGGTTGGAAGAATGAGCGAGAAGTTTCAATCCGAGACGGTGTTTTGAACAGTCGTGTGGTGTTCTGTAAAGCGGGGCTCAACCAAAACGCGGAGCAAACAGAAAGGGAAGGAGCGTCCCTAATCATGGCTGGCACGGTAACCAACGTACAGAAGTACATGTGCGTGTCTACCCTATCGCTGCGAGTTTGATCTTCGGTATCGTATGCGAGTGAACATGGCGTCGGGGTCTGAGCTAGTCGTGGAACAACGTCAAGAAAACCGTAGACACGGAAGGAGCGACCGCATGTGCCAAGATATGCAGCTGAGATGCATAGACCGTGACGAAGGCGAAATGCGATACACGTCGTCAAGGTGCAACCACTAGGCCTCATCCCAGCGAGCCCGGCCTCGCACACGAGGACGAAGCCTGTGCGATTCAAGCATGCATACCACACCCAGTACATACCAACATCGTATCCTGCTGTCCAACCCTCCTAGCCGCAAACGCCCCGCCACCGCAACGCCGACACTTCATATCATCCTCCCCACCTTCCCGCGCATCATCAAACTCATCCTCGCTATCACTAACTTGCTCATCACTCAGTTTACTCACATAGCTCTGTCCGCCCGCCATGTGCGGCCGCAAAGAAGAAGGATTGCCGCTCACGACACCGCTGTGTGTTCGACTCAGCGGCTCTTCAGCCGAACGTACGGGTGTAAGAGGGTATGGATGCGCCGTTTCGTCGTGCAGCCTCCGCATCCTCTCCGCGCGTCCCTTCCACCGCTCGGGATTCCAATACACGTAGGATTGATCGCCTTGTAGCATGAGAGGATTGTCATCATCGCCAGGCTTGCGTGCCGACGCAGGCGCCTCCACCGTGCCCTTGCCGTCGGACTCACGATGCCCGGATCCATTCGTGTCGGCTGTCACGTCCGTGGAGAGCGGGTGAGCCGCCGACTTCACGCTGCCCGTTCGCGTGGACGACCGTCCGAGCTGCTCAGCAGATTTGCGTGGCGAGACGCTTCGGCTCGTGTGTTTCGAAGAAGACCGCTGGAAGCCATTGGCAATGGTCGGAGTGCTCGCATTGCCTTGCCGCCATGAAAATATCCGGTCCGAAGGTGTCTGGCTCGATGTTGATCCGCGGCCGTCACGCAAACTGCGCTGACTAGCCCTCGTGGCGATGGAACCTGCCCTACTACTAGCTCGCCCGCTGCGCTTCGTGAACAGCGATGAGCGATCGCCATCGTCCGGCTTGCGCTTGGACCATGCGCAGTCTTGCCGGAAGATCTTGATCTTGCCGGCATAGTCTGCGCTACAGATGATGTTGCCGTCGCTATGATTCGCTCTCGCGAAGAATGCTGGCGAAGGCTGTGGCTTCTCGTACCTGGCATCCACATCGGCTGGTGCGGCTGGTATGCTACCGTTCTCCGTTGGCGGTCTCGAAGAGCTTAGCGTCACAGGAGGCGGATTGCAGAGATCGTACAGCGGATCCTCGGACCCGGCCAGGAGCTGCCTCGTCTTCGCCGGCGCAACACAAACAGCCGTGATGGTGGTGTCATGCGCCTCAAACATCTCCACCGGCCGCTTGTCGCGCTTCTCGCCTTCCGCCTGGCCGAGCGACCAAATATATGCTTTCCGGTCTTCGCTACCACACACCACATACCGCCCGTCGTCGCTTAGCCCGGCACGTATCTGGCTGCAGCTGTTCTCGTTGCCTTTGAACGTCAGCTCGAGAGCCTTGTCGCGGAAGTTATACAATCGTATCCGCGAATCGTTGCTAGTTATCAGGATCTTAATGTCGCCGCTCGGCGCGTGGTACGCCTGAATGCCGGTGACTTTGCTCCCTTTCGCGTTCTGACCGCGGGTGGAGCGAACATGGATTTGAGTCTGGTACTTCAGGCCTTCGGTCTCGTAGAACATGCAAAGGCCACTGAGGCAGCCGGCTATGCAGTATTTGCCATCGGGTGTAAAGGCGACGGCGGTAATTCGGTCCGGAATCTGCACGGCGAATGCCACACTCTTATCCGGGATGCTCCAAAGCCTCAATTGGGAGTCCAATGAGCCGGCCAAGAAGAAGCGATCGTCTTTCGGGTGGAAGGAAATGGAAGGCACGACGTCGTTGTGTTTGAACGTGCAAAGGCACTCTGGCCGGCTTACATGCCATAAGCGCACAGTCTTGTCCATGGATGATGATAACAAAAAGTTGTTCTTACTGAAGCTCAAGTCGAGGATAGTCGCGGTGTGGCCTCCGTACTCGCGGACCGCTCGGCTCTGGAAGACAGGCGCGCTGAGATGCTCGGCATGTGCGTTTGCGCTGTTCGCGTCGCTGTCCCCCGACTCCTGACTCTCGTGCTTCTGCCTGTCGTCCAAGCTCGAGAGCACCGCCCATACGCGCACTACGCCATCCACGCCGGCTGCAGCCAAGTGCCTGCCATCCTTGCTAAATTCCATAGCCCATACTGTGCTAGCATTCGGAGTAGCGGAGCTCTTTCGGCGCAACTTGTTGCCGCCAGATGAACCCAGCTCTTGGGCCAAGAACAAACGGTCGAAATCCCGCTGTTTCTTGTTCCTTGATCCCACCTTGATATAAGCAGGCGGCTGCAGGTGGCGCGGGCTGTAGCCCAGGTTGTCCACCGGTTGCGCGATGAAGACAGTCGCATCGTTGCCTTCCGGTCGACCCTCATCCGACACAGCCTCCGCTTCGATGGCTCCACTCGCCGCATCCTTCTTCTTTGCGCCAATCAGCCTGCTTATGAAGGAGACCGCCTTGATTCCCTTCTTCAACTCCGTGTGCGCATTGTCCGCAGTACCGCTGCGCGCCACTCTCGACGGTGATGGCCAGTGGCTGCTGGAGGAGTCCGGTCCGCCTGTCATCGTCAACTGCCCGGCCATGTGGTCACACGAGTGTCGCCCGCCGCGGCACGCGGGTTCTTTGTGTTATTGACCCCTCTACCAAGTGACGTACTGTTGTTGCTAGACCGCGAACCGGGCCGTTGGAACGCTCCGACTCTACTGTCGTTAAGCTCCGGCGCATGCGAGGCTTTCGTCGGGGACTGGGCGTGAGCTGGCGCCGTCAACGTGATGGCAGGGACATGCTCGGCCATACTTTGTACTGGTCACACGCTGGCGCCGCGCTCAGTGCGACGGGGACCGCACATTTGGACTGGTAGAACCGTCCCGGATGCGCGCGGACGGGGCGTGCTTATTGCTGCATTATCGCCGAATGAGCGGATGCTTTTGGAAGAAGGAGGACGTCGTGGAACGGTTGGCACACGAGGCGCAATGCGGAAGATACGAATGACTAGCAATACGGCTCCGACAAGCTGCAATGGTGCGAAAGCGATGAAGATGCCGACCAAACTGCCCTCCCAACATCCGAAGCCACGTCATTATAAGAGGTGCCGCGAATTGTTACAGGCAGCTGCCACGCGGTCTAGCGCGAAATGCACTTCCAGCTCCACCGTCACCTTGACTCCATGGTCCCCCAACTTGAACAAGCATCCATGGATGTGAATCTGTGCACTGCGCAGGCGGGGCGTCTATCCTGGTTCGAGGAACGCGTATGTGGCCTTTCAATCACAGTGGTAGTTCACCGTGTTCTGGCATGGCACCTGAGATGACCGCGAACGTAGTCGTCTTTATGTCAGACCAGAGGCCGCGAATCCGAGTTGCCGCAACGAGTCATGTTCTCTCCCGGCGCCCACGTCTAACAATATGTACAGAGCAGTGAAATCCAAACCTGCAGTGCTTTGCTCCGCGAGTCTATGAACAGCCCTGGAAACTCCCACAGAAACGCTGCACAAAGTCGCTCGAAGAAAGTTGTGCCGTAGACCACGCGCCATGCCGTCGCCCTCGGGCCGTCAATGGCGCACCACCGCGACCATGTGCTCCGCTAGGTACCACCATCTGCGGCGTTCAAAGCACCATCTCATCTCCGCCGACTCACACACTCAGCTTAGCCACCCCCGCAGCCGCCAAATCCGCATCAGACTCCCCACCCTCCCCCTTCTGCCCCACCACATCCCGCAGACACGCATGCCTGCCCCCCCTCAGGTACTCCTCAAACTCCCCGATCCGCTTCCCCGCCCGCTCCCACCGCTCCCGGTACGCCGCGCGCCGCCGATCCGTCTCCGCAGCAAACGCCGGCCAGTACGCCGTGTGCTCATAGACGAAATCCAGCTCGCCGCCCGCATACGCGTTCCACAACTGCTGCTTCGGCACATAGAGCTTCAACTCCTCGTTGAACTTCATCTTCTCCCGCGTCACGGGGTCGATGAAGGGGCTGATCATCTTGAAGAACGTACTGACATACCAGGGTAATTCGGAGATCAGCGCTTTGCCGAGACGCTCCGGGTTGTGGCCCTGCAGGATGTTGAGCACCGCGCGCGCCTGCCCGACCGACGGCACCGTCCCGCTCGCGGCGCCCTTGAAGTTGATGAGCAGACAGGCGGATTCCTGGCCGGGCGGCATCATGTCCACCGTGCGGTCCAACATATAGCACAGATGGTGGATCTGGCGGTCCGACATCTTGGTGTTCTGCTTGCCCGGGCTGAGGTAGAGGCAGGGCCGCGCGGCGTTATCGTAGCCGAGCAGGACTTGCTTGCCGGTCTCGTTCTCCGGCGAGATGTAGTCGGCGGTGAAGGTGTCGGCGCCGTACTCGCGGCGCCAGCTGAGGGTGGACTGCAGGCGTTTGAGGGCGTTGGCCGTGTTCCACTTGGTGGCGCGCAGGTAGCGGAGCAGGCATTCGCGGGTGAGCCACATGCGCTCGTGGTCTTGGATAGGGGCCTGGGGCGCGTTCTTGGCCGTGGTGGCTGGGATGGTTTCCCATTGCGAGACGCTGGCGAGGATGGTGGCATACTTGGTCTCATGCTCGACGTTGAGTTTGGGCGAGCCGGGAGCCTTGGCCGACTGTGAAGGCTTGGGGATTGGTGTCTTGAGCGGGCCGTTCGTCGGCGGCTGCCACTCTGCCTCCTCCTCTTCGTCCTGTGATGCGCCGGCCGCTGTTGACTGGCTGCTGGCGGGTGTGTCTGCGGGCGCGACCTGCGAGGCGGTCGACTTGAAGGAGGAGGCGGACGAGGTTGCGGCGGGGGTGCCGTCGAGGGCTGCCTTCTCGCTCAGCCTGCCATTGGGCGCGCTCTGTGTCTCGGCCATGGTGGCTGCTAGGACTTTTTCTTTTGTATGAGGCCTCTTCAGCTGCAATTGTCGGTCGCGTGACTCGGTCTGTGGGGTGCTGGGGTTCGCGACTGCGGCGGAGACTTCTAGTAATGCAGTCTCACGAGAAAATGGTCGAGGAGGAGAGGAGAATAGACGGTGAGTACCTCGAGGGATTGGCCGGATATTCGTCAATGCGTTCAGTGGCGCTCCTGCTTCAGCCTTCTTCGCTCTTGACTGGGCGGCCCGTTACTTTTGCTGGACCCTGCAGCCTGCAGCGACCGGCCCGGCCAGCAAAAGTCCAAAGTCGATGCCGGTGATAATAACGGACTAGCGTGGCGACTTGGCGAGTGCTGTACGCGCTTCGCGTCTTCCGTCTGATACCTTATGGATATGAATAACTGTTCGTTACAAGCACAACACCAAGAAGATAGAATACTATGTCGGACGTCAAAGAATTGAAGGCTGCATTCGGCACGGAGCTGCCAGCAGATGTCGTCACAGAGCTACAACACATCATGCGCCTGCTGGAGTTCAGCGCGCAGGATGTCTTCTTCAAGTGGGAGAGTCATGTGCTCAAGATGGGCGTGGACAACACCAAGCTGGACTCCAAGACCGTGCGGGACTTCAAGAAGGACTTGCAGGACACGCTGGAGCGGGAGTCGCGAGCGAAGGGTCACGTGGTGCACAGCACCGCCCGGAAGACGGCTGCGACACCGCGAGGTGGCAGCGGCGGAGACGTGTTCGGGATGCTGGACGGCATGACATCTGCTACGCCGGGACCGAGGATGTCGAGTGCCGCGAAGAGGAAAGCGAACAACTTCGATACACCGGCACCCAAGTCTACCAAGAGTGGCCTGAACAGCTCGCCCGGGGCCCACAAGACGCCTGCCCCACCCCGTGACCTTCAGGCAGTCGCCTTTGAAGACCGCTCCAACGCTGGCCAGATTGTGGAAGGCATCAACGAACATTTACCTGCCGCTTCTGCGCCGTCCGAGCCACCCACCGAAGCCCGCGTCAAGCTCAAGGCCAACGTCGATCTACCGAAGTTCGCATACAAGACCATGGCCATGAAACTGTCCGGAGCTTCTGAGATACTGGATGACCGCATCGATGACTTCACCGAATTGGTGCAGAGCCACCATAACCTAGCGGACAGCGCGTTCGGTAACCCTGCTGCTCAGTCTACGGCGGAGATTGTGGCGGTCGGACGTATTGCTTGCGATCAGCCGAATGGCAAGCTCAATGCTGCGAGCGTCGTCCTCGAGAGCAGCAGACGCATGGGAGCAGGCTTGCGCATACCGCTGAAGTTTGAAGGAGTGGGCTACGATCTCTTCCCCGGAAAGATCGTGGCTCTACACGGGACGAACGTGAGCGGAGAGTACTTCTCCGTGACCGAAGTGCTTCCCATGCCTCAAATGCCCGTCCCAGCGTCAACACCGACGGAACTGGACATCCACAACGACCGCCTCACTGGCTCAGACGGCGAAGCAAGACCGCTGAGCATGCTACTCGCAAGCGGGCCCTACACCACCGACACCGACCTCTCTTTCGCCCCGCTCCACGAACTCCTCCGTCAAGCCGCCGACCAAAAAGCCGACGTCCTCATCCTCGCCGGCCCCTTCCTTGACCTCGAACACCCCATCGTCGCCTCCGGCGACTTCGAAGACCACCTGCCCCCCACCGCGAACATCGAGCCCGACCGCGCAACCCTCGCCGACGTCTTCCGCACCCTCATCTCCCAGCCTCTCGCAACGCTCGTCCAAGCCGTGCCAACCATAACCATCATCCTCGTCCCCTCCCTCCGCGACGCAATCAGCAAACACGTCGCCTGGCCCCAAGACCGCTTCCCCCGCCACGCCCTCGCCCTCCCCAAGCAAGTCCAGATTGTCACCAACCCCATCCTCCTCTCCATCAACGAAATCATGCTCGGCATCAGCACGCAGGACGTGCTGTCCGAGCTCCGGCGCGAGAATGTCTACCAGGGCAGCAAAGGCGCCGCGTTCTCCGACGACATGCTGGCCCGCTTGACGAGCGCCGTGATCGACCAGCGCCACTTCTTCCCCATCTTCCCGCCGCAGGCGCGCGAGAACCTGCCCAAGCCGGCAGGAATCGCGGGCGAGGTGCCCGAGCCGGGCGGGGAGGCGAGGATGCCGATCGGCGCGAGTTTGGATCTGGGGTATGCGAAGCATGGCGAGTGGCTGAACGTCAAGCCCGATGTGCTCGTTCTGCCTAGTGTGCTGAATCCGTTCGTCAAGGTACGCTAGACATCATTGTCCCGTTCGAGTATATATGCATGCACGAGCTGATGATTCCTCTTCTAGGTCGTGGAAGGCGTGACGTGCATCAACCCCGGCATGCTGAGCAAGAAGCGCGGCGCGGGTACTTTCGCGGCGCTGAACGTGCTGCCGCGGAAAGTGACTGACGAGGAGAGGGAGGCGGGGGAGGCGGTCGGGCACGCTGTGTTTGAGCGGGCGCGGGTGGATGTTGTGAAGATATGACGATGAGTGGGCATTGGTATAGGTATGTGGGCGCTGTTTTGGAGACATGCGGATGTACTTGGTGGGGAGTGGACTACCTACTACCAGTTAATAACGAAATGCGGGCTGAACGGTCTCAGGATGGGTGGGCGGGGGTTGATGTGCGCAACGGTTCGGTGTCGGGGCTTGTATACACATCGTTCGGACTCAGCTTGTGTATGTATGTACGTATGCATGTATGTATGTAGGTGAGGCTCGACGCCGAAGCGCCTGACTGGAAACAACCATCTGCCTGACAGCACGAACCACACTAAGACTGCCCGGGAACCAACCCGAATGCGCGTGCTGGTGTAGATCTGGGGGGTGTAGTGAGACGTACTGTAAGCTATCCAAAGAACGGTAGGTATACCCTTTTCCGGGCTCGCCGATACAATCTGTACTTCATTCATCTGCACTCTGGACGAACAACAGCATCCAGCAAGGCTCCTCGATGCAAACAACCACCAATTCACACAGCCTATACGGCAGAGTCTCTCTCCACCGCCCGCTACCTGGCCTCTGGCTTCCTTCGCTTGTACGACTTCGCTCTGCAGCAGTACAGTCTCTGGCAAAGCAGCCGGCTTGCGCGCGAGCGTTTGCTTCCAACGGCGAACGGCGAACGTCGTAGTCTCTATCCACCCCGAAGCCAGGGAAGAACATCGCCACGCTTGCAAAGGCCTCTTGCATGTCTCCCGGAGGCCAGCCGGTGCTCGCTCACATGCCAGTTCATGTCCGTTAGCAACTTGTAGCACCTCACACGATGCAGTCTGTTCATCGACATGAATCTCCTTCGTCTCGTCAACGATACCCTTCAGCTCTCGCCAGCGCTCGTCAGCTCCGGGGTCAAAGCCCGCTGCATGCATCTATATTTGGAAGGCCTTGGACTTCTCCCGGTTGACATGTGACATTTAGTCCTTTTCTGGGGTTCTCTCCCTTCGATCGGTTAGATCGTCGAAGCAGAACTCTTTCAACCGCTCTCTGCCAAGACTTTGTCGCCAGCGGTCTCCTCGTGAATGCTGCGCTCTCCAGGCGGAGCATCACGAACTCTGCCATCGTCGTCCCCGTATAGATCCGCCAGGAACTCTTCCACAGTACCAGCTTTTAGCGCGGCAGAAGAGCAAGATCGAATGTCGCATTACGCAGAGCGGCCTTGCTCTTCGCCAGGTACTCGGGAAGGTGAGCGTTCATGTAGTCTAGCTTCCGGTCGCGTATATTCTATCCTCGGTACATCGCCTGGTCCTGTCACGCATGGAATCGGCAGAACAAGCCGTTGAAGTTGGTGGCCTCCTCGCGACATCTTTGCTCGTCCGAGACATTGAGGGTGGTACATTGAGCCGCCATCTTGGAGGGCTGGAATGCCGGGCGCAACTCGAGAGGAGTGAAACGAAAAAGAGCCAGCGCGATGCTCCAGACGGTGCTGTCAGCGCCAGAAAAGAGAAGAGTACGAAAATTGCTAATGAAATGTGTTTTATCTCACGATCCGCGAGATGGGCCACAACATTGCCGCTTCGCGTCTCTCATCAAGCTTTGCCGGGATGCGCACCGGGTTCAAGGTGAAGTGGCGAAAGATGCAGCTACATAGGTGTGAGAGCTGTGGAAGTGATTGTACTCTACCGACTGATATCGGACATCTACCGTTTGCTAGCGAGCATGCAAGACAGAGGGTTGGTGAGTACGATGAAGTTAGGAATTAGGTATATGCTCGTGGTTCGTCTCCGCGATCGGGGCCGAGGTAAGTGACGCAACCGTGCATTGCGGCTCCTTTCCGCCATGCTTTTGGAGATTCGAACTAGGAGTATGAACAGCTGGCTGTTGGATGAAGACGACATCCAACAATCACTGCACCATTGAACTTTTGCAGAAGCAGCCATGGTGTCACTAAAGCTTACCACGCTCGCCGTCCTGGCGCTGCGAGCATTGAGCGTCGTTGCCCAGATCCCGGAGGGTATCCAAGTATGTCGGAGCAGGAAACTCGAGGATTATCTGCGGCAAGCTGACCAGCGTGGATAGATCGAGGACATCGAAGAGCTCTCAGACGAGATCACCTCCGACCCGGAAGGCAACGCCCAGACGCCGAACCTCGCTGTCGAGATCAGCGCCTCCTTCCCACAATCCGAGATCTTCGGCGTCAAGCTCGTCAACGGCCATGCCACACAAGCAGTGCTCGATGTCTCGAACAACGAGCCGGCAGCAATCACCGTCCTCATCGTCGGCGGCTCCCTCACCACACCCATCGATGTGCCAGGCGCACCAGACCCACCGGTCGTTGTCCGCAACCTGACGGCCCAGAAGTACGGCGTGTCGATTCCGGCGGGCGAGAAGGAGACGCTTACCTACTCCTTCGCGACCGAGCTACACCCGCAAGACTTGAGGTTGAGCCTCGTGGCGGTGCTACAGAACACCGAGGGCAATGTCTTCACCAAGATGGTGTACAACGAGACGGTCTCGGTGGTGGAGGCACCCCTGAGCTTCTTCGACCCGCAGATGTACGTCCAGTCTTCCCCCAAATAGTGATAGGTATCATCGCTGACATGCTCATGCTCAGTATCTTCCTCTACCTCTTCCTCCTCGCAGCATTCGGCGGAACATGCTACTTCATCTACAACACCTGGATCTCCACCCTCTTCCCGCAGAAGCGTCGTGGTGGCAAGGGCGGAGAGCGCGCGAAGAAGTCATCTGGCGGCAGCAAGAAGGTCGACCCAGCCGATCAGGTCTCTGTCATCGGCGCAGACGGTCCGGCTGTCACGAGCGGCGCAAAGGCATACGACGAATCTTGGATTCCGGCGGGGCATTTGCAAAGACCGGAGGCTAAGCGTGTGGGCAGCGGCAGGCCGAAGAGTAGGGCTGCCTAGATGGTCGTGTGAGTGCTGGTGGCCGTTCCACCGCAGTCGATCCACATCGGCATTAGCATGGAACGACCGTGGAGGCCAGCACGAAGCGTCTGCGGAGCATGGGTGTCGGATGAGCCTAGGATAAGATTCCAGGAAGCATCAAGGAATGATGTATAAGCGCAATGTAGAGCGCTAGAGAACGCGCGACTGCAGGAGTCGCTCTCTGCTATCGTGACGTGACTACAGCATCAAGAGACATCTCGACGTCGCTGAAAAGTACAAATGGCACCGCTCTCAGCGAGGCTGTACATGTAGAGGCAGTGTAGGTGTAGACATGCCCACATTTGGCAGTCATGCCGTGTGCATCTTGGATATCCAAACATTAAATTAAACCTCGACCTGACTTTTCCTTCGCCCCTTCCGTTAAATCTTCTAGCTTCTCCTTGGCCGTAACCCCGCGAGCATTGGTTTCAGTGGATCTTTTGACTACGCAGCCCACGCAGGTCCGAACTTCGCCCTCACACACGGATCATGGATGTCCGAAGTTCGAACAGAATCTGAAGGACCGATGCTTTGTGAGGGTGGGCCGACCTTTGGTGGTGTCGGTCGTACGCCGGCGACCGGTAGATTGAAGGTTCCACTCGTGTTTGGCTCTCGGGTCGTCTGCCCGGAAGACTCCGAGGGGTCATGAGCGGGTAACGCTGGTGGTAGTGTAAGGTGATGGCGGGCGTCGGTTTTGTTTTGGGCGTGGTATTGAAATTATATGTGTCCCTTTCAACGGACTTACGACTCACGAAGGCAAGACAGGACGTTCTCAACGAGGCTGCGCAGAGCCGCCGCTACGGAACCACGGACCGTTACGGCGATCCCGCACGTTCTAGCGGGCGCTAGCGACGCACTGCCGACTCCCGAGTGCCGACCACCGGACGATGGACTCACGGAGAGCAGCCGCGACGACCATCGTATCACTGTCAGACATGCCGAAGTTACCTCGAACGTGAAGGTCTTGTTGTTACCTCATGCTCCGCAGATTCTTTGCAAGCCTGGTGGCCGGTGCCCTGTTGCTTGGTAGTGTGAGAGCTTCACCACGACCTGCGTCGTCAAGAGTCGGTATGGGATCTCCACCACCACCGACTGTCGCTCATCTCGACTCTCAAAGCGAGCTTGTCAGCAGCGGAGAAACCCTTCTGGAACTCTCACAGATCTGTGCAACCTCCGAAGTTGCGTTTCCGGTGCACAACTATCACCTGCATGGCAGCCTGCAGGGCTCAACCGAGCCGTTGCTATCCACGCGATGCCACTCGTGACTCTCAGGGCACGATATCACTAGGCCCAATCTATAGATAATAGCCAACCGTGCTGCATCCTCTGGTCCTCTGCCGCTTTGCGCCGCAGCTTCCGGAATCCGAAGGTGCCTTTAACTACTCGGGCTTCACATTTCACACCAACCCGACATCGTAACTGTGAGCTTGCCATGGCCCATGCATGCATAATGGCACTCGCCGTCAGGCAATGCATCGCCATCTTAGGTTTGAGCCCACTTTAAGTACACTTCTCTTCCGCTCTGATCCTACTTCCTTTCCTACCTTAACTTCGGCCACCTTTGGACCTTTATACCACCTCTCTCTTTCATATCCTCCTCGCTGTCACGACCATGCCCTTCCTCAAACGCACCGAGCGTGAGGCTCAGAACGCCGCCGAGCTCGAGAAGACCAGCTCGCCAAGCCACCCAGGCAACCCAGAGCTACCCGGCGATGAGCAGAAGATCACGTTCCTCGCCATCTACCTCGGCCTTGTTGCCTCCATTGGTGGTTTCATGTTCGGTTATGTCTCCGGTCAGATATCAGGCTTCTTTGCAATGGACGACTACGCCAGACGCTTCGGTCAGCCGCAGTCAGACGGCACATATACCTTCGATGCCGTACGACAAGGCACTATTACTTCCCTTCTGTGCGCTGGCGCGCTCTTCGGCTCTCTCATCGCGGGCAACATAGCGGACACTATGGGTCGCCGGATAGCGATCTCGGTCTCGGCGTTCTCCTGCTGCATTGGCACGATCATTGAGATCTCGTCGGACACCGCGTGGTACCAATTTGCCATCGGCCGCTTGGTGAACGGTCTGGGCATCGGCTCACTGTCCGTTCTTGTGCCAATGTACCAGAGCGAGTCGAGCCCTGCGGTCATCAGGGGTTTGCTCGTGGCATCCTACCAACTCTTCATCACTCTTGGTATCTGGACTGCAGAGATGGTAAGTAAATCTAGGGAGAACATATCGTGTTCACCTCGCGGCCGGCGAGCACGTAGCAGGCTGTAGCAGGATTCGGGTCTGAGATCACTCTTAGTGGGATTTTAACTCTCGACTGCTCCTGCTAGTTATAGCTAAGACAGCGTCGATAAGACAACGTCGATCTAGCTGCTGCGTGTCTCAGGTTGGTTGGCCGGCGTACAGGTACTACATGCTGACCCTAAATTTGTAGATCAACTACGGTACCGAAACCAAAACTAACAGCGCGTCCTGGCGCATCCCGAACGGCGTCTCTTTCATATGGGCACTCATCCTCGGGGCTGGCATTCTGTTCCTGCCAGAGAGCCCTCGCTTCGCCTACCGCCAAGGCCGCGAAGAGGAAGCTCGCCGTACCATCGCCAGGCTTGCTGGTCTTGCCCCAGATTCTCGCAGCGTCAACCACCAGATCAACGAGATCCGCGTGAAGCTTGAGGAAGAGCGGGCGGGAGCCGACACTGCTTGGTACGAGATCTTTACCGGGCCTAAGATGCTGTACCGCACCGCACTGGGTATAGTTCTGCAGGCCGGCCAACAACTCACTGGCGCCAACTTCTTCTTCTACTACGGCACTACGATCTTTCAGGGAGTGGGTCTGAGCAACAGCTACGTCGCCCAGATCATTCTCGGCACTGTCAACGTCGTCTGCACCTTTGGCGGTCTCTACGTGGTGCAGAAGTGTGGTCGTCGTAACTCTTTGATGTTTGGCGCCGCCTGGATGATGTAAGCATACTGGAGGGTATCACCCATATGTGAGACATGAGATGTGTTCTAACCTTCTGTGTTAGGATGTGCTTCTTGATCTACTCGTTCGTCGGCCATTTTCTGATCAACGAAGGCAAGGATGCGGGCACGGCAGGCAACTTGCTCATCGTCTTCTCCTGCCTATTCATCGCGGCTTTCGCGAGCACATGGGGTCCTCTAGTATGGGCCGTCGTTGCTGAGCTCTATCCAGCGCGGCACCGAGCGCCTGCCATGGCCATGGCCACAGCCTCGAACTGGCTTTGGAACTTTTGTGAGTCCAGATACCCGTAGCTCTTGTCGTTACATCTGCTGACTCTTCATCTAGTGATCTCGTTCTTTACTGAATTCATCACCGGCGCCATCGACTACTTGTACGGTCTAGTCTTTGCCGGATGCTGTGGCGCTCTCGTCGTCATCGTGTTCTTCTTCGTCATCGAGAGCAAGGACAGGTCGCTCGAGGAGATTGACACGATGTACTTGCTAGGCGTCAACCCCATCACCAGCGCCAAGTGGGATGGCTCAAAGACACACGACAGCGCGGAAACGAGCGGGAGGAACTCGAGCCAAGAGGAGAGAGCCATGTCAATCGAGAGGGTTCCTACGAGGACCATTGGGGAGTGATATACATCTGGCAGGAAGTGGGAGTTTGTATTGGCATATTAGCGTGCGGAAGCTGGCGCCAGGAACTGGAATGAGAAGGGTGTTCGGCGTACGGTGGTGGGTGGCGAGGATCAGGAGGTGTCTGGCTGTAAAATCCGTTGCCCAAATGACAAGTTGGACACTTGTGCTACCCTGTCAACAGCTATAGATACGCTCACCGAGTTGCCCAAGTCTTTGTCCAAGCCTAAGATAATGCCCATGCATTAGCGGATGCTGCCGTTTGATGATCGTGGTCAAGTCGAGCACCAATGCCTAGAACGCTCATCTGCAAATTTACGATTATGGAGTTGACTGAGAACGTGACCGACAATGTAGACTGTAGCTTGATCATGGATCATGATGGCGAGTAATTGTCTTGCTTAGGAGTCAATGTCTTGGCTCCTTAGCCTAGCGGCTACCGTCCTCTCTGCAACTGCGCAATCATCCTATCGAGCTCCAGCTGCTGACCAGCGCTTGCCTGCGCCCTTAGCTCCTCCAAGGCGTTCCTGTCTTTCGCCTTGAGCGCCTCCTCGCCAGCTTTGGCTACCATGCCGCACTTGACCCACATCTCTATGCGCTCAGGGACAGTCAGAGTCGTGCACTTCGGGATAAACAGCGAGGCGAGCTTGGTGTTGCCAGCGCCTAGTATATCGTTGAAGAACGGCTGCGATGATGTTAGTATCGCTCGAATATATGCTCACGCTTAATGTGGACGACGGCTTACCTCCCACCCGATTGGGCTTTTCCTTCCCTTCCCGAGTTCTTCGAGCTCCCTCCAGTCTCGGCGGCTGACCAAAGCTCGTAATCTCACCCACCAATAAGTCTTGTCGACCACCTTAAACTCCGTCTGCACCTTCGCTGCGCGTTTGAGATTGCCCATCTTGATCAGTTTGCTCATCGTCTCATTGACACTCAACCCCACGAACCGCTCAGTGAGATCCTTCTCGAATGCCTCTTGGAAGCGCAGAAGCTTCTGCGCGTCCTCCAGCGCGGCGACTTGAGGAGCGTACTCTTTGCTATCACGCAGAAGCTTGGCAGCCATCTTCAGCTTGTCGGTTGCAGGACCAATGTCGGGTGCCGAAAGAGCTTCGTAGAGCAGGAGGTTAGAGCCCTCGAGCCGACGGTCATCTTGGTAGTAAAGGTCTTTGAGGAGCTCCTGGTCTTGATCAATGGCCGACGATTCGACAATGGCAGTGGCAACAGGCCGGCTATTGATCGTGCGGAAGAAGCTCGAGAGGGGAATTTTCTTCTTCAAGCTGAGCAGGACGTAGAACACGAGGTCTGTGTCGCCGCTTTCAAGCGCCTTGTCAAGCGCGATCGACTCCTCGCCAACATTCAGCAGCAATGGCACCTGCTTACCGGCTCTTGGCTCGAACTCCAAGAGCTTGGTAGCGAGCTTGCCCCGCCCTTCGTCGTAGGCTGCATGTGCGACCTCTTCGAACGAGATGCCACGTTTGCCTTTCAGCTTGCGCACGATCTCGTCGCAGATGCTGTCCTCGTCGGTTCTCGAAGAGCGGACCTTCTGCCGAGCCCAATGGACGTAGATCTTGTCAACTGGCAAGTGCAGGTACTCTGATATCTTCAGCGCGAGCAGATACTCCTGTCGGTTGACGAGACGCTGAACCAGCCTTTCTGGTGTGAGGCGTATGTATTGCTCGTATGACAAAGGCAAGCCAATCTCGTAGAAGCGAACAGCATTTAGCACTCGCAATGCCTCCGTCATATCGACAAAGTCGTCGCTGTTGTATAGATCGAGCACAGACTTGCCGAAGGATGCAGCTTTGAGTAGTTGCTTTTGCCAGTGGATGCTGTATTCCTGGCCTGCAGCCCTAACGCAGACATCGACCGCCTCATCCAAGTTCGGTCGAATCAGCTGGATGTTATCATCTGCCTTTGGAGACTTCTTCTCAAGCTGGTCTATAGCATCTAGCAGAACGGCCGCCGGTTCTGTAGAGCCCAAGCGAAACACGTCCTTGCTTGGGTCCGGCACCTTTTGCAGAAACTCGCAGACATCGCCTGTGATGATCCTAATGCCATCAATGTCTGGCGACAGGTGCACAAAGGACTCGTAGAAGAACTTCGAAGCTGCGCCATTGGATCCGATAAGGTGGATCTCGTCTTCCCAAGCCATTACCACGGCATTGTTGCCACACCACTGCAGATCCTTGGGTGGTGTCTTGACCTTGGACTCGTATTCGCTGAACCGCTCCTGGAAGTCGGAGCCGATGACCCAAACTTTGCCATCGTCTGTGTACAAAGCGATGAACTTGCCGTTAGGCGAGCTGCTGATGTGCCTGAAAGGACCTGCCTCTAGCCCTCGGTCTTCGCACTCTGCGGCATCGACGACGTAGACAGTCTTGCCAATCGCGAGCAGCACCTCGACAGACCGAGAAGACGTCTGCTCTGGCGGTATGACGGTCCAGGCTACCACCTCACCCGGTGGAGCAGAGGCCAGAAGCTGCGGCCGAGGCTCATCGTAGCGCGCGACTGCCACCAGGCTGTTGTTTCCTAGTAATGCTACGAAGCCATTCGCCCAGAACTTGCAAGATAGCACGCCATGCTCTTCCGCGCCGTGTCCGATTGTGAATGGAGTGAAGTCGCCTTGCAAGTCGGCGTAGCTCCTCACCGTACCATCGTCTGTAACCACGAGTAATCGCTCATCTTCGGACCACCCTACAGCTTTGATCGTTCCTCTGTCCCATGGTATCTGCCGTATGAGCTTCCCGGCGCAACTGTAGATGTCGACGGACGGCTTGACTGCCTGTGAGCTTCGGTAGGCGTAGATCTTGTCTTCGCCACGGTAGAGGGCTTCTTTCTGTCAGCATTGCCCGAGTGGCAGTGTCCGTAGTGCGTACCTACAGCGCCGCTATACGGAGCTCCAGTGACGACGTAGTTCTCAAGCTCGAGATCCGGGTCGAAGACGGAGGTGTAGATCTGCGTTTTGCGATAGAAGTGATCGCCAACTCGCTCCCAGTCAGCTGTCGGCTTCGACATGGCGCCTCACTGCCCTTGTTACAAAAATGGAGGCATGTTTGCAGGATGAGGCGGGCGCATACGAGAGGGAGTAAGTGTAAATAGCAGATTGAAGTTAGGCTTGCTGGTCCGTGCGTCTGAATCTGGGACGCCTTCATCGAGTGCATCGAGTCCTTTCGCCTTCATCACCTTGCGACGCCTCAAGAGGAACAGTTGGGGAGGCTGTCATCGGTGGGTTGGGAAGCACAACGGCTCCGTGGCAGTCCTATGTGAGACAATGCTAGCAGTCATGTACACTTCTGCCCAGTAAGGACTTCATCATTCGGACAACCGTCTCTATTGCCGCAATGGACGACCTGCTGCAGGACAAGCTAAGCCAGCTTGGCGATCTTGACCTCGCCATCCTAGTGTCGCTGGTGTCCGGGCAACACTGCATTTTTACAAGCGGACCGCAAAGGACACGAGACCTCCGGGACGAGCTCAGGCTGACATGTACTGAGACATTTGGTCTACAGGCTGCTGTCGTCGACTGCTCAGCGAAGACAACAGTAGACCAATTCAGCGAAGCACTGTTGGTAGACGTCATTGACGACTTCGAGGATGCTGTAGAGGAACGAAACGATCCCACGGGCCTGTCATGGGCACCGCATCGCGGTCACAGTCCTGGTCGCTTTGGGAGCTTAAGCAACGCGCTTGACGACAGAAGGATTGCGGATGTGGTTGTTGCGCACCACTTGGACAGAGCTGGGACGAATGTGCAGGTGCAGACGCTGGAGTTGCTGCGGACGAAGCGCATCTTTACGCGCACGTCAATGCACACGGCACCTAAGGATTTTCTATTCATTGTGGTGCTCTCCAAGCAGGATGCCAGGCTATCACACCACCTGCATGACATGTTCGCCATGTCTCACTTCCATGCCGAAGAAGATGGCCTACCACACCTGGAAGGCACGTGGGAGACGGTCACTTCACGCTTGTTCGCCACCGAAGACATCAAGCACCTACGCTCTCTGGCCGACCGAGTAAAACTCACAGGCGAGGTAGCCGCCTACCTACACAACATCGTCGTCTTCATGCGCATGAGCCGGTTCATTAAAGGCGGTGTTACTGCTACCGCGACCCGCCATCTCCGTACAGTAGCCCTGGCGCTTGCACCTCTTCATGGACTCGACTATGTCCCGCCATCGCTGATTGCACTTGCTGCGAGGAAGGTCTATCCGCACCGGCTTGTACTGGCTACGGCGGAGACAGAGCGGAGTCTGCAATGGGGCAGTGACCCAGAGGCTGTTAGGGAGCTGCTGGAAGGTCTCACAGCAGAGGACGTGATCGAGGATGTGCTGGGCAGTGTTGAGACGCCGCTATGAGAGTAGCAGGCGGATATCTGGACCACAAGGTAGTGAGCACAGACGACGATGACTAAGCATATGGGCCGACGTCGGCCAAGCTTGCGAGAGAAACATTCCGCCGCGGTTGCCGGTAAGCGCGAGAGTCGGATGATATGCTGCATGGAAGCGAGGACTTTCGAACATCCCCCATCCGAAAGCCCAACCTTTGACCGAAACCAATACGGTGTCTACCAACATGCTTTGACTGCTACATCGAGCCCAGGCATCAACATCGAATCCCACGGACGTACACTTCACCATCACGACACCACCCAAATGTTGATCGACAGTGGTTGCAACACGTCCTTTCTCATATAACCTGGACAATGCTGCCACGTCAAAGACACCATATGCGATCGCCGACGTTCCCACTCTACCACAGTTCGCGCAAGAAGCCTCGACGATGGCCGCTCGTGCTCCGCGTTATCAAGGGCGCAATCCATGTTGACGTCGCCCTCCCGGTCATTCTGCATGCTGCATTCGCAGCTCTGATCGTCTATTTAGACAAGACCAAAGATGGTCACCTAGCTATACCGAGCAGTGTCATCCCCAGCCTGTCCATCGTGGTGGGCCTAATGCTGGTGTTTCGAAATCAGACAAGCTACGACCGTTTCTGGCAAGGCAATCAACATCTAACCACGATTGAGACTTCCATACGAAACCTGACTCGGTCTTTCCTGACTTGCTCGTATATCGCAAAGGGTCCGCCACCAAGTGTGGCTGAGCGAGCAGACACAGAACAGACGATCAGGATCCTGCTTGCTATGATCTACGCCTCGAAGCACCATCTCCGAGCCGAATGGGGCTCTACGACCTTGCCCATCATGATGCCGCACGGTGAGGTGGAGCGGCGGCGGAGAGAGAGCCACTCTATGTCGAAGCCGGAGTACAGCGAACTACTACCTGCCGGTACGCGCGGCTTCGAGGACCAAGGGCTCGGCCTGCTGCTGCAGTTGAGTGTGCAGGTCGAAGGCTATATCAAGCGCGGACATGATCGGGGGTGGTTCCATTCGCCGCAGGCCAGCCAGCTCACTGTGCAGCTCAACACGCTCGTATCGGCTTACGGAAGTATGGAGACAATACATCTCACTCCGTTGCCCGTTGCGTACCTCATCCACATGCGGCAGGTGCTCGCCATCTTTGGTTGCGTGCTACCCTTCGCCTTAGCGAAAGACATGGGCTGGTGGACCATCATGCTTACGGCGTTTATTGCATTCACGCTCTACGGTATAGAAGCTATTGGAGCACAGTTAGAAGACCCATTTTCGGGTACCCGGAATGATATCAAGGTCGACGCTATAGTCGAGGACGTCCGGGTGGAGACGAGCGTGCTGCTGGAGGAGTGGCGGAGAGGGAGCGATATGTTTGCTAGACCGTCGGAGTTGGTATGATGTACTGCATCCTCCATCATAGCTGCTCGCTTTGCTCCAAGGCTGTCAATAATAATGTTGCTGTGCTTTCGCCCTTGAGGCTTGACTTCCGCCCCACTTCTCCAGAAATTCACCTGCGATATCCAACTGGAAGCGATTCAGCTTGCATGTGACAGTCGCCTCATGCTGCCCGCTGTCCAAAACTTTTCACCCGCACATGGATCATCGACCACGCATAGATTTCAAGCACATAGGCAGACGGCGATGGTCAACAAACCGCACGCTTCACGGCAGGGCACCAAGAGCAGCAAGAAGCCCGTCGCTGCAGTCGCAAACGGCGAGGATACGTCGTACATAGTCTTTGGCAGGGAAGATAAGCCAGGGAAGAAGCCAGCGGCACTGGCGCCAGCGGACGATGGAGAGGGCTCGACAGCGAAAGGCAAGAGCAAGAGTGCGCCGGCAGATGGACAGGCGGCGGAACCAGAGGCAGAGAAGAAGCCGGATACCAGGACGTTGATCGCGGGTGCCTCGTGGACGGGCAAGCTGCCCATGACGCTGTTCAACGAGCACTGCCAGAAGCAGCGCTGGGAGAAGCCGGAGTACACCATCCACCGCAATGCAAAGGGCTTCACGGGAGGAGTCCTGCTGCGCCAGAAGCATCCCAAGACGCGCGAGATGACCGTACTACCGCCCATCTTGCCACCGACCGAGTACAACAACGAGGTGGGCGTGAAGGAAACTGCTATAGAGGCGCGCCATTTCGCGGCGGCGTATGCGCTGTTCCGGGTGAGCAGCATGAAGAATATACACATGATGCTCCCGCCGCAGTATCGCGACTTGTGGAAAGGTGATTTCCAAGACCTCAAGAGCGAGGCAGCAGCGCAGGGCAACGGGTATCTGTACGAGGCGGATCCATTCTTGGCGAAGAAGCGGCACGACGAGGCGAAGGTGATCAAGGAGAAGGCCAGAGCGGACAAGGTGAAGCAAAAGGTGGAGGATGAGAAGCAGCAGGTGGTCAGTCTCGATGGGCAGGTGCAGAGTAAGCACGTCCTCAAAGGGTGGCAGAGGGTGCCGAAAGTGGAGATGGGCACGAAGACGAGGCGGGAGGTTGAGAGGCTGATACGGACGGAAGGCGTGTGGAACCCTCATGGAGTACAGCTCATCGGTCACGAAGCTAGGATGGTTGTGGATGACCTGGCCAACCTGGGCTTTCGGAGAAGCCATGTCGAGGAGGCGGCAGATGCCTGCAAAGACCGCGAAGAATGTCTGGAGTGGCTGCTCATTCATGTGCCTGAAGACGATCTGCCGAAGTGGGCGCTGCCTGAGAACTACCTTGCAGGCGTCAGTCTGGCTAGCGGAGATATGAAGCGTGAAGGAAGGATCAAGCGTTTAGCTGCTGCTGGATATTCGGCCGAGGTCTGCGCAGACATCCTAGACTCATACGCTGGCGACGAAAATCGCGCTGCGGAGGCGCTGCAACGGAGGCTGGTTGGCGGCGAGCAAGAGAGATCCAACGAATCGGAAGACAGCAATGATGCCTGGGAGGAGGAACAGGCTACATTAGAGGCCATTTTCGGAGACAAGTATACGAACCATGACAGAATAGCAACAATCACATTGGAGCTGCAGTCGCCTACGAAGAAGCCCATTGTGCTACGAGCTAGGCCGCCAACTGCTCGATACCCCAACAGCGTCCCTTTGCTGTCAGTGGAGGCGGACCTCCCGGCCTACATCAGGCTAAGCATCCTCAAGCAATGCCTGACTACTGCGAGAGACAAGTTTTTAGGCGAGCAGATGCTGTTCAACATTCTGGACTGGCTTGAACGGGAGATTCCAGCTATCATCCAGAAGCCTGGCAGGCTTAGTGAGATTGCTAGCGTCGCATCCACTTCTGCAGAGCCTTCCACGCAGCGTCCTGTGACTAGCAGGAGACCGCGCAGACGGCCGAATCCAATCTCATGGACGGCCAACACGCCTGCAAGCCAGCGTATGTTGGCGAACTGGCAGGCAAGGCAAGCTCGGCCGGAGCAACAGCGAATGCTGCAGGTGCGCCAGAACCTTCCGGCATGGAGATTGCAAGACGCTATTGTGGCGTCTGTTACCAACAACCAGGTCACCATCATCTCAGGCGAGACGGGCAGCGGCAAGTCTACTCAGAGCGTACAGTTCGTTCTTGACGATTTGATCCAGCGCTGCTTTGGCGAGCAAGCGCACATTATCTGCACGCAGCCGCGCAGGATCTCCGCTCTGGGCCTGGCGGACCGCGTTGCGGACGAGCGCTGCGGTAGGGTGGGAGACGAGGTAGGCTACGCTATTCGTGGCGAGGCGAAGCAAAAGGCAGGCATCACCAAGATCACGTTCGTGACAACCGGTGTTCTGCTGCGAAGGCTGCAGACAGCTGGCGGCGGCGCAGACGACGTCGTCAACAGTTTAGCCGACGTTAGCCATGTGGTGATTGACGAGGTACATGAGCGGAGTCTGGACACTGATTTCTTGCTTGTGTTGCTCCGTGATGTGTTGAGGAAGCGTAAGGATCTGAAGCTGGTGCTTATGAGTGCTACGCTTGATGCCGCTGTATTCGAGCAGTACTTCAGCGGCTCCTCGAGCGTTGGCAAGGTGGAGATCGAAGGACGCACGCACCCAGTGGAGGACATCTACATGGATGAGATTCTACGAGCCACGGGCTTCAGTGGCCGCGGCCTGGACGATGACGAGCCGGAGTCGGTGGGCGACTTTGCGAACGATGAGGACCCCAGGAGCGGACCAAGATCGAGCGCGCCTGTGCCTTCTATTGGAGTCGCCCTACGAGCTGTAGGGACCAGGATCAATTACGATCTCATTGCCAGAACAGTGCAGTACATCGACGCGGAGTTGGGCAATACGGATGGCGGCATACTCATCTTCCTGCCGGGCGTAGCTGAAATTGACCAGACACTGCGCGCCCTACGCAATTTGCCAAATCTTCACGCACTGCCATTACACGCTTCGTTACAGAGTGCGGATCAACGCAGGGTGTTCCAACAGCCGCCATCAGGCCTACGCAAAGTCGTCGCTGCAACGAATGTAGCGGAGACATCGATCACCATCGAGGACATCGTGGCCGTCATTGATACAGGCAGAGTGAAGGAGACAAGTTTCGACCCGGCCAACAACATGGTCAAGCTTGCCGAAGTATGGGCGTCGAGAGCGGCGTGCAAACAGCGCAGAGGTCGAGCAGGCAGAGTCCGGGCGGGCAAGTGCTACAAGCTGTACACACGCTCGGCTGAAACGAAGATGGCAGAGCGACCCGAGCCAGAGATCCGGAGAGTGCCACTCGAGCAGCTTTGTCTGTCGGTCAAGGCTATGGGAGTCAGCGATGTGCCAGCGTTCCTGTCCTCCGCGCTGACACCGCCGGAGACGCTGGCGGTCGCTGGTGCGCTAAGTCTGCTTGGCAGAATCGGCGCGCTGGACAAGAATGAGCTGACTGCGCTTGGGAGACACTTGTCCATGATACCAGCCGATCTGCGATGCGGCAAACTCATTGTGTATGGCGCTGCCTTTGGCTGTCTGGATGCTTGCTTGACTATTGCCGCGACATTAACGGTCAAGAGCCCGTTTGTCAGTCCGCAAGCGAAGCGAGAAGAGTCCAAGGCGGCAAGAGCGGCCTTTGGCAGGGGAAGTGGCGACTTGCTTTGCGATCTGAGGGCTTTTCAGCAGTGGTCCGAGCGGCGAGCAGCAGGCGAGCCTACCTCTTCTCTACGCAGATGGTGTGATGAGAACTTCCTGAGCCACCAGACTCTGATGGACATCTCGACTACACGGACTCAATACCTCTCGTCTCTACAGGAAGTCGGCTTCCTGCAGCCAGGCCAAGATGCGCGTTCGCAAGCCTTGAACCGCCACAGCGAGAACGAAGCCCTCTTGCGAGCGCTTGTCGCAGGCTCCTTTCAGCCTCAGGTGGCGCGTATCGACTTCCCAGACAAGAAGTACGCCGCGTCAGTCTCGGGCACGGTCGAGATCGACCCCGAGGCACGAACCATCAAGTTCTTCAACGAGGAGAACGGCAGAGTATTCGTCCACCCAAGCTCGACACTCTTCGGCGCACAGAACTTCCCGGGCAACAGCGTGTTTATGAGCTACTTCACCAAGATGGCGACCAGCAAGGTGTTCATGCGGGACCTGACGCCATTCAATGTGTACAGCTTGCTGATGTTCAGCGGGCCCATCACGATTGATCCCCAAGGTCGTGGGTTGCTCGTGGACGGCTGGCTCAGGCTAAGGGGGTGGGCGAGGATCGGTGTGCTTGTCTCGCGACTGCGGATGATGCTGGATGAGGTGCTGGCCCGCAAGGTTGACGATCCTGCGCTGGAGATAAGTGAGACGGCGCTTGTCAAAGTCGTGCGGCGCATGGTTGAGTTGGATGGTCTAGACAGATGAGCTGGCGGTGACGATACCCCGATAGATATTCTTCTCATCATGACAAAGGGGCTCACGTGCGGACGCGACGATTTCCGCTGCAGAGTGTGTGTGAGAGCTCCGACAGGGAGGTACACCGTACCTCGTTGTCTGTCACCGCATTGAGTGCTTAGCAAAGCGTACAAACATCGGAGCCGTGCGGTATCCCAATGCAAACACGATCTTCGCTGGCCCTTCAATGACAAATGACAAGTCCACTGATGTTTGTAAGCTCGGACATCGCTCTGCGCCCTTCTGCATGCACCAATAGTCACTGGTGTCGAAAGCGGAAGGTTCGACCGCGGTCGGGAGGAAGGCGGGGATATCGACGCTGACGGTGAGATCGGGACGCTGTTTGGAGAGTCCGAAAGAATATATCACTGAACTTTCCTCCTCAACTTGCTTCGCTCTTCGCAGTTCCACAACCGTACTCAACTCAGAGACTCGGACCTCCTCATCATGGCGGACTACAGCAAGATCCCAGCTTCAGCGAAGCTCCAACCGAAGCCGTTCACAGCTCACGTCGACAACGAGAAGCTCCAGCATATGAGGGAGCTTCTCAAGCTGTCACCCATCGGCCCGGCAGTCTTCGAGAACAGCAGCAAGGACCAGGGCGAGAATCTGATGTCAACCACCGATCGCAAATATGGAATGCGTCGAGACTGGCTGAGCAACGCCAAAGAGCATTGGCTCAACAAGTTTGACTGGCGAAAGCATGAGGATCACATCAATTCATTCCCGAACTTCACTGTCCCGGTCACTGACGACGATGGCATCACAACTGATCTACACTTCATGGCTCTCTTCTCCGAGAAGGCGGATGCTGTACCTATCGCCTTCTACCACGGTTGGCCTGGCTCGTTCCTGGAGTTCCTGAAGATCTTCGAGCTCCTCAGGAAGCGCTACTCGCCAAAGGACTTGCCATTCCATGTCGTGGCGCCGAGCTTGCCAGGATACGGATACTCATCCGGTCCGCCAGTCGATGCAGACTACACCATCGAACAAGCCTCCAGTGTCCTGAACAAACTCATGATTGGTCTTGGCTTTGAGTCTGGCTACCTCTCACAGGGCGGTGATCTCGGGAGCTTCGTCAGCAGGACGCAAGCATTCAAGTACGACAGCTGCAAAAGCATGCACCTCAACATGTGCGTCGTACCTCCCCAGGTGAGGAAGAAGGATCTGCCTATGTCCGAGATCGAGAAGAAGGCTATCCCGAGGGGTGACGAGTTCCAAAGCACAGGGTTCGCATACGCGATGGAGCACGGCACTAGGACGGGCACCATCGGCCTTGTTCTGAGCGCTAGTCCTCTTGCTATGCTCGCCTGGATCGGCGAGAAGTTTCTAGAATGTGAGTAACCTGAGAGGCAGCACATATAATCAATTCTGATATGTGATAGGGACGGACGAGGATCCGGCGCTCGATGACATCCTGGAGAGCGTCTCGCTCTATTGGCTGACCGACACATTCCCGCGGTGCATCTACCCATACCGTGGCATAATGAGCGGTCCACGTCCACCACAGTACGTCGAGAAGCCTTCCGGTTTCTCTTTCTTCCCGAAGGAAATATCCCCATTTCCGCAGAGTTGGGTGGCGGAGACCTGCAACCTGGTGGCCTACAGCCAGCACTCGAGCGGTGGGCACTTTGCTGTAAGTATTTGAATTTCCGCATTGCTTGAGGTTGCTCTTAATGACGAACGACAGGCAATGGAGAAGCCAGAGGAGCTGCTTGCGGATGTCGAGGACTGGGTGAAGAAGGTGTGGAAGGGTGCCAAGCTATAAGCTTGCAGGCACCGACGCTGATAGCTCGGTCTATCGAAAGGCCAATGCATGGCATGGCTTCAATGAACAAGACATGTCAAGGCTCTCGAAACCGGCAGTAGACTCAGCTCAAGAGCCCGTTCGCTCCCCTTCCCGCGTCTTCCCTTATTTCGCCGTACCAACACCTCACCAGCCAGTGAAGCCATGGCCTCGATCGGAGTCGAGAGGACCACACCCGCCATAAACCACCTTTCTATCCTCCTTTCCCTCGTCGTCATCAGTCACGATGACGGTCACCTCGTCTTTTAGGTAGCATGCGTCGCCAATTCGGAGAGCCTGTTGGGGTGCTAAGTTCCCGTCGATGTAGTCCTCCAGCGTCCAGCGTGGATACTGGGTACGAAACAGGACGTCGCCGCTGCCAACATTGGACCAGATCCACGCATGGCCTGAGACGACCCGCCGCTTCAACCGCCAGTGCTCTGTTGGGTAGTCACGCTCGGACACCGGGACTGAGACTGCTACGTCAACGTGGACGTCGACTGTCACGCGCCGGGTGTTTGCACGATAATGCTCGTGAATAAGTCGGCGCGCCTTCTTACCCTGGCCGAAGACGACCATGCCTTGTACGTAGTCCGTGGCATTCGGGGACTGCAGGATGCACGGCATTTGAGTGTCTGAATGCACGTATGCATGGAAGCCAGGGAGCAGTGCGGGTGTCATCTTCGGCACGAGATTTTTCGCATGTCGCTGAGGCGTATGTCAATAAGGGTGTTGGCTTTGTGCTCATGTAGCTCTTACCTTGCCGAGGAAGTTGGCCAATGAGCCGGGAAGCATGAGACTGTCATGGATGAAGGTCGGCTTGTATGCTCTCCTAATAGCGATGGGTATAAGGGTTAGCGGATGTCTCAGTCCAAGCCTTCTACCCATCGGTAGTCGTACATGTCATACTCGCCGTGTTCCACGAGCTTGCCGTTCTTTATACGGTTCTGAAGTGCGAGCTGGTATGCGAACATGGTCGTCCCCGTGGAGGATGTTGGGATCGGGACTTGGAAGTAGTCGTCTTCGTCGTCTGATGCATCGGCGGGCTCAGGCGCGACGGACAGGGCTTTCTCCGGTGCAGGCAGCAGCACCCTGTCTTCATTGCCTAGAAGGACTTTGAATGGAACTACAGCAAGACCGGGTGAGCGTCCAGGGGCCGAGCGAATGTCCGCCGCGTCGTCATGGCCGAATGGGATGCCCATGTCTGCTTCGCGGCTCGCCTTGTTGTCCTCGTTGTGGTGTATTGCCTCATGCCCCTGAGGGCCGTCGTAGTGTACTGGAAAGCTACCGCCCTCGCGAGCGCAAGCAGACTTCCTGATAGCGCTCCAATGCATCCTGTCGCTGCTGTAAGCCTGTGTCTGTAGCCTTTCTCAGGCTGATGTTAAGATTGGATTCGACGAAGGCAGCCGACGAGAAATAGTTATACTACGTCTTTAGCCGGCACGTGCCACGTGCTGGTGAAGTGACTGTAGTATTTACGGACGTGCGACCGTGAAAGTGCTCAGAGCCCGGCGTGCGTGTGCATATGCCAGACAGGTGCAACGGAGCATGACTCCAGACGAGACGAAGTGGGAGCTGTCGACTTACAAATTGCAGGCTGTTGGAACGATTTGCTGTGCAGCGTTCAGAGAAGGACTGATATGCATCGTGATATGAGGGGTTTCCAGCAGTCATAGGTGCCTTTGCACCATTAGGAAAGAGTATTCGAGGTTCAAGCAGGCTAAGACTTGTACAGCTGCTACTGCCATGAATGAGATAGAGCATGCCGTGTTTGACAGGAGAGGGAAGTACTTTGGCGAGGCAGCGCCAATGGCGTGTACAATGCCAACCTGTCCTTCTGAACGTGGCGTATCATACACTCAAATGAACATGTGTATGTCCACTGCTATGGGCTCATGTAGAATCGGAGAATGCGAAAACACGCTGTTGCCCTCGATACACTGGAAGCAGAAAGCACAAGATGCTAACTGCCAGTGGCGTTGTACCCTTGAGGTTTGCCTGTAAAGGGTACCTCCTGTGCGCTGATCGTTACACCGCTCCTTCGCTCGGGTCAGTCGCGACACCAACTCTGGTGAGCACAGCCTTTGCGTGGCTAGCTTTGGTCTGTTGACGGACAGCCCGATAACGTTGTGTGAGCCGGCCTTTGTCTCTATCGTTGCGGAATGCCTCACGCAGATGGGAGAATGGCAAAGCCGCCAGTCACACGGCCGCACGTGATCGCCTCATCAGTAGAAGGTAAGTGAATGTAAAGACGGGCAGGCAACAAAGGACACGTCGCGCATCTGTGAGGTTCTACGCGCTTCTGAGTACTTGATTATTCACCTGATGAGGCGCGCGGGTGTTGCCACAGAGCCTCTCAGTGGTCACGTCACGAAGCTGCCCGAATCCCGACGTTGAGCCGTGGTGGCTTCACCTCCAGGTACCACACGTCCACGTCTTCCACAAACACCTCACACTCACACCCTCTTTGGATCATCAACCTCCGATCCTCCATCAACTCTTCTCCTACACCCACACACACACCTCGTCAGAAGCCTTCAAGTCTTTGACATCGCGCACCTGCCGTCACCCACGTGCTTACAGTCGCCTCCGGACTCCGAAGCGCAACACCCAATACCTACCGCTAGCATCACATACACACCGCCGCCATCATGTCTGCGGAACCGGCCCACGTCGACCACAAGAAGAAGGTCAACCTGAGCCATGACCCCAGCGGTGCCGAGAGGAAGGCCGACGCCGATGACACGGCAACGGCCATCCTCAAGAAGAAGAAGAAGCCCAACAGCCTCATCGTCACCGACGCCACGACCGATGACAACTCCATCCTCGCTCTCTCGAACAACACGATGGAGACGCTGCAGCTCTTCCGTGGCGACACGGTGCTGGTGAAGGGCAAGAAGAGGAAGGATACCGTGCTTATCGTGCTCGCCGATGACGACCTCGATGACGGCTCCGTGCGCATGAACCGGGTGGTCAGGCACAACCTGCGGGTGAAGCTGGGCGATGTCGTCACTGTCAACCCTTGCCCCGACATCAAGTACGCCAAGCGCATCGCAGTCCTTCCGATGGCTGATACCATTGAGGGCCTCACCGGCTCCCTCTTCGACGTCTTCCTCGCGCCATACTTCCGCGAAGCCTACCGCCCGATCAGGCAAGGCGACCTCTTCACATGCAGAGCTGCGATGAGAACCGTCGAGTTCAAGGTGGTCGAGGTGGACCCACCAGAGTACGGCATTGTGGCGCAAGATACGGTGATCCACTGCGAAGGCGAGCCGATCCAGCGCGAGGACGAGGAGGGAAACTTGAACGATGTGGGATACGACGACATCGGTGGCTGCCGGAAGCAGATGGCACAGGTCCGCGAGCTGGTGGAGCTGCCACTCAGGCATCCTCAGCTCTTCAAGTCGATCGGCATCAAGCCACCGCGCGGCATTCTCATGTTCGGTCCGCCAGGTACCGGCAAGACTCTGATGGCACGTGCTGTCGCCAACGAGACCGGCGCATTCTTCTTCCTGATCAATGGGCCGGAGATCATGTCGAAGATGGCTGGTGAGTCGGAGAGCAATCTGCGGAAGGCGTTCGAAGAGGCGGAGAAGAACAGCCCAGCGATCATCTTCATCGACGAGATTGACTCGATCGCGCCCAAGCGTGACAAGACCAACGGCGAGGTCGAGCGTCGTGTCGTTTCTCAGCTCCTCACGCTGATGGACGGCATGAAGGCGCGCGCCAACGTCGTGGTCATGGCTGCCACCAACCGCCCGAACTCCATCGACCCGGCTCTTCGTCGTTTCGGCCGCTTCGACCGTGAAGTCGATATCGGCATCCCTGACCCAACTGGCCGTCTCGAGATCCTGCAGATCCACACCAAGAACATGAAGCTGGGTGACGATGTCGACCTCGAGTCAATCGCGGCCGAGACCCACGGTTATGTCGGTTCGGATATCGCCTCCCTCTGCTCCGAGGCTGCCATGCAGCAGATCCGTGAGAAGATGGACCTCATCGACCTGGACGAGGACACCATCGACGCCGAGGTGCTTGACAGCCTTGGCGTCACGCAGGAGAACTTCCGATTCGCCCTTGGCGTCAGCAACCCATCTGCGCTCCGCGAGGTGGCAGTTGTCGAGGTGCCGAACGTCCGGTGGGAGGATATCGGTGGTCTCGAGGACGTCAAGCGCGAGCTCATCGAGTCCGTGCAATACCCGGTCGACCACCCCGAGAAGTTCCTCAAGTTCGGCATGTCTCCGTCACGTGGCGTCCTCTTCTATGGCCCACCTGGTACGGGTAAGACGCTTCTCGCGAAGGCGGTGGCCAACGAATGCTCGGCCAACTTCATCTCCATTAAGGGTCCCGAGCTGCTCTCTATGTGGTTCGGTGAGTCCGAGAGCAACATCCGCGACATCTTTGACAAGGCTCGTGCCGCTGCTCCTTGCGTCGTCTTCCTCGATGAGTTGGACTCTATCGCCAAGTCTCGTGGTGGCTCCCAAGGTGATGCCGGCGGTGCTTCCGACCGTGTCGTCAACCAGCTGCTTACCGAGATGGACGGTATGACGAGCAAGAAGAACGTCTTCGTCATCGGCGCCACCAACAGGCCAGAGCAGCTTGACAACGCACTGTGCCGTCCTGGCCGTCTTGACACGCTCGTCTACGTCCCGCTGCCGGATGAGGCTGGTCGCGAGGGTATCCTCAAGGCCCAGCTCCGCAAGACGCCAGTTGCGCCAGACGTCGACGTCGCCTACATCGCCAGCAAGACGCACGGCTTCTCCGGTGCCGATTTGGGCTTCATCACTCAGCGTGCCGTCAAGCTCGCAATTAAGGAGTCTATTGGCATCGCCATCGAGAGGGAGAAGGCGCGCGACGCCGCGGCCGGCGAGGGTGGTGACGACACGAAGATGGATGAGGATGCCGTCGATGAGGAGGACCCGGTGCCGGAGCTGACCAAGAGGCACTTCGAGGAGGCGATGTCCGTGGCTCGTCGTTCCGTCACCGACACGGAGATTAGGCGGTACGAGGCCTTTGCGCAAAGCATGAAGAACACTGCCGGTGGCAGTGCGTTCTTCCGCTTCCCGGAAGGCGGTGAGGAGGGTGGTCAGGGTCAGCAGCAGCAGAATGGTAAGCCCCCTATACACCACACTAGATTTGAACACGAGCTAACAGATACTACAGGCGCTGGCGAGGAGGACCTTTACGACTAAGGGCATGCTGTCGCACGCAGGAGGCCTATGATCTTGGAGCGCTGAGATGGGGATCTGAAGCTCCACCGTTATGGGTAGAGCAAGGGTCTAGAAGAGTGTGGCATGCTGGCGTTGCGAGTACTCATAGAATGTTTCCATAGCTTTCGCCCCGAGCGATATAGTAACCAGTGCTACGATATGCTACATGCAGTTTTCCACGGTGGTCTCCCATATGTACTTCCTCGCAGCTCTGAACTAAGCTCTCCCACGACCTTACCCGCACTCTGCAGCGTGTTCCGAACCTTGATTGACCGCATCGATCGCAACGAGCGTCTCTTTCACCCAGTCTCCTAAGTCGGAGCATCTCAATTCTCGTGGAGGGTCTTCACCGATTTGTTGCTATATCTCATGCCGAGCACAACACTCGAGCGTGTGCGCTGGAGAGAGCCATACAGACTGGCATACAAGCCCGCAAAACTTGCGAGGTGAGTGTCATGTAATCGATCAGGGAGCATTACGTTCGCACGCAGCTCTCATAGCTTTGCTGCTCATTGCACGGTTTAGCTGCTCGCCGCCTGCAGTGCCGGTGGAAGTGGAAGTTACTCACAGGTCACAAGAGCCTCTTCAATGGCTCAACAGCGAGATGACGAAGCGTTGCACCTCTGACAGGCGTGGTCCATCATAAGCAATGAAACACTGGAGTAAGGCACGAGGCAGTGAAGGAGCGCAAATCTTGCCAGCTTGGGGCCATGCGTACATGTCTATCCATCTGCAACTATCGTCGAACACGTCGTCCCATCATCATCACTGACCTGCGCTCGTTCTACATGACTCGCTTACAGCACGCCTCCCGGTATCGACTACAAATGCAAGGGTTAGCAGAGTTCGCCACTTCCTCCGGACAGCTCATCTTGCCTTCTCCGGTGCCGCACCACCGCCATGATGCGCCGTCGTGCCACTCCACCCTTCCTGCGGACTAGCATGCCGCCGCAACATGAACATGGGCTTCCTGCCTTCCTTGTCCAGCTGCTTGAACAGCATAAGAGGCTTCTCCTCCAAACCCAAACATCGTTCCTGGTCGCCGTGCACAATGTACAGCGCGTACTGCCGCCAGTCGTCCGTGATGTTGTATCGTTTAAGCGCCTGCGAACGACCGTGAGCCACACGAAAACGAAGAATCACGAGGACCAACCGTGCAGGGCAGAGACTTACCACCGGCAGCACAACACGACATGGATCCTCGATACTAACGCGGAAGCTCTTGAAGATCTCGACTTGCGGGTTATCCCTATCGCCGCTAAGCGCGTCTGTCAGTCCGGCTTCTGCGGCATACTTGTAGCATATCTTGATAATGGTGTCGTAGTAAGAGTATATATCATACCGATCACGGTCTCTGTCCCGGTCTCTGGGTAGAGGTGCCGACTGCGGCACCTCATCTTCTCGCGGAGAGGGTGTGGGTGCTTGCCGTCGTGAAGGTCGATCCGAAGGCATGCGTGCGGAGGCGGGCGATTCGCGGGTGTCCCGCTCGGCGACGATGGTGGAGGCGTTGGACCATTGGCTGTTTGTGGAGTAGCCTGTGCCGGTCTCGTCTTGGTGTTGTGGAGCGTAGGCGTGGCGCGCTGAGTTCCCACCGTCTCTGGGGAAGGAGCGAGCGGCAGCCGAGCCGGGTTGGTGGTAAGAGCCACCTGATGAAGGCGCATGGGTGCTGTACGCCGGACTCGTGGGACTGAGCTGCTGGCCGCCCAGGCCCGCGCTGTTCGGAGATGTTTGGCTGGTCATGCTGGCCGTCAAATGACTGCTGGCTGCCATAGCCGCTGCGGAGGCCTCCAGATGTGTGCCACCTGGGTCATCGCGCACCTCTCTGGGCTGAGGCGTGTGTGACTGTGGCGGGTGCGTAGGCGAAGGCTGCTTCGGTGCGCTGCCCAGGAACAACTTCTTCGTCGAGAATTTGCGACTGAGCGAGCTTCCCTTGCTCTCCTTCACCGGCGCCAAGTTCTCGTTCTGCTGCTTGGGAGGCTCAAAGTCGCGTGGTGAAGGGATCGTGCCGCCTGACGGATCTGGCAACGGTGTCCGCTGGTCCTTTACCAACCGCATGATTGGCAATGTCTCTTCTCTAAGTTTCCTGTTCTCATCGGCAATGCGATCCAGATCTTGCTTCATGACCTTTAACTCCGCTTCTGCAGCTATGATGCGCTGATCGCGTAGCCTGATGCTCTCAATGACCCGCGCAATGTCATCCTGCGTAGCATTGAGGTCTCCCTTCTCGCCTTCCGCAGATAGCGGTACATAATCGTCCTCCTCGATCTTGACACCGGAGCGCACTTTCTGGTCATACACAGCCTTCAAAATGGTCAACCGGTGGCCCACGCTGCTAACACCGAGCTCTCGGAGATCATCGTGGCTTAAGGCCACAAGCGCATCGCCATTGATGCCTTCATCTACAAAGGCTTGCCCATACTGCTTCAAGGCAGGCGACAACGCTGCGATGTAGTCCGCCACTTGCTCTTCGCTCCAGTCTGTGATAAGGCCTGTTGGGCTCCTGCCGTCACCTCCAGTACCCCATCCCTGCGTTGTAGGCGTGTCTTCGCCGCCGTCCACACTCTCGTGCTCTTCCTCCGACTCACTAGGGTGGTCCGACTCGCGATCATCGTAGTGCGTAGGCTGCGTAGGCGAGGTTTGGTAGAGGGTATGCTCGAACTCGTCGTCCGCCTCGCCGCCGTCGCTATCATATGGCTGATCGCCAGCCTGGTGCGCATACTTGTCCATCTTGCTCTTCTTCTTCGCCGGCTCCGCCACCTGCGTCGCGGTCCCACTCCTGCTCCTCTGGCTCGGCAAGGCTCCACTATCACCCAACAACGGGCGCAGCGCCAGACTTAGAGGCGGCTCCGGCGCTATGTCCACGCGGTCGCCGAAGCTGGCGTCAATGGGTGTCGCGCCAGCAAACTCGGTCTCGGTGGGACTGACCGGGCTGGTCGGGCAGGCGGGATAGCTCGACGTCTTCTGCAGCACCGGCAGCTGCTCCGTCGAGCCGCCGCGACTGTTCCCACCGAAGAAGCCCGCACTTCCACTGCCCGGCGTCCTCAACGGCAGCGTCTCCCGCGAGCCTCCGGCACTCTGGTTCAGTGGGCGGTTGGGGATGTGGGAGGCGCGGTGCGAGACGCGGCTCAGCCAGCTTCCCTTTGTTGCATTGGCCGTGTTCGTGTGGCCGTACGCCTGCTCGAAGGTGGGTAGGGAAGCCACGATGACGCCGCAGTGCCCAGCGCCCGCCGAAGGAGCACTGCGAGAGCCTGACTGCCGGGTGGGACGAGGGTGCCGACGGCGGCGGCGGCGGCGGCGGTTTCACAGTGACAAGGTTTGCGCGGGTAGATGCTTGGGACAGCGCTGCGCGTCGCTCCTTCCAGCTATTGCACTCCGGAGCCCTCGTGTTGCCCGTCGCACACCCAACCGCTCGTGACAGGAAACAACGGGTGCGGGCGTAGGGTCCAGGCTCAGAGCGGGGCGGCGGCTGTGGTCTCAATGGTTTGGGTATTCAAGTTATCAACGCTGCTATACAACCTCACCGATCATCATAAACGTGGGCAGGGATGCGGGCCAATCGGCATGCGACCTGACCTCGCCCGGCGACGACCCGCGAGCCGGGCGTCAACAAGCCGATTGAACAAGGATGTCTCCGCTGTCAGTGACGACGCAGGGTAAACCTTCTCATCGTCACATAATCAGCTATACAATAGGTATATGTAGTTCGCTTCCTGCCTCTCCCAGATCCTCCAGGGAACGAAGCCGCCCGCCCAAGCAGATCATTCAAGCATATGGGGTATATCGTGGCTCAAGTCGTCCTCCCGCTTTGCCCTCGTCCTCGTAGGCCAATGCGCAAATAGGCCTCCCAGATTAAAAAGGGTATATGTCGGTCCTTCGATTAGGAACGGTAATGTGGGCGTAGTCGCGTGCAACGAGCTCAAGTCTCGCTGCCCTGCTCAAGCGTGACCAGCCTGCATGCAATAGGCGGGATCAAGCCAACATCCTCGAGCTCAGGCAGCACCAGCCCAAGCCTTCCAGTAATTCCCCAGCACGTGCAGCACCTGCCGATGCGTCATGGCATCCTCGCACGCCGCCTGCAGCGTCGCGCCATCCACGAAATCGAGCATCACACTATGCGGCAGCTCCTGGCGGTCCAAGTCCGGCGCGTACGGCATCTTGAACTCGCTGAGATGGTACTTCTTCGCGGCAACCTTCTTCTGCATATCCATGGCCCGCGAGATGGCGAAGACGAGGTAGCCGGCATCATCGATCTCGACGAGGCGACGTTTCCACAGCTACGTCACGTTAGCCTGACGATTCGCACAACTCTGGGAGGTGACATTGAAGGCTTACCAGTGAGTCAGGGAATTGGGAGTTCAACTCCCCAACCACCACCGCGGGCGGCATGTCCGATTGATCAGTATTGGCCACGCTCTGCTGCCTCTGCGCGAAGTACGATCCATCATGTGTGCTGGCGGCGCCAGCAGATGCCTGACCGCTGCCTTTGCGCTTGTGACCGCTACCGCCGCCGCCGCCCAAGTTGCTCATGCGCTTGAAGAAACGACTCGTCCTGGTGCCCTCCTTGGGAGCAGCATGCTCGTCGTTGGAAGAAGCTATGGAGGCTCTAGAGGTCGTGGTGTCCGTGGGTGGCGGAGGGAAGTCATCAGGCGAAGGTGTCATTGGCGACATCGCTTGCTGCCGGTATCGACCAAAGGACTTACGATTATTGGAGGAGTGAAGCGTGCGGTAATCGGTCGAGCCGCGAGTCATCGTAGGCGAGTGGGCTGTTACTGATGGAGCTGACTCCGAACCTTGAGGCGCTGGATTATGATTAGTGTTGAGAGGTGGAAGGGCATTGTCATATCTCGAAGTCGGAGCCGAGGCCGAAGCTCGCTTGTGGTTGACGGCAAGCTGTGATTGTTGGAGAGTGCCATCCGATTGCGCTGAGTCGTCCACTCCACCGCCTGTCTTGGTCCGCACTATGCGAGCAGTCACCGACACAGAGTCGCGGTTCGACACAGGGTCATGCTGCACAGTCCAGACGGGCTCTGGCTGCTGGAACCCACTTGCGCCTGGCGTGATGTTGCCGGATGCATACCCGCTCATCCTGCTACTCTGTCTCGCGATGCTCTTGAAAGAGCTTGTGCGTGATCTGGGAGGACTCCGCACCGCGCTCTTCCGTTCCCGCCATGTATTGTGCGTCATGGTTTCAGGTGTGAGAGGTCTCGATGTTGAGCTCGAGCCAGCGTCTCTACCTCGCACCTCTGCTAGATCTTGTATCCGCTTCGATATGCCCGTTGAAACGTTGCGCTTCAGGACCTGCGAGGAATCGCTTCGCTCTAATGGTAGCGTAGAGACAGACTGCGCATAGAAGGGAGATGTGCCATGCACGTCTGGTGACATGCGGTCCGGCGACTCCGTGAACTGCTCTAACAGATTTGAAGACGATCGGCGGATATTGATCGACTTCACCGAAGTGACAGACCGCTCCGAGACGACGGATTGCGTGCTTTGCGTCCTATAGAACGAGGGTGCCATAGGTGATCTTACCGTCATTGGCTTGGCTTCCTGGAATGTCGCGCTCCGCAGCTCTTCAAGGAACTCGTCGTCGGATGTGAAATCGCCATCGGGCTCGATATGCAATGGCTCCACGATTCCTCGCCGTCGTTTTGCAAGTTTGCTATGATCTCGTCGAGGGCTTGGAGGGAACTGGTCGAGCAGGTTACTGCATGTCGTATCGTCACCCGCACTCTCTACCTCACTGTCGTTCGGCACAGTGTCCGAGACTACTGGTTGCGTATCTTGTCCATCCGACGAAAGAGGGCGAGATCCGTCAGCCATGACGATCGTCGGAACGCGTGACATCGCTCGCTGTGGGTGTGTCGTGAAGCTCACATCTTCATTAGGGCGGCCCAGCGTGGGGCTGTCGGTGGAGGACAGTTCTCGCAAATGCGAAAATGCCGGTCTTGGAGAGTTGTCGAGCATGTCCAAGGACATGGTTGGCTCTGCAGGATGTTCGGGCAAGGCTGGGGTTTGCTGTGATGATGGTCTTGAAGTGTCCAATCGTAAGGACTGACGACTGAATGTCGGCGAAGACTGCAGCTGGGCCAAAGTTGCCGGGTCCACAGCAGCCTCTTTCTCTTCTCCACGAGGAACCTCAGCGGAATCCTCTTCTGCGTGCTTCTCGAGCCGTTCGTAGCCCATCTCGATACCTGAATCTGGCTTCTTCGACGGCACACGCTGCTCGTCATCAATCTGCGCTTCTAGCTCTGGAAACTTCTCTGGCTCCTTTTGCGGCACAGGCTGCAGAGGTGATGCAGCCTTGGGCAGCGCCGGAACCTCATCTTTCGGCGGCACGAAAGTTTGCTGCGGGTTCGACTTCCGCAGTTGCTTCTTCCGCAGCTCTACTGCCTTCATCAACCTGACCTTGTCCGGCGTCATTGCGGTGGACTTGTGCGATGGCAGAGACTTGATGCTGCCACGGGACACCGGCCTGGGATTGTATTCTGGCATATTCGGGATTGGAGGCGGTCTTGGGAGGACAGGGGTTGCACTTGCGTGGAAGCTCATTGATCCGTGCGACTGAGGCTGACTTGGCTCCTGCTTTTTCGTAGTAGGCCTGTAAGTGGCAGGAACTGCTGAGACGCTCGCCACCGTCGACCGCTTTGTCTTGTCCCCAGGCGCGACAGGTCTTGGTCCGAGCTTGACCTTTGGCTTGGGTTCAAACCTCCAGAAGTCGTAGGGGTCGTCCTCGTACTTTCGGCTTTCAGACATGCTCGGACGTTCTTGGATACTCGGGCGCTCTACTGACCGCTCTGATAGCCCACTGTTCAGCCGCTCTGCAGTGTAGCTGGGAACTTGGCTCGGCCTCTCGCTGAAGCTTGGCTGTGATGGCTCCGCATCTGGCGATGGCTCCGTATCCTGGAGCGGCACGGTCTGGGTTTGAGCTTTCGGCTGCTCTTGAAAGCTTGGCACAGGCTCTGCGCTCTTGTCAGAAATATCTGAGCCCGCGTAGTCCGTCATAGACGCAAGTGACTGCGGCGACCCAATAGACGTGATCGACCGCTGCCCGGATTCGTCGCGCACCAGGAACTGAGAGATCGACGTCTTGTGATGCGAAGACAGTGGGGACGACAAAGGCGACGATAGTGTTGACATACTGTCGTTGGTTACCTGTATTGATGGCGTTGGCATTCTTGGCCGATCTAGCCGGTCTGGGCCCATCAGCTGGTCGACGCGCTTTTCCATCTTGTACCGCTGCGTCCCGAAGATGGAGCCCGAGGAGGAGAAGGTCTGATTCGCAGGCCTTCTTGGTATGGCGCCACTGTCTTCGCCATCCTCGCTGATCTCGTGCAGCCTGTTTGATGATGCGGAAGGCGATGCGGTGTGGAGCGGGAACGAGGATGCTAGTGACGTGTCGTTCAGACCGTCAGCTGTTGTGATTTCCAGCAGTGTTTCGCACGGCGAGTAGCGCTCGAGTACATCCTGAAAGTGAACGGCAGTGCGAGCTATGTGGAGTCAGTACCTTCCAATGCCATTGCCACTGCGTTTTCAACTGTGCATACCCTGCAGGAGCCGCGAAGTGCCCTCTGGGATGTACTTGATCAAGACTTTCCGCCGCCGGTATATGAGGAGACCGTAGAGTGGAGAAGGCTCTTCGTATTTCGAGATTGCAACCCGCGCTTCGTGCACGCCACCTTTCCCGCGACTTAGAAGCTCGACAGAGTCGCGTGATGTGTACTTGAGCAAGAACCTGCAATTCAGACCTCAGCACGTCCACTCCGGGCAAAGCGCATCATGTGTATGACCCGTAGACTGACCATCCACCTGCCTCGACAAGCGTTTGCTGATGTGCTTCCTGGATTGCCGGCGCATCTAGGCCGTTGAGCGACATTGTTCCACTGCTCTTCCACGCCGGCAGTGCGCTGCTGGTTGCGTTTCTGACCTCGAGATGTTCAGGGGCGCACGGGTCATTCGTTGTAGCGGGACGTTCCCATCGGCGCTGCACCGACGCATACCATGCGCGAGATCAGCTATCGACGTGCTTGGAGTCGCAGTTCGTGTCGGACAGGTGCGGTCAGCGGCGCGTGTCCCAGTGCTGAGACCGTGAGTCGTGAGATGGGGGAGACAGCAAGGGGAGGACACACGGACGACAGGTCACAGCGCTCGCATGTCCGCAACCCTGGTGTAGATCCCTAATCAAGCAGCTCGACTGCTAGAGCGATTCCCGTCAGCTTGCTACCTCACTCGGCACTGCTAAGCCGGAGATGGCCATAGTTTGTCGGCGCCCCGACCCACTTCAGTGCCGATGCACCTCTGAACCAATGACAACCAATCCTCAACGCCACACTCCAAGCTGAAACGCGATCGTGAGATGATGAGAGCCCACATGGCACATACTTTCCGGGTATCGCAATAATCGCATCGTCAACAGCCGTGTCGATCCCGGTATCGTCACCGAAATGTGAGGACTCCAAGGTCCATGCGCGTCCGCGGCTTTGCATGATGCATTACCATTACTGGACCAAGATGCGAGCAGGTCACGACATAAGTACAAGGGTCTTGACGTGCATGCATCTGTCCAGAACTCCAGTGTCCACCCGCAGGTACGTCGGTAGCAACAGCTGCAACACGGAATCGAAAGTGAAGAATGTTCGGGGAAGGCGGTAAGGCCCCTTCTCCCTGCATAAGCTACTCTTGTTTCTTGAGATTAATGCTGCACCGCTGGCTGATAGTTCATTCTATCGGGGATTTCCTGACGTACCACCGGTACAGTCGTCTGCCACATCCGATCCGATCGGAACCCTGAAGTTCAGGGATTTGATTGGCTGAGGTCTGTTACGAGCAGCCGTCACCAAGAGCGGGTTCCGATCGGACGTAGCAGGCGCATTCACCGCACAACACGCAGCACCACTAGTGAGCAACTCCGGACGAAACCTCTCTGATTGCACCTATATGGCTAACAGAGACATCAACAATGGCAACCAAAACATCGTTGCCATGCATCAAGGCAGTGCCTTCCTTATCAGCTGAAGAAAGGGCGCAAATCCTTGACCTCCTCTTCGAACCCAGTACTCAGCTCCACACGCTGTCCGTGCCCTTGTTGCACGGCAAGTCGTTCGAGTCGTACGATGACATGGTCTCTGCAGTAGGCGTGCAGCTGTCCGAGCTGTCAGAGTCGGCCTCGATGTCTGATACGCAGTGGCTGGAGAGCATTCTCGGTTCGCATCCGCGGCTAGGGGCAAAGAAGGTTGACAGCGCACAGAGTCAGGCTGAACAGGCTCAGCTGCAAGGGAGTGGTGAGGAGGCTGAGCAGCTGAGGGACCTCAACGAGAAGTATGAGAGCAAGTTCCCGGGTTTGCGGTATGTGGTGTTTGTCAATGGGCGCAGCCGGCAGGTGATCATGGACGATATGCGTAAGCGTATCGACAGCGGCAGGATAGAGACCGAGAGAGCGGGTGCGATCAGAGTAGGCTCTCCCCTTCCTCCCACTACCGGTCGTATGCTGACATGACTTACAGGCAATGTGCGAGATTGCGGCAGATCGTGCTGCGAAACTAGCATGAGCGAGAAGTTCGCAGCGATTCCACCTACACAGAAGTAGCTTCTAAATCGCGACAGAAGCACCTTGTTCGTACAGTAACGTCACACACAGCAAGTGAAGGCGCGGTCAGGGCCGAGCAACTCAAAGCACACAATCTTGCCTTCAGCGTGGCCGCTTGACTAGATAAGGCCACATTGGAAAGCCGGGCTTTGGTCCGTGATGTCTGACTTGGCAAGTGCGTCCACAAGATGCTACGCCTCCGCGACCAGTGCTGAGCATATAGTATGCCAAAAGTAGCATTGGTGCGCTCTCCTACCAACACTACAAAATCCTCTCCCGCCTCAAGTCATTGACAACCATATACCGGCTAATTCCAATCCATCCCCACCTGAACCACCGCATCTGGCTCTTATGAGCGGTCGTCATAGCCTTCTGCGCCTTCCTCATGCCTCCCGGCCCACTCACGACCAGCAATGGAGTCGGAAAGTTGCCTTTCTCCTTTGTGCGCCAAATGCACGTGATGACCGTCATTGCGGAGTCCAAGACACTGCTGTACTTGCGCAAGACGTTGACAGAGGTGAGAGTGTAGAGCTTCACTGGGCTCTCCCAGCCTGTGTGGCGTTGCATCAGGGTCCTTAGGAAGGCGCAGGCGCCGTGGTACAGGCTGATGTGGTTGGGGTGACCGCTGACGCCTTGGTGGTCGAACGTGATGATGGCGTCGATGGAGGCAACGGGAGCGGATGTTGACGGGGTGCTTGCCAGTTTCGGAGCGAAGTACCGAGTCAGAATGCCAGAGACGAGTTTAGGATCCCAATGCGCGGTCATGGAGTCGGGTAGCTTCTCGTCCTCAACCACCACGACATGCTCTGCAGACGTCACCCCCAGTAGCAGAGCGCTCTTCTTAAGCTCGTCCTTCCTGATGTGGCCCAGTCCGTCCGAATCGCCACTGCTGAGGCACAGGATGAGGATCTGATTGCCCAGTTCCGGTCTGGCAAGCCACAGTAGTGTCGGTGAGAAGAACATCGCTTCATCGTCCGGATGGGCGATGAGGAGACATATACGCTTGCCCTGCAGTGTTGGAAAGCTTCGACTCATCCAGGCTGTGAAGATCCATATCACCAGTATCAGGGCTGGAACTTGGATGGCGGCGAGCCAATTCATCGTGACGACGCTTGCTGATCACTCCTTTCCCTGTCTTTGACAAGCATTTTCTGCAGCTGTGCAGGTCCGGCGGGTTGTACGATTCTTAAAAAGCCTTCGCAGTGCGCAATGTTGGAACGGTGAAACACGGATCTAAAGTAGGCAGGGTGTTTCGGCCCGGTGGATCGGAAGCAAAGCAGAAGCGGAAGTAGCCGTGCCTTCTGCGCCACATAAGAGACATTATGTCGTTACAAGTCGAGCTACGCTACATATAATGCACCTTTCCTGTGGCTAGATGCAAGTTCCAGAAGCAACCAAACGCCAAACCGCTGCCATGTGCTCGCCTAAAACCAATCAATACCCGTACGCGGAGCCGCGACTTCTCGGCTGCTGGTACGTGCTCATGGCATAGTCGCTGTCTTGATAGACCGTATTCCTGCGATCGTCTTCGGGAAGCAGCTCCTTGACCTCCCAATTGTTCTGCCGCTGGCCGACAGAGAATTCGAGGTCCTCTTTCGTGATGGAATCCCAGTACTACGGAGTGTCAGTAGGCTCCGTTGCGTTCTGTAGAGGGCATGCACGTACCTTGTATACCATCATCACGGCCAGCAAGTTCAGCAGTGTCGCGAAGAACAACCCATCCAGATAATGCTGCACGCCGTCGCAGATCACTTCGCTGAAGACGTACATAATGACCTGTCCGATGACCAACGCAAACACGCCAAACCCGATATGCCATAGCGGCCACCTCTCTTGTAGCGTGCCAACAATCAGCAGTAGTTGCATAGCCACGTAGACGAACAGGAATATTGCGCTGAAGACGTATACCACCACGAACAGGCCGATTGTGTTATCTGGCCCTAGACCACCCCAGCCCTCGAATGTCAACAGCGAGACTGCGAAGCTGACAATGAACATCATCAAGCTGCAGACGCGCAGCAGCCAGACGGAGAGGGTGGTGCCGTCTTCGTAGAGCTGGAAGCCGACGAAGCCATTGATCATGAGGCAGATGCAAGTCGCGGAGACTAAGCCGAGCTGGACGGCGACGAAGTAGGCGTAGGCGCTGGAGGCGGGAGGGACGACGCCGCAATCAATGATGAGGGAGCAGATGGTGAGGAGGGCGTAGGAGTAGAAGAAGGTTGTGATCTCCTTGCGGCCTGGGTTCGTCCGTCAGCATTTCGTCCTCGTCTATATCCAAGCCACTGCACCTGCTTGTGCTTTCCTCTCGACATACCGACTGCCGTGAACTTGCTCCTCACATGTATAATCATGATCACCGTCATAATCAAGGCCCCGATATGCGCAAACCCCGCCGCTCCCTCGAAGATAATGGTGTTGGCCACCTCGATTGTCCGCGCATAGCAGTTTGCTTGTGTGTAGTGTGTTCCCGTGATGGGGTTCACGGCGCCTACGAGAGGACATAGTGGCAGTGGCACTTTCGAGCAGATGTCGCTGAAGTCTCCAAAGCCGCCCATGCCGGCGGCGTTGCGAGGGCTTTGCCGGCGGGAGGGTGGATTGTAGATGCGCTGGGCAGTTGGCAACGTCTACTCCTGTGCTCGGCGTAGAACGAGTGATATGGAAGCGAGTGTATGAGAGAGAGAGTGTGTATGGAGCAATATCGTCTGGAGGAACCACAATCCGCAACCGTTCAACGGCGCAAACATCAGATCGCGTTGCAAATGCAGGGAGAGACGGGAGGCGCCACGCACGCGCTGCCGGTTGCCCGGGACTGCACTTGCGCCGGGAATAGAACTACATTTTCCGACATCGCCACCAATAATTGATTCGCCAAGCCACATCTCACATCCAAGATTCTCTTCGCGACGGACAGGCTTTTGAGCACTCCGTAGTGGCACGTCGACAACAGAGAAGCTGGGTGTGGTGGAGAGGTGACGTGTACTTTCGCGAACCTGAAGATCAAGACGACCTCAGCGTCAGTATCGCCTAAGCATGGCCGATCAAGAAGCGCCTCGTAACCGCAAAGAGCGCCGGGCAGCCGCTCGCGAATCTGGCAAACCGGTGGCCGCTCCAACATCCACGCTGAAGGTCAAGATGGAGCTGCCGGATCGGGCAGGACCGAAAGCCAAGACTCTTCTCGATTTGTACGAGGAGAAGAAAGCGTTACTGGATCAAGGCAACCCATTCGACCCAAAGCACGAAGACGGTCTGATCAGAGATGAAGGTGGCAATATCCTGGAAGCCGGCCTAGGCGACGGCGAACCCATCGGTCCTGTCGGTCAAGCCTTCTTCTGGGCCGTCACACTGGCCATGCTGCACTTCACGCTGGATGTCCTCGTCTACAACCAATACGCGATAGAGGTCCTCTGGCCCGCCATCTTCAAGCGGACGTTCAAGATACTTCCGATCTTGTTCTTGTTGGTCTTCCTGCTGCGGTCGGAGATAGCGTCTCGCTTCTCGAGCATAAGGCAAGTATTCTACCTCGCCGTAGCGGCTGGCGCGGGCTGCTACACGATACATATCACCAACCGCTACGGCTACATTGCGGTCATGAAGCAGGCGCCTCCGCTCGGCACGCTGTGGGTATGGAGCGTGATTGAGATGGACATTGCCTTCGCGGTCGTGAGTGTGGCCGTCAATGTGGGATATCTCTGGTGGAGGGGTTATTCTGCGTTCTGACATGCTTCCCGAACATGCCTACGAGCTCCGGTTGCCTCCTTCGCATCCTGGACTCATTGGTACATGGTGCCCGCGGACTTGCCTCTCATCCGCCCGAAGCTTGTAAGGCATGATGTGTGCTGGGTCATCCAAAGCCCCCTGGGGCCCGCCTGCCAACACGCTGGCAACGCTTGCAGTCTATCCTGTCGGGTTTCGGAGCCCACGAATGCAATCTCTGCGTGACACAATGATCCAGCGAGGCACGGTACTCCATGCTATGGTGCACTCGCCGTGTTTCTCCCAGGCTACTCGAGAGGATGGACAAGGCATACAACGAGCTTGCTGGTCTTGTTGGATCTGAGAGGCTTCTTGGCAGGTGGACGGCGGACGTCTATAACGGTCCTTGTGCTGTATTGTGCTGTCCATTCACCACGTGTTTCCCAACCAACAGGCAACATTCACTACACACAAACGCCGGGTGGGACAAGCTTTGGCTATACGCACATTGGCTAGAGGCAAACCTCACATGCCTTCTTAATGTTCACAAGGCCTGCATTGCGACCTTCAACCTTCAACCTTCAACCTTTGACCTTCAACCTTCAACGTACCTCCAACTTTCGCTTTCTCAAGAACGGCTTATCGTGAAAGTATACAAGAACAAGCAACGCTACCACCACTACCACCACCAAATCCGGTTACCTTTCTAGTCACGACAAGGCAATATGGTAACCCTGCCGACTGCTCTAGCACACGCTCAGAAGCTAACAAGCAACCACGACAGAACTGCTTCCCTCTGATTCCGCCGGACGAGCCTAAGGACAAGACGCCAGGGGCGAACAAGTCGAAGGTAAGCCCTGCCGCGGCTCCAGCGGAGCAAGAAGCAACACAGGAGATCGGAGAGCAGAAGCTTGCTGGCGGCGAGGGCGATGGCCTGAATGGTGAGAGTGGTGCGGCGGCAGCGAAGGCCAAGGCTGGCAACGGCAAGGGGGTGGGGGAGGGGAGCAGCAAGGAGGCGGAGGATGGCGGCAGCAAGAAGGGGGAGGATGGCATCCGCGACTGCGATTGGGTGGTATTTGGATGAGCGGCGGCGGCAAGATTCTGTGAAGGTGGAATCGACTGGCAGCAAAAAGGCGTTCTTCCCGACGGTGCACTAAGATGCCACGCCCTGCATGAATAGCGCATTGTTCCTCAATTGCATACAGCAGTCTTGCGGCGTGAGCTATGCGGCCCGCCGATCTGCATCAGCTTCAGCAAACCTCACATTCACTTGACACTTATCTTGGCACGTGCTTGGCAGTCGCCACTTCTTGGTTCAGCTTCATCTTTCAGCCGACCGATCGTGACTCACTGCACGAACATACAAACAGAGTTGTATCCCTAGTCACACGTACACGGTGGCGTGTACACTTCGTAACATCTTCCCGAGACACCCGGCCCACATATCACAGTCATGTCTCGCATACTGCGAAACAGCTTAGGCGGAGAGGTGGGCACCCCTGAATGCCACCAGCACCGAAGGCAAAAACCTAACTGATCTCAATGCAGGCCACACCGCTACCAGACCCGACCACCTCCGCTCCATCAAGCCTGGGTCAAGCCAACGCACGTCCAACCAGCCGCCCAACCACCACCGACCAGCAGGAGCGCCCGAGCGGCCACATGCCAAACGTCAACGTCCCGCAACGTGCGTGCTTCAATCCACAAAGCAGCACGCAACCCAACGCACACCCTACCAGCCAGGCAACCACGAGCCCACATCAAGGCCAATTTAGACTCCCGGACCGCGAAACAATGCTTCGGATTGTTGAGACAGCCACGGCCCAGGCACTCGCGGCGCCCGGAGCCGACGTAAGGGCAATTTCCGAGTTCGATCGTCTGTCGCCAGCGGAGAAGCAACCCGCGCTGGACGAGCTCGCGAAGGCTCTGGAGTGGGCATTTCAGAACGGGCGGCGGGTGAACTTGGACGGGATAGGGTCAACGCTGAGAGTCAAAGGGGACCAGGGGGGAGGTGGAAAGAAAGCGAAAGCGGCGGCGGTGGGTGCGGATGGTGGAGAAGCTGTTGGGGAAGGTGGCTTGGTGGGTGGAGCGGCGGTGGATGGAGGTACTGCACAGCGGGCCAGTCAGCGGAGAGGCAAGCGCCGGGCAGAGAAGACGGGTGGTGCGACGAAGGGCGGCAAAGGGTTCAGCACTGGGATCATCGAGGCGGATGGAAATGGCGACCTGAGTATCAAGGAGGAGTACGCGCTGGAGTGGTTGAGCCGTGTCTCCGAGCTACCAGAGTAGAGCGGCGAGTCTCTCTCCTTCCTCAGGCACCTCGCATGAGGCAGTGTACGCGGCGGCAGCGATCGTGCTACCCTTTCCGGAGCTGGAAACCCGAGCAGCTGAAAACTAGCGTGGCGTTCACTAGCGAGGCGTTACCAGCATTGCATACCTCCTACGTCACGTCTTCGTCCTATGCCTCCCTCTCACCCGGTTCCCGACCCCAGCGTCCCCGTCCATGCTATCCCTGACCGTGCCAGTACTAGCCACTGGCTTCCCACCACCCTCATCGTGCACTTTCACCTTCATGCGCTTCTCCATCGCCAGCGTATGCGCTTCACCATCAGCGGTCCCATACCCCAGCTGCGTGCTCGGCGGCAGCGGCGTCTCCCTCGAGGAGAAGCTAAACCCATCGGGCGCTGAATCCGAGACTTCGGAAGGCAGCACTGGCGAGCCTCCAGTATGGTCAGAATGCGCCGAAGCGGACGCAGATCGATTGCCTATGCCGCTAAGGGAGCGGCCGAGCGGTCGGTTCTTGCGCTTTTGCGGTAAGTCTGAGCCCGTGGAGTCGGGTCGGGAAGCGATCTGCTGCTGAAGGAGGGCAGCTAGGTTGGCGGTGAGTTCTTCTTGCGGTCTTACAGCAGGTGGCTGGCCCATGCTCTTGCTCGGACTGCGCCGAGGGCTCTTGGGAGAGTGAGGCGCCGTGACAGGCATCGGGGAGAGTCTATCAGCAGCGACGGCAGGCTTTGGAGAGAGATCATCGGCGGCGACGGCAGGCTTCACCTCGTGCAATGCCTCAGGCTTCTCACTTCCTGCGGAAGCTTCCTGACTCGCCTTGCGAGACGAAAGATTCGGGGAGAGCTCCTGCAGGACCTGTGATCGCCGCGGTGACGGAGCAGCTTCCGGCACATGATCGATGTCGGACGCTGGCGTCTCATCGTCGTCTTCGTGCACAAAGGGTCCAGGCCTGCGAGGGACAGGTGTCGGTGCTGGTTTGGTCGCATGCAATGACAGGGATGGAGTTGCGCGCTTTAACCGTGTGTTCGTCAGCCGTTTTGGGGCCGAGTCATCTTTCCTGTTGGTTGTGTTAGCGCTGAATACTTTCAGAGAGCTTGTTCGTGCTTACACAGTGTCTATTCTGCTCGACCTGCTCTGCAACATGTCGCTCGGTGCTGGACTGCTTGTCGATGGCTCGCGTACAAACTCTTTTGAGTCGAAAGCCGGAAGCTTAATCTTGAAGTCATCGTATGCCACCCTTCGCTTCAGCTTCAAACATTCCCAGAGCCAGTCAGCAGATACAACAGTGATGCTGTGCTTTGCGGAGTAATACGCCTTCTCCTTCCTGACAGTGTCCGAGCCGCTGATCAGTACGGACACATGCGGCATAAGCTTCTCCTCGTATGAGGCGCCTAGTAGCTTGACTGCTTCTGCTATCTGGCGAAAGTCGACGCCAGGGAAGCCAGTCGTGCAAATGGTCACACCGGCAAAGTCTCGAATGTTCGCATGCCACAGTGGCCGGCTCAAAGCGTCGTGTTCCGGTTCGAAGTAGCGCTTGTAGTGTATGCATCGCTCAACCCACCACTCCGTTACGAACTGAGTGCCAGCTGCAACCTCGGGTAGCTCAAGCGGCCCATTCGACAGAGCGTGAGGAACGAGCAGATGCCGTGATTTGAAGAACAGGTTGCACGAAGCGTCCTCTAGCTCAGTCGCAGAGTGCACTACACGTGCTCCGTTCGGCTCGAGAAACTGCTGCAGGCGGCTTGCTTTCTCCCGTGGAAAGCCGCGTATCAGTATGTACCTGCCGGAGAACAGGCCTTCAGGTGCAGTATCCGTCTCCGCGAGATCGAATACGCCGGAGTCACAGACCTGCACCTTGGCGTTGCTTGCCTGCCCTGGCTGTAGTAGACTCTGCTCTCGGCTGCCGATCTGGCTCTCGTCCTTCCATGCATCCGTCTCAGGTGTTTCCACACCCGCTTCTCGAGCAGCAATGCCTTGCCACATATCCTGACTCTGGCTGTGCAGTCGCGTACTCGCGGTCCTTCGCAGCTTCCTCTTGCCTGCCTCCTCTGTGCCTTGTGACTCGCTCTCTCTTGTCCGCTTGCCGAGGCTCGTCCGTAAGTTAGGCTCGGTCCTGAACGCTCCAAGCCCTTGTTCCTCGACAGGCAAGGCGGGGTCGTACAGAGCTTCTTCGAGCGCCAGCCCTCTCTGTATGCTATCGTCGAGCCACTTCATCGAGACGATATTGATACCCCAAGCCTTGGCATGCGTGTATTTGTTGCCTTGCGGAGCGGCTGCGACCAGGTGCGTGACTGCCTTGGTCAGGTCAGGATGGTACTCGGCGCCATTGCGCTTCGCAGTGAACGAGATCTGGCTTCTCTGGTCCATGTCGTCAAAGCCGGTGATGCAGATCTTCAGGCCGGCGAATGTAGGCAAGCGATGCATCTTCTCCATCTCTTCCACATCCACCTCGCCTCCTTCCATCCACGTCTGCCTGACTGCCTCGACCCAACCGTCATCGAGCACCCTGATGTCCGGCCGGGCCTTGGCGACGTATCGGTACTTCGGCGTAGTGATGCTGCCAACGATGAGGTGGGTCACGTCGCAGGTGAGGTCCAGCTTGAAGACGGCGCCCATCTGCGTGACAGTGTCTGCCAGCTTGGTCTGCGGTGCGAAAGTCAGCCAGCTCTTCCGCACACGCCATCAGTCGATCGGTGGCACGTACGCGAACATCGGGGGTGAGTGACGTGCAGCACAGCACCACGCCTTGCAGTGGAAGCTGGTCGTTGACAACCTGGAGCGCCATGTATGATGTGTGCTGCTCGCTGCTCGCTGCTCGTCTCCGCTCAGACGCGTCTTCGATATTGACATTGACGCGCGCGCGAGATCTCCAGATTGCCGAGATGGCCCGCGAGCGCGTGTCTAGCCGATCGGTCCACGGTCCGCCGATCGGTTCACGGTCCGCCTTCCGGCGCTACGGTCCGGTGACTTCATCACCTCAACTCCCCAATCTAAGCGTTTTAAGGTCAACCGTCAGTATCGAATACTCTGCTCGTCGTGCTCGAGTCCGGGCTCTGGTGAATGGGGAATGTATAGGCATTACGGCTTCACAGCTACGAGGCTCACTTCACTATAATATCTTCAAGAGGCGTGAACGAGATCAAGCACCTTTGCCCTGCCGGCTGACCTTCCGAATTGCCATCCATCTGCCGCATATCATCGTTTGCCGCAAGCTCCGACGTGAATTTCGAGTACGTAGCCGCCATGACGGCCTTGATGCCTAGCATCCCATAGTCCTTACCCGGGCACGCCCGACTGCCCTGTCCGAAACCCAGATACCACCGCTGCATTTCAGCACGCCGAGCTTCATCTTCGGCTGCAGCGGGCCCGTCCACGGCCGCGTCTTCCTGAGCCTTGTTCCCAAAGAAAGGCAGCCATCGCTCAGGCCACCATCGCTCCGGATCCGGATAGACCTCTTCGTTTCGACGGAGGCTATAAGCCTGGGCACTGACCCGAATGCCACCAGGGATGTTCTCGTACGGTCCTAGCGTGCAACCACCTTCTGGCGTGATCCTGGGCTGACCAGCCGGCGGGCTTGGGTAAAGGCGCAGGGTCTCCAAGATGATAGCTTCCAGCAGCGGCAGAGCGTCGACCTCTCGTTGCAAAGGCCGCTCAGCATCAGCCAGCGTACGCAGCTCGTCGCGCAGACGTTGCTGGTAGATGGGGTAGATGGAGAGGTGGTGGAACATGTAAGTCAGTACGATGGATGCCGTCCCGTGGCCCGCGAAGCAATGGTCGATCATCTCGCTCGCACGCTTCTTCCGCTCATACTCGCCGTCAGGGTCGTCACTCTTGCTGGTAGCGCGCAACTGGTGGTACAGAATCCCTTCGTCGTCCGTGGCCAGACCATCCCGCTGTCGCTTCTCTACCCGCTCGGCTAGCTGAGCTCCCTTCTCCTCAACGGCCTCGACCGCGCGATCCAGCTCCTTGGGCGTCGGATCGATGTTCCAGCTTGGCAGCGTCTGCGTGGTGGTCGTGTGCATTTCCTGGGTGTAAAACATATGGTGCTTGAGGACTTTGTAGTTGTCTTGCCAGTGCCGTCGCTCCGCTTTGTCTTGGATAAAGTTGCTCACGTTCGGTAGGCCGTAGATGTACGCAGCCGCGAGATCGAACGTAATGGCCAGATCGAGCTCGTAGACGTCGACGGGCTCACCACGCTTGGAGCTGTCGTGGAGCAGGCCGATCCATCGAGTGTAGATGATCTCGGAGCAGACTTCGTCGAAGACGGGCCGCCCGAGAACTTCGTCTTTGGTATAGATTTTGGATATTTGCCGGCGGGTGGGTGCATGCTGCTTTTTGCGTAGAGTACCGAACATGGTGCGGATGCTGCGAGCTTGGTGGTCAATGATTGATGCATAGCGAACTTATTCACACGGCACACTCACCCATAGTTCTCGAACACCGAGTACCACAAATGCTTGTCGAATCGATAGATCTCTCTCACGCCGCCCTCCACACAGTTTACGCTGACCTCATAAGGGGACAACCGGACGAAATCGCCTTTAGCCAGATGAGCGCGGTGTACCGCAAGGGAGTCGCATTCCCAGAATCGCTTCCACAAGATCCAGCCTCCGGTGAACGACGCAAGGGGATTCGCTGCAGGAATTTGCGACAGAGGAGAGAGGAAGATCGGGTATATCAACGCTTTGTAGATGATGAACGATAGTGCAGCCAGAAGGGCCACGTATGTGGGAGGCGAAAGGCCTAGCATAGTGATGAGTCGATGAGAGTAAAGGAAATTTGAGGTCGGACGGTCTGCAGCGAGATGGTCGTCTGACTGAGATGTACCTGGTGAAGGCGAGAGTAGTACGCCTTTTAGTTTGACTTGGTGCATACTAAAGTCCAAGGCCGCCGAGCGGCAGAGGGCAGAAGCATTCTTCGGAAACGTTACATCATCGTGGGTGGCACGCGAGCGCCAACAAGATCCATTGTGAGACAACATGGGAGTAGTACTAATGCAGGGCCCGTCCACATCGTTTTCGGTCACGGCAGAAAAAGATCACGTAGGGTCGTGCGACTCGTGCAGAGTTGTGCCGGCGTATAGATCAGTATAGTAGCCTAGTAGGCGATAGTAGCCTCAGGTCACCGCCAAAACTGACAGGCACGGTCCAAACTCCGATTCGAACGAGCCCTGAAACTAGGAGGCAATATCAGACGAGGCTATCATCGATCTTGTCGGTGTTTGTGTTGATTTGGTGATTTAAACTCTAGGGTCGCATGTGCAGAGTCAAGACCGCTTAAGCGGTTATAGCCTGATCGACAGCTCAACCGTCGTTTGAAAGACAGTGTGCACTATACAGAAACGGAAGATGCAGTAGGAACCACGCATGCAAACTCTGTACTCCGCTCTGTGACAGTGCTACTGTGCAACAGTGCCACGAACATACATCGTCATTGGTGTTACTGTGATCAAGGGCAGTGTCAGTCCAAATTGCAACAGCTACCGTCAACTCAGGGACGAGTCTCAATCTCCACGCCCGTCGATCTAACCATTGACGACTACATGGCACTGTCGACTGATCGCTCAACATCACTTTAGCATAGCCGACGATGCTCTCATTGACATATCGATAAGGGATTGTATCAGGCTATGGACGAGTTGCTGCTCAAGGATACAACTCGCTATCGACATAGATGACCTGTTTATGTGAAGAGAAACCATTGAATGCAGTCGCTGTGCTGCTCGTGTATGCTGCAACTTGTTAGCACAGCCCATTACAGTCTGGCGCTCTTTAGTCTTACCTCCCATGTTCGGAAAGAACACCCAGTCATCGATCTCCACCTCCGCTGAGAATGAGCACTGGTCCGCCGCTTCCCGATGACCTTACAAGCGAGAGTGAATGCAGCGCCGGCAAAAAGCCGTCCAGGCTCCGCGATCACTCGAACTCCATGAGGCAGCAGGTGTGCCAAAGACTCTCGAAGGGCGGGACCAATGGCGCTGAAAGTCTCCTTGGTGAACCCTCCACCAATGTCGATGGTGGTGATACGGTGGCCCTGCTGCTTTGCTTCCTCAATGACCCGCTTGCAGTCCTTCAAAGCGTGAGCGTAAGAGCTCGCGTTCTCTGCACCGCTGCCAACATGGAAAGCAACTCCTTCCACTCGCAGATTCAGTTGACGGGCAAGCCTCAGTAAGACCTTTGTCGATTCCATCGAAGCACCGTACTTGGAGCTCAAGTCGATTGTGCTATTCGGGTCTGTTGCAGTAATGCGCAGGAACAGTGATGCTTCCGGACAGTGTTGGGCAATCTTACGCAGCTCGTCACTGTTATCGAAGGTCATGCTGTTAACCTCGTTCCGAGCGGCGAACACCAGGGAGGCACGACTCTTTATTGGTGCCGCGAATATGATTCGTGAAGCCGGTATACCCAGAGATAGGACCTGCGAGATTTCGGTGATCGAAGCACAATCGAATCCAACGTCGTCGGAAAGCGAAGAAAGATAACGAATCAGGTTGGTGTCGGGATTGCATTTCACAGCTTCGTCTTCGTCAGCTCATAATGGTGTCTAGTGTTGGGGTAGACTCGACCTACCGTAGAAGGGTGTCACTCCAAGCTTCTGCTGCCAGGCCTGATATTGCCTGCGTACTTCTCCCAGGTCGGCCACATAGAAGCAGTCGAGTTGCCCGTCATCAAGCAACGGTGTTTCGCTGCAAGCTTCAATCTGATTCGAGATCGCATCTCTGACAACTTCCCGTCGTATTGGCTTGCCCATTGCGCTAGGATGGAGTATAACTCGGACTGGCAAGAGGATCAAACGATCACAGTCGGAACGAGTGATACAAGCAAAGCGGATAAAACCTATAGCCAATGCGTACGCTGTAATGGATCGAGTGGGACTCCGCGCTTTAACAATACTTGCGTGTTCAAGGCTTCGAGCCTCCTGCCGACGGCTGTTGAACGAAATATCCTCCGTTCCCCACTGTGTCACATGATGCCAACGAGGAAGTTGGAAGGCGCTATAGAGTTCTATTTGGGTGGTTGGTTGAGTCCTCCTACCGTCCGCTGAGAAACGCGTACCACCGCACCATGATCGGATCACTTATGTTCCGAATTCTGTACACTTTTTGGGGGGAAGCCGCCGTACCCACCATTGGAATCCGAATCACATAAGATAGGTATAGTTTTGGTGAGCAGCTCCGCAAAATAGCGGCAGAAAGGGTATCGAACTTGGATGATCCGATGCTGGCTCGTTATCCGAGATTCCGAGGTTGCAGATTGGCTTCCGCTAGAGCCAAGTTCCAACGAGTCGCAATGTGCACAGAGCACAGTCGTGTACCAATAGCACTTGTCGAAAACGGAAACCGCATCCAAACGCTTGACGAATTACCTAGCTTGATTCTTGAGGCAGAGCGTTTGTTTTGGCTTACCTGTCGTGCTCCCGCTAATGATATCATAGTCTGTAGCGACACTCAACAGACTCGATCAATACTATCTCCAATCAGACCATTGTTCGGATCGTCTCGCTGCTACTGCAAGCCTCAACTTCAAGGCATTGCACCAGATCACTAACCCAGGAAGTCCCGCAACTGCTTCAATCCATTGTTTGGATATGTACGGACAGCCTACACGTGCGAACTGCATCTGGATTCAGCGCAAGACTCAACACGACCGAGGTTGTGCTCGCCGCCATGCCGGTTACGACGCAAGCGGTTCAAGAGGGATGCTTGGGACTCCTATGTCCTCGTAGCCGCTCTAGCGCCGGTTGCAAAGGAGTCCTGCATAGCTGACCTTCAAGGCATATAGGCTTGTATGCGAAACGAGGCCTCAAGAAAAACGTCGTCTCTGAACTGTTTGGCTTGCTGGTGCATTCCGACTCCATCTTTTATCGGCTTCTAGGAATGTTGTTCGGCCAGCTGTCTTAGTGGCCCAAGGCGTTATGGGCCGTGAGTCTCCTCTGCATAATGCTTAGCCGTCTTGCTACTCTAGAGGTACCGAAGTTACCCTTAGTACGTTCGAATCGATATGCAGCTGGCATCTCTAATCTGCTCCGCTTACTTCCTTAACCTCCCTGCTCTAGCATTAAGGAAGTTGCTTGGAATTAAGCTTGGGTTTAGGGGCGTAGTCTTGCTCCGTTGTTACAAGTCGAACTACTTGGGTATTGGACCGTGCTGCTTGAAGATTTCGAACGTGTCGATGAATGATTGGTATGAGTCCATGGAACGATGCCACCCAAACCGTCTTGCCTTATTCATACTCAAGGTAGCACTCCAGGTGCGCTCGAAGACCCAATCTTGGAAGCCCCAAGTCGCAAAGTCGAACGTCGAAGTTTCCGGGCTCAAGCCTTGTCGAACGCACAAGGCTTCCCAGGTGCTGCGTTTGTTCTTGGCCCATTCAGCCAAGCTCAAGTCAAGCTGCAGATCGCCTTCCTTTGGTTCAGGTTTGGTGAAAGCCTGGTCTGAACTGGCTTTGACTCCGAAGTAGGCTGCGAGAGGAGGCCACATGTAACGCCAGGTAAAGTAATCACCGTTGGTGACATTGAAGGCTTCGGTGGCGCAGTGTCGGCTGGTGGAGGCGAAGGTGGTAAGATCGGCAATCAAGGGCGCGTAGGAGACGTCGTCAGTGCCTCGCCAGTACAATTGGTTGGTCGGCATCGGAGCATCGGAGCCAAGTTCGCGGCGGGTGAGGAGGTGAATAGCAATGGTCAATGCCTCAATCATCCCGTTCGGCTTGGAAGTTGCGCCAATAATGGCTTCTGGACGGATGACGTTCCAAGACCAGGCTTTCCCCTTCTGCGCGGCCGCCAGCTTGTCCTCCTGTGGGAAGTAGAATTGTCCACCGGAGCATGCCGACGAGGCTCGTCTTCTCGCGCCTGGGACGGCACAGGCTGCATGTGAACGTTGTAGTATTTGCCGCCGGTTTGGAGGGTGACATTTCCCAACTTGAACGCCACTTGCTCAAGGGAGTCCGGGAAATTCTCAAACAAGGCCTCGTTTGCAGTGTTCAGCTCGGCGAAGTCGTCCTTGTGAACGTAGGAGCAGAAGTAAGCATGTGTGACGGGCGCGCAGACGTCTTTGATCTTGCTGACAAGCGAGCTGACATCGTTGGTGTAGTCGAGGGCGATGAAGGTGATACGCGGATCGCTGACAGTCGTCTTGAAGGGGCTTCGCGAGGTGACGATGATCGAACTCCACTGGTCGGCGGTCGTGTGGTTAACCAAGTACTCAAGGATGGCGCCGCCGCTGATGCCATTGGCACCTGTGATGAAGGCTATCTTGGTCATGATAAGGTACGAGTGGCGAAAGAGGGCGAGGGGGGGAGTGTGCAGAGCATAGTCTACGAGCCTGGCTGTATATCATCGTTTCACATCAACACACAAGGCGATTAAAGCGACTCGTGGCTAGCGTTCAGCTCGTGTAATGTGGCTCTACCACTCTACCAATTCACCCGATGCACCTTCACACGCCACCGCGAGCGTACCTGTACTGATGTACTTCGGCGCGGGGGGTGGTCCCGATCTTGACATCCATTTCAATGGACGTCAGGACCGGGCTCGATCCAAACACCCCAGTTGGCCGCGTCGAGGAGACCGCTTATACACAAGAGCGTACAGCCTCGACGACTCATGCTCAACTTGATACCGAAGTCCCAGTCCTCATCGTAGGCGCAGGGCCATCCGGCGCAACCACAGCATTGCTTCTGGCCCGTCTGGGAATACACTCGCTGGTCATCCCACGCCATGTCGGTACCGCCAATACACCGCGAGCGCATATCTTCAACCAACGTGCCATGGAAGTGTTCCGAGATGCCGGCCTGGAAACCGCATTGCGCCCTGTGGCAACTGGAGCCCATCATATGCTCCATACGTCCTGGCTTCACTCCCTGGCTGGAGAAGAGTACGGCCGACTGTATGCATGGGGAAATCGTCCAGACCGTAAGGGAGGTTACGAGAATGCCAGCCCGTGTGTCATGTCAGACCTTCCGCAGAGTATACTCGAGCCAATTCTCGTCGACAATGCTCGCGCGGCAGGGGCAGAGTTTCGCTTTGCCACCGAGTTCGTCTCGCAGCTCGCTGTCAGCCACGACCAAATCCAGACGGAAGTCAGAGAACGTGCATCCGGGCGCACTTACAAGATCCGATCACGCTTTCTCATCGGCGCAGACGGGGCGCGAAGCCCGGTCCTGGACAGCCTCGGAATCCCAGTCGACGGTCGACAAATCAATACGGCGCTCCACGTCCACATCAAGGCGGACCTGACCAGATTCCTAGACCCGAGGCCTGGCTATTTGAACTGGATTCTCAACCCGGAAGTGCCACAATGGTCTGCGGTGGGGAATTTCCGTATGGTCCGGCCGTGGGACGAGTTCGTGGCGTCGATGCATCCGGCCGAAAAGGACGGCCGCATTTTTGAACCCAGCGAGAGGAACATCCTAGACCGATTGCATCAGATGATCGGCGATTATGAGGTTCCGATTGAGATTCTGTCGAGTTTCAGGTGGACGATCAACGACCAGGTGGCGCAGACGTAGCAAAAAGGCAATGTCGTTTGTATTGGCGACGCTGTTCATCGACATCCGCCCATCAACGGTCTTGGTAGCAACACCTGCATCAGTGACGCCATGAACGTCGCATGGAAGCTGGCATACGTTCTCAAGGGCATTGCCCACCACAGCATACTCACATCCATTACCACTGAGCGTAAACCCGTTGGCGACGGCATTGTCCGAAGAGCAAATGAAGGGATGGAGGATCACCGCAAACTCTGGAGCGTCATCGGGTTGACTGCCGACGAACGGCGCGTGAGAACGGAGTTGATGGCTCAAGCGTCTCCTGAGGGCAGAGCCCTCCGTGGCGAGTTCCGTGCCGCGCTCGAAAAGACCGACGATGAGCTGAATGCGCTCGGGATCCAAATGAATCAGGTATACCGCGGCTCACCGATGGTAACAACGGAAGCGGATGACATCAGCGAGCCCGATCTTCAATCCATCAACGTGATCAAGGATTTGATCGTATCCACATATCCCGGCCATCATCTTCCGCATGTCTGGGTGGTGCGGGACGGCCAGTCGCCGAGGCTTATCCATCTTCGATCTCTGCGGTCATGGCGTGTTCACGCTCATCATCGGCATAGGCGGAGCGTTGTGGCGAACCTGGGCCAAGGCCATAGAGTCACGCCGGAAAGGGCTGGTGGTGAATGTAGTCTCGATCGAATGGCGACAGGACTATCTTGATGCATATGGAGATTGGACGAAGGTGCGCGGTGTCGAAGATGATGGAGCGGTCTTGGTGAGACCAGATCACTTTGTTGCCTGGCGGTGTATGTCGCTTCCTTCTGGCGGGCAGGAGAAGCTTGACGCCGTGTTCGCCTCTATACTTCAAATTCCATAATAGCTTAATATGTCGCAACAACGCTCTTGCAGTGGCTGTCTTGGCGTACGGAGAAGCTCGGTTCGCGCCCTTCTTTTCAATCTGCTGGCTGTCGACGTGGGTATCAGGGCTGAAGAACATGGAAAGAAGTTGCGATTGGAGATCTGAACAGCGAAGCGAATGGTTGGAGGATATAAAATTCAGAGCTTTGAAGACTGATGGCACCGGGGGCCCCCAGATAGACAACGTCTGAGGACCTGCAGGCTCATGAGAGACTTCGGTATTTTGGTTCACGAGATCACCATCCGCATAGTGCTCCATAATGAAACCACTGGGATCGAACCAGTAGTCGAAGATCTGGCTTCTCAGGACGTGCCTGCCGACGCCCCAGCAGAGATGGTAGCCTTTGGAGGTGAGGTGGTTGTGCCCAAGCTGTTGAGTGTCGAAGTCATGCACCTCGAACGCTGCGTGCGCTACTTGAGGTTCCAAGCTAGGCTTTGTCGGCTTGAAGAAGAAAGCATGATGGTCGGTGTATTCGTCGCCTCGGTCGACGTGGAAGAACGCCGTCATGGGCTTCTCGTCACGGTAGACGATGTCCGAAACACCTAACGCCAGGATCTTCGTGTACCAGTCGTATATGACTCGGTACTGTCCATCGGGGTACGTGACGCCGTAGTGGCCCCATTTGTGCACAGGAGCCGGGCCCGGTTCGAATCGCTGGAACTTGCCCTTGCGAGGCTTGACGTCTTCGTAGTTGACCACGAGCTTCTCCAAGTCCAGCTCCTCGACCGCTTTGGCGCGCTGTCCGAAGACAAGGTGGACGAGATGGCCAGCTGGGTCGTGTAACGTAACGATCTCACCGCCTCCAGGAGACTCCAAGGGGACGATTGCGGATGCGCCTGGTATCATCGCTGCTTTCTCAGGCTCCTCACGGGTCTCCACAAGATAGGCAGCACCGCCAAACTTCGCTGTTTGGCCCTTGGCCTGCCGAGCAACGTATACGAATGGATCCGGGCCGTATCCCTCGATTAATATCTCGGCGCCGTCCGAGCTCCGATGGGCGACTCTGAGCCCAAAGTCGAGGAGAAACCGTTCTGCTTGCGCCATGTCCACGTGCTCATACACAACGAACGACGGTTGCTTCGACCGAACGCGAGGATCAAAGCTTGCAAGAGGCATATCTGCGGATCTTCCGATAGATGTACCTGGCACTGTTAGAAGCCGCGCGATAGAGCTGCGCCCATCCAAAAGAAGCGAGTGGGAAATCTTACTGCAACACCAAGCTGCCTTCGAGACCGTTTCCTATGATTGCATCTGCCGCAGGTTCCAACACACCGCGCTTGACGAGACAACACCGTGTTATTAGACTACCTGTATAGGTGTACCTTCTTGGTCCAACAAGAGCTTACGTATGGACATCGATTCCGTGGTCGACCGTGAGGAGCAAGGAGGGGCAGTTTGCCACCTCCTAAAGTGGCTTCTTTGCCACCCTTTCCGCTTTTTCACACCATCTACAGCACGCAACCTCTGGCCACGAAGGAGTGAGTGCTCTGTATCATTCATCCAAACTGAAACATCTGCTGTCTTACTGTTAAACATCACTGATACCATTCAAGTCGTTATCAATCATTCAGAATGGCGCCTCTTGTGCAGTGGACGCGACTCGTTCGTTATGTTGCTCACAATCCAGGTACGATATGGAGAGCCTCAAATCCCGGATGAGTCGACAGATGTTCTGCAACTCGCACGGGACGGCAAGCTGATAGTCAAGATACTGCAGGGAGACAAGGCTTTGTCGGCAGCGCCCACAGGCAAGGACGACAATGTCAAGCAGCTCCTCTCGCCGCTCGCCGCAAAGGAAGTCCCGTTCGTGCGGTGCGTCGGTTTGAACTACACGACACACAGTAAGCTTTGTTCGATAGATGCCACGCATGGTTACTTCCTAACGTCGTGATCCAGTCCTCGAGACCGGCCGTCCTCTGCCAACATGCCCAACGATCTTCTGCAAGCCGAGCACGGTGACTGCGGGACCCGCGGAAAATGTTCCGATCCCTCGCATCGCTCAAGCACAATGCGACTATGAAGGAGAGCTCACCATTGTGATTGGGAAGGATGCCAAGAATGTGTCGGAGGAATCTGCTTTGGGGTATGTCGCCGCCTACACCACTGGGAACGAGGTGTCTGCTCGGAATTGGCAGCGGGAAGCGAACAAGGCCGGCCCTGTCCCACAATGAAGGCTTCAGCAAATCTTTCGACAAGTATGCTCCGATTGGACCTTGTCTAGTGTCCTCGGAGATATTGGGTGCTGCGGATGGCCTCTCCTTGACCACGAAAGTCAATGGCGAGCTTCGCCAGAGCAGCAACACCTCGGAGTTGTGCTTTGGCGTAAAGAAGCTGGTGGCCTTCTATAGTCAAGGTCAGACATTGCAAGGGGGCTCGTTGATCATGAGCGGGACTCCTGGTGGCGTCGGTCTGTTTCAGAAGCCGCCGAATTTCCTGAAGGATGGTGATGAAGTTGTTGTCGAGATTGAAGGAATTGGTAGAACCTCAAACCGTATGTCGTTTGAGTAGCGAAAAGGTAGATTAGTTTGGGCAGATCTGCCCATACCGGTCCTTCAAATAGCAGAATGTCTCGGGTGATAACACTGCCGGCGATTTTGGAAGATATATCATAGCTGTTGGAGTCAGGTTTTGCTAATCTACAATTCACCCGTATCACAGCAGGTATATCGAAAGCAAAGCCATGCAATGCAATTCCTAGATTTGATACGCACTGTCCCGCGGACGAGTGTCCAGGAGGTCGGCCCGCTTTCCGGCCGTTACGGACGCTGCTCCGATTTCGCATAGCCCACTTATAAAGTATTAGCAGCATCGCGCAGATCTGAGACACATTTCAAAACATCTCCGAGGACCGTATGACGGGACTCGGGCTACGCTCGGGGAGGCATTGCGGCTTCAACAAAGCGAATGCGGCACAGGGCAGCAGGAAAGCTGACAGTCAGCATTCCCGAAGAGCTGCAAAAGATCACACGCCATGAATGGTGAGGTGAGCCCACCGAAAATTCGAAGAGAGCGCACACACGATTCCACTCTACCCGATCTACCGACTCCACCGGTGGCGTCGGTGACTCGGTGGGGTATCGTGGTGTCTAAAACTGTGAAAGCTTGTTTTTCGTTCTCCGAGGTTTCTCGACGCCCTCATGTCTCGTAATTCCTATCTCCATATTGCCGAGAGCCTAGAGGACTCCTGAGCCTAGGCCCTGATCAGGCTGATCAGGCCTGGCAGACTGGCAGTGCAAATTGCAATGAGTGGAAATCGACGTGCAGTCCAGCGTCGCCCGACTGTCTGTCACTGCCATATCGACCAGGGTCAATCTGCGCCACCCTTGCAGCACATCACGCACATCAATTGGAGGCGGAAGGAGCGGCTCATGTCAGAGTCGGTCAGACTCCAAAAGAGCGCAGCAGAGGCGGCAGCCAGCAGAGCTGTGTACGCAGCTTGTCCGTGTCGGCATAGCATGATGGGACGCGACCCGCGCTACAGAGTCACAGAGTGAGTCTGGCACTGCCACTGAGTCTCTTCCGCCGCTCGCCGCTCGCGGTCGAGTGACTCGGCTCTCGACTCTCGACTCTCGAGTGCCTGATCATCAAATTGACCGCTCGCTCGCGGCGTGTAGCGGATGGGCTAGCCCTGCAGAGATGCTGCCGAGCTGCCGAGGACTCCGGATCGAAGCGCAAGTGGTGCCAGTAGATGACGCAGCATTTCGTCTGCCAAATCAAGCAATGATTTCATATATCGTGCTGAGCGTGTTGGTAGGCCCTGCAGATACACTGTGCTCTGGTATCGCATTTGACCTTTTCTGCTGCTCCGCCTCCTGTCGATCTTGTTGTTCGCATCGCCAGCCCATCTATGAAAACACGACGTTCGGTCGACCTCTTTCCAGATCCGTACACTTTGCACCCCACGTTTATCCCAGATTCGGATCTCGCTTGCTTCTCCGCTGCGCCCGTCGATCACTCGAGTACGGTACGCGACGTCGCTGAGTCGCTGGCTTGTCACTTGCGTCTTTAGGGCAGCTTTGTTGCTTGGGCAGCAAAAGCAGGTCCGGGCCTCTACCGCCAGGCTCAAACGGCGCAGAAACCTGGTAGGACAGGGCCAGAAGGGAAAAGGGCTGTAGCAACGGGGGAAACTGCGTCACCGTTTCGAAGGCCCGTATCCGCTTTGAGTCTTTGAGAGCAGCACGTTTTATGACCGGCGCCCACGCACACGGAGAGATACGGTGAAGGAGACGTCCACAACGCCATCCATCCATACCCGGCACGTTTGAAACAAGCAATCTCGCGCGATCTGGCATCTGGCATCTGTCTGCACTCCGGCATCCGATACATCACACTGGAGGCAGCGGTATTGGCCATTCTTCCAGTAAGTGACACAAGCTCTCCCGGTCTCAGTCGCGCACGGCACCGTCGCCTTGTGCGCTTCGCGGCGGTGTGCTAGTCCACCCTGCAATGACGCGGATGTGTACCCATGGCGCCTGCCTTGGAAGCGAATGGCGAGGCGCATGGATGCAGTCTGCCAGCAGGTGCACAGCGCACGAGGCGAGAAACGTGCTACCCTCCGCCTGAGAAGTGCAGCCATGCCTTCGACTCTACTCCCACGTTATGCGGTCATTGAAGACATACGAACATCACGGCTAACGTTCACCCTACCATGGCAGTTCCATATCCCTCTTGCACATACGGCTCCCTCTACTACAACCCTCCAACTCCGGACGACGACGCGGGAAGGCCCAAACAGCTCTACCGTCCTCGCCGTGTAGGTCCCGGGCGCATCCAGATCAAGCCGGTGCTCGCGCGAGACCTCGAGCCTGCAAGAGGACCACACCCGTTCAGCGGCAAGCCCAGGAGGCGATTCAAGCTGGCGGTCACGCGCGAAAACGCAAAGCGTTTCCTAAGGTCCGTGATTGCCAATCCACATACAAGCACCGATCCGGCCCAGCCAAAACAGCCAAACACCAAGAGGAGGTCGTGGTCGCCGGTGAAGCGGACTCCGTCGGGGGAGAGTACAGCGGGTGAGGGAGACGCAGGCAACATGAGAGGGCCCCTCAGAGGCTCAGTAAGTGGGCCGGTGAACCAGAATCTGCACAGGCCGAGTCTAGGCAGTGATGCCAGGAACAGCTCGGCACAATCGGGTCTGAGCGATGTGAGTGTGAACGGCAATGGCATACCGCCGCGGCTGGACTCCACCATTGTCGACAGCAACGTCATCCCGGCCATGGAAATTCAGGACGAGAAGCCAATCGCTTCCGGCAACGGCGTGAGCATAAACATACATTTGGTGGAGCCGGTCCTATTCCTGCAAGGCTTCGACAACGCGGACAGCTCATCTGGCAACACGGCAATGCTACGAGGGCGTCTGCATCTCCGGGTGCAGAAGAGTGCCAAGATCAAGGCCGTCACGCTCAAGTTCAAGGGCAAGGCTGTGACGAAATGGCCAGAGGGCATTCCACCTAGAAAGATTGACTTTGAGGAGACGGATACCATCATGAGCCATACATGGCCGTTCTTCAATGCGCAGTTCGAGAGTGCCGAAAGGGGTACCAATGCCGACCACGTCCACCTGTTCAAGGGACCGGACGGTGCATCCTCCAGCGTTACTCGCATAGATCCCCTCGGCCGGTCATCGCCCAATTCATCGACTGTCAACCTCACGGCGAAGGAAGCTAGAAAGCTGTCGTTACAAGTGAACCAATCGCGCAGTTTCGGCAAAGGTGACTCGGTACCATCGGGTCCCGGCGTCGCCGCAAAGGGCTACCGGACATTCCTCCCTGGAGACTATGTCTACAATTTTGAACTCCCACTGGACAGCCGGTTACCAGAGACCATCGATGTGGAACTGGGTTCCGTCAAGTACGAGCTCGAGGCTGAGATCACACGATCCGGCGCTTTCCGGGCGAACCTGGCCGGCAACAAGGAGATTACGCTCATCCGTGCGCCGGCAGAAGGTTCGCTCGAGCAGGTCGAGCCCATAGCCATCAGTCGGAATTGGGAGGACCAACTGCATTACGACATCGTCATCTCCGGCAAGAGCTTCCCACTAGGCTCCCAGGTACCCATAGCGTTCAAGCTTACGCCGCTGGCAAAGGTGCAATGTCATCGGATCAAGGTGTTGGTGACGGAGAACATCGAATACTTTTGTTCGAACAAGCGGGTGCATCGGATGGAGCCGACGCGGAAAGTGCAGCTGTTCGAGAAGCGGGCTGATGGGCCACCGATCAGTACTTTTCCGGGCAGCACCATGCGGGTGACGGCTGGTGGTGGCATCCCGTACGATGCTAGAGCCAGAGCGGCGAGAGGTGAGGATGTGACGCCGAGTGATACTACGAATTTGCTCGGCAATTTGGAGGGTGACACCAACATTGGGCCCACCGAGATGGAGTTCAACGTGCAGTTGCCTAGTTGTCACACGATGAAAGAGCGAGAACGGGCGCAAAGGCTGCACTTTGATACCACCTATCAAAACATCCAGGTGCATCACTGGATCAAGGTACGTGCAGCTGCGACGCCGCACGTGTTTCCTTAAACAGACGCTGACCCTTTCGCAGATCGTCATGAGATTATCTAAACCTGACGCAACCGACCCGACCAAGCGGAGACATTTCGAGATCTCGATCGATTCGCCCTTCCACATCCTCTCATGCCGAGCAACGCAAGCGAACATCTCGCTTCCAGCCTACACCTCACCCGAAGGTGCGACGGCCGGAGCGCAACTGTATGACTGCGGGTGCCCAGGCGCGGCCACGCGCCGCAACTCACCCACCTCCTTCGTGCCCACCCTCAACGCCCTCAACTCCACTCGCACAGTCGGCACTGAGCCCGAGCGATCTACAACCCCCACGCCCCAAACGCCGGGCTTGGCGCGACCGCAGCAAGCCCATGTGCACGGCCAAACGGCACCGCAGAGGCCCATACACATGCTGCGCGCGCCGTCTTTCAACCCGCCGGCGTTTGAGGACGAGGCGCCGCCGCCGCCGCTCATCACGCCGCCGCCGCAGTACGACGACATCGCCAGTCCGACCAGTGGGCTGGCGGACTACTTCTCGCGCTTGAGCGACCATTACGACGATAGCGATGATGACGACGCCCGCCGGCCAGCACGAGGCAGAGTTAACGTGCCGCTTACGCCTGGTGGGAGGATAAACCGGAGTATGGATATTGGAAGGTCGTGGGTGCCGGTCGGCCACTCATGAGGAGACAGCTTTGCTTCCTTGGCTTTCCTTGGCTGTGGCGCGCGACGAAGCATTTGAGACTATTTGGACATGCATCTCTATATTTGCGCATATACCACGCAGCGTTTTAGCATTTACTGGTACATATCACGTTCGCGATGGTACTGTCTGTTTTGGGGGCGTTTGGGTGGGACGATGTGAGCTGGCAGGCACGGTGAGCGATGTTGGGGGCTTCGCTTAGGACCACATTGAGGTCTGCTATACACAGTTCCGAAGTACCGTGTAACTTTCGTGTACTTCCATGTGAGAAGCAATTCGCCGCACTTTGTGATCGAAGTCGATGGGTTTTATAAATATTGTGATGCTAGGTTGCCAAGCATATCATCAATGAACTTTTGTTCAGCCCACTCCTGCATGCATGTCCTGAAGCCCACCACTCCATCAGCTACGGGCTACGTTGTCACACCCAGCCTCCAGCAGTCAGGAAGCCTGTCTGCAAATCCGGTGCTACGTTCCTGAATGGCTTGAGCTCACTGTGCTGCCGCTAGATGCTGCCATCATAGCACCGACGATGGATCCATTTTCACTGACTGTGGGCATCATTGGGGTGGTCGACGGCGGTATATCCCTGTCCGAGAGGTTGAAGGGCAAGATCGACGACTACAGAAACGCCAAGCGGGAGGTGGAGGAGCTGACGCATGAGATCGATCTCTGCACGACCCTGCTGGATGTGTTGGGAGACAGTCTCGACAGGCCGGAAAGTGCTTACCCGAAGAATGTTGCCAGACAGACCAGACGGCTTGTGGAGGATGTGAGTATTGCCACTGTTAAGTATCGTCTCGACGGATTGGTACCAGCCGGAGTCTCGCCTCACCTCCAGCGCTGACTGACGTTCTAGATGAGGACAGTATTCGCCGATGTTGAGAGCCTGATAGCAGACTTCGACTACTCCATCAGAGCGTCTTCGAAATACATGATCGACGCAGGATCGTTACGGGGCCATCATGACAGACTGAAAGCCCTTCAACTGAGCTTCATATTCATGCAATCGATCTGTCCGCCTCAGCGAACGCCTGCCCCAGCCACAGCTTTCAGTGGCACTATAGGCCAGCTGGGTAGCTTCGAGGGCACCATACAACATGTCCCTGTGTACACTGGTGCCAGCGGGTCCTCGGACAATACATCTATCACCTACAAGGCGACCCTGACATTGCAGGCTTCTCCCTCCAACCACGGCGCCAATACGCCGGCTGGCTCGTCCAATGCAGGACGCCCGCAAGACCTCACAGACAGGCTTGAAGAGGTTAAGAAGAACAAACGGCTGAAGAGGAAACTTGCGGCATTGACCAGCAACCCATTCTTCTCAAGGGAAACGCTTGGAGCTGTATTCAGCAAATCTACTACGTATGCTGCAACATATAGTCTTATTGAGCCGCGAATGCGCACTGGTCTAGGACATGAGGTAGATGAAGATGAAGAGGCTGAGGTGGAGCAGTATGTGCAACCTCGCACCGAGAAGCAGGCTGAGAGTGATGTCGACGACATTCTCACATATGTACGTGACCGTTGGCTAAGCTCGAGACTCTGAGCTGACTCATGTCCCAGCTCTTTGATGATGACAGTGGCATGGAGAATCGAGCAGATGTTGGACCGGATGTGGTCATTGTCGAAACAGCACCAGGACCGTCTCCATCGTCCCCATCTCGCCCACTGCCATACCCGACAGTTGATGCAGACCAGAGCCCGCCATCTCGCTACAGCACGCCGCCGACGTACTAAACTCGGCACCCGGCCGACGACGCCGGCTCGACGTAAGCTGCTCGGCGAAAGCCCTACGCCCGCAGCGTATGTCACCGAAAGGTATATGTCCTGTGCAGAAGTCGGCGAGGTCTGATGTTGAGGTGTCTGCAGATCAGGTGCATGATTCGCGAGGAGTGTAGTAGCTGCCAGTACTACGACACCTTCGAACATTGTCTCTGGAACTCCGTGTCGAGGCATCGCTATCCTAACAAGCGATTGTTGCCAAGCAGACATGTCAACTGTCCCATGAACCGAACGGAACCGCCATATGTTCGACGCATCTGTCGGCACATTACGATATCCCTACATCTGCTGTCCCAGGGGAAATTTGGCGGTTCGCACAAAGGACAAAGCGACGTCAACGCAAAAGCGTGGTCGTATGACACAACGCGTTTCAACCGGCTCTGAGGCGAAACACAGTATCCTGTGCAGTTTATGATGCTCAGGTCAGGTTGAGACAAGCGGCGCCCCAACAGCCCAGCACCTCTATAAGGTCCTGACATTGCATCTAGGTGCCAAGGTGTGTGAGGGAAGCATGTATACGGCTGGTCCAGCGCTATTCCGGCACCGCTGTGTTATCGACATAATCGTATATCGCATGCGAAGATCATCAATGGTCCTCTCACTTCCCCGTTGTATAGCCACCCTTTCTCAAGCATGCTGAATGTCAAGCAAGGATGTGTGTTGCAGACTCGAAGGACAACTTCACTCCGTGAGGGCTGACACGACAACACTTGGACTATGAAGGCCCAACCTCTTTTTTGAGCTCGACTGTTCTTTGCTTTTGTTTGGCTCCCCGTAACCGTCTATAGACTCGATAGACCGATCACGCACCGACCAGCACGCTGTCATGGCCACGGGACCTCAAACGAGGAATGCGCTGCGGCCGTTCGTGTTCCTCGAACTTCCTGCGGAGCTTCGGAACCAGATCTATGAGCTCCTATATCCAAATGTGCAAGAAAAGACGGCAGCCATCTTCCGTGAGCCGCAGCGCTTCCACGACATCGTCAGACCACTGTTCTTCGGGCCATCGAAGGCCTCTCAAGCGCCAGACATGTCTCTACTGCAGACTTGTCATGAGATCCACGACGAAGCCGCGGAGATGGCCTACACTCGAACTCATTTCGGCCTGTTTCTGGTTGGGACTCGAGGTCGGCGCCATGCAAACCAGCATATGGAGGATCAGATTATCGGCTTCGGCAGAGTCTTCATCAACCGCAATGATTTGATCCAACACCTGGATCTAGGCGTGCAGGACCTGGGAGCACACATGCAGATTGGTCTCCAGCGTGACGCGGACCCATCAACTCTCAAGGGTCGGGTCGGGAACCCTTTGCTCTCCGCAACGAAAGCAGAGGTCACCGCGAGCAGAAGCCGTGTGCTGTTAGCGAGATTGCTGAAGGACTTGAGCGCACACCTACCGCAGATTCGCTGCATCACGATCCATGACAGCGTAGGCGGAAGGCAGACCTTCATCCGGCATCTGACTGAGCTGTTCCCGAGGCTGGGCGAGCTTCGCGTGGTAAGACTGCAGCCAGGCTTCGGCATGCGGCGATTCAGGGTTGAAGGCAACCATCTGCTGAAGTGGGAGTATGGGGCGGATCTAGGGAGGCTGTTGCTGGGCCAGAAGTTCCGCGACCTGCGATGATGTGACAAGGAGCGTGGGGTGGGGGTGTAAGGACAGGGAGGAAGATTGGGTCCATGACGGATGTTGGAGGAGACTCGGCGAAGGGTTGGGACTAGAGCGCAGACGCATCGCTGGAGTCTAGACTCGAAGAAACTCGGAAAAACGCTGGTACTGCGTGGTTCCTACGCCGGGCGTTATTGTGTCGTCTTGCTGCACCGCGGCACTACCTGTCAACAGACACTTGAATATAGGGCGACACTTTCTTTCGACCTCTAATTAGAGTGGAGTCCGACCGTCAAGTGAGGGTCTGTCGACAGCCATGAGGCCAATATCGAGAGCGCCCAGGAGATGCCAGTCGCCAGCTTGACGCGCTTGTCCGCGCTCGTGCTCCCACGCTAGTATGTTGCGTCTCAGTGCTGCCCGCCGCAATTGTACTCGACCGGTTATGCATGGGCACGGCATGGCTCTCCGTCACCGAACCTAAGCTCGAGTGAGTCCAGCTCAGGGCGGTGTGACCGAGGGGCGACGGCGACGCAGGGGTTTGGCAAAGCTTCACCGTCGCCGCTTGACAGTTGAGCATGGTCTTGTACAAGACGGAGATCTCCGTGCCTTGAGCTCAACACTGCCACGTTCATCCAGCGAGGGTGAACAGTGAGCCTGAAGACGCGACTGGCCGATGGTTGACGGTACTTTGCTGCGGCAGCACGTCTCACCAGCCATTGCAAAGGTCAGTGATGCTGGAGGGTTCGATGCCGCCTCTTCTCCAGCGCCTGGCACGCTGCCAGGCGGTCTGATGAAAAAGGTGTGTTCGCGTCAGCTGGAGGCAGTGCAATACCAGCGACACAGTGCCCTCGGACATAGGCAAGCCCAGCGGCCCAAGAGCAGGTTCCAAAAATGAGGATAATCTTAAAAGTCACCGTAGTGACGTTTCAGAGATTAAACTGAAAAGAACAGATACTACCTATAGACCGAGAAGGGTTAGGTTAGCAAATGTCGCAGTCCAAGCAAATAGGCTGGGGAAGGGCTAACACTTGATCTAAGCCAAAAGGCACTGTCGTCGTAAGGTTAGCGAGAGTTCGATGGAAGGACTGCGGGTGCGTGTGCGCGACTTACAACTATCCAGCAAGTTAGCAAAGACTCGACAGACTGTAAGGGGGGCTTTGGAGAAACTGACGAGAGCTAAAGCACTCAAGTCCGGTCGAGGGTCGAGGGCGAAGGTATAGGCAAACTCGCTAGCGCAGCTTACCTAATCGGGTAGCCTTGGCAGATAAGTCTTGGCATATAAGGCACGTAAGGCAGCAGTATGGCCCCACGTCGTCTTTTGCTAATCCAGCTCGAGCTCAGATTAGCTTGCCAAAACCTTGGCAGTTTTGAAGGCCTTAGGCAGCATACCAAGTCACGTGCTGATTGCCGAGCAGAAGTTAGGCTTGTTTTTCTGGCAGAACGCTTGGATCGCATCTATGTAGATCGTTGACATCAGAACGATACGCCCCAGCCTGTCGGCCCGGTCTGGACTCTGGCGCCGGGCTTTTCGCCGAGTCAACCACCTTGTGGCGCCTCTTTATTAGCACGCCGATCCGATCTCGCGTTCCAGACCTTTTGCCCTTTTACGATAGACGCGCAGCGCGGCAGCCGCAACGTGATTGCGCTCTTTACGACGATCCAACAGGCTCGCCGCGATTGGACACTCCGTCAACTTGAATGAGGGGTATACAGGTACCGATATCAACCGCAATGCAAGCCTCCTCGGAGTCCTTGAGGCTTGCGGCTAAGGCAGTACGCTTGGCTCGCTGTCGGGCTTCCACCAATCAGACCGTGCGAACGACCCTCGGGGTCCTCTCTTCACTCTGGTCCATTGGCTCTGGATTGTACTGTCGGTGACATACAGCGGCAGACTACTGTGACGATGCGCCATTCGGCGCCTGTGCACAAGTACATAGGTCGAGGTGTGTACTGTGTACGATCCCCGTATGAACTCTCCATCATTCGTGAATGGAAACTTCGCACTCCATCGCTATTGTCGACGATTTCCAAGCAAGGGCGGCGTTATCAAGCCACGAAACGTGACAGCGGCACCTCTTGAGCAATCGATTTGTCGCCCCATATAGAAACTGGTAGCCGGAACGCTGAACAGTGGGCCTAACTTTGACGGTTTGACGATTGACCGTTAAAGTCGACTGATCCTCGCCTTCCACATACAACGTCATAATAGCCTAACACGCTGGCCTCCTTTATATTGGTCCTTCGGAGCTCCCAAGGCTCCCATCATCTCGCCTGCCTATGACAGTACCAATCCTCGGCAGGTACAAGTTGGAGGAACACGCATATATGTCTGGCCCTACGAGCGCACCTTCCATGGCAAGTCATTGCAGGTATCATGACGACTCCGAAGATGCAGACCATTCCACATACACGATCGACCTAAGAAGTCCAACGCTCATCCGCCGCATTCTGCTCGCACTTGGCATGGATTCTCGCAGACGGAAGGGCGGAGCTGAGTATGGAGCCGCGCCGACAGACGACGAGCCAGCTATTGAGTTGAAGAAATCACCGCTAGCACGAGCGCGGAGAAGAAGTCGGCGTTCACGGATTGCTACCTTGTGTAGACGAGCGGGCATCGGCTTGCCAGTACTCGTACTCCTCATCTTGTATGTGCAATCTCCACGTATTGTGCACCTTATACTAACCTAACGGCAGTGGTATAATACATGTACTGGAGACGGTCGTTGGCAGAGCTCGCTTGTTCTGGGACGTCGATGTCCACGAAGTGTTCCTGCCCGACTGGGGCAGGCCGGGCCATCTCGGAGCAGGCCTCGCATCATACCCAACAGACGCCACACGAGACGTCATGGCCGTTCCTTGCCATTCGCACAACGACTACTGGAGGCGTGTGCCGCTCTTCGACGCCCTCCACTGGGGCTGCATCGGCGTAGAAGCGGATGTGTGGCACTTCGATGATGAGCTATATGTCGGCCACAATCTTGCATCGTTAACAGCCAACCGCACCTTCGGGAGTCTGTACATCGATCCGCTGGTCAAGCTACTCGATAGCATGAACCCCAGCACAGAGTTTACCGAAGCTACCGGTCACGGTGTGTTCGATGTTGACCCGGATCAGACACTGGTGCTGCTTGTGGACTTCAAGACGAACGGTCGGGACACTTTTTTGGCAGTCTCCCAGCAGCTGGAGTCTCTCCGCGAGAAGGGGTACTTGAGCTTCTGGGATGGAAGCAAAGTCAACTCAAGAGCAGTGACCGTGGTGGGAACGGGGAAGACCCCATTCCACATGGTCGTGAGCAACACCACCTACCGCGACATCTTCTTCGACGCGCCTTTAAAGGCATTTTGGGAGCATCCGAAGAACTCTATCGCCGCTAGCAATTCAAACGGTGGGCATCGTGCAGGCAACGGAGCGTCGCTGCCTGCGAGCATTGAAGCTGCCTCGAACCAAGGTAAGGGCGCCACGGACGACTTCGCCTCACCAAACGCTTTCGACACAAGCACATCGTATTATGCTAGCACCTCATTCGCTTCTACCATTGGCTCCGTCTGGCGGGGTCACCTCACACCGCGTCAGATGGACATAATCCGTGGTCAGATCCGGGGCGCGAAACGTAGGGGTCTGAAGGTGCGGTATTGGGACACGCCATCCTGGCCAGTTTCGCTGCGGAACCATATCTGGCACGTCTTGATGAAGGAAGGCGCCGATATGCTCAATGTCGACGACCTGCGTGCTGCGGCAGTGGAGGACTGGAAGAGGAGAACGCATGATTGATGGTGACGAGGATGACATCGTTTTGAAGCCGTTTCTGGAGACTGTTCTTTGTTTGGTGGCATAGCGCGCTGCATGATACCCAACTACGTAGAAACGCTGTAACGAAACTGCATATCGCAGTCATGAACATGAATGATCATCTCACGCCCACACGTCCACAGCAGCTGTGCTCGCCGTCCGTTTCGTCCGCTGTGACTGGTAGCCATGCTCAACGAAAACATATCGCGAAAAAGAGAGCAACCAACCCAGAGCATGTAAGGGTATTATTAACGCCGTAGACCTCAATCACCAAGCACACTCTCCGCATCAACCTCGGCGCCGTTGACGACCTCTTCTTCCATCTCTGGCTCAGGCTGGTTGTCATCCACGAGCTCTCTGCGCCTCCTCATCTTCGGCATCAGCATCCTCAATCTCATCCTCAATCTCGTCGTCAGCAATAATGGCGTTGCTCTTCGGGTTGGGCTTCGCCTTGCCCTTGGCGCCATTGACTGCATCTTTCTTCGTTTTGCCCTTGGCTTTGGTCTTCTTCTTCTGCACTTCGCCGATGTCCAGGTAAGCAAGCACCTCCTTGAAGTTGTGCCCAAGCCTCGCCTTGTTGCGCTCCAGGCGCTTGCGCACCGCAGCATTGTCCATCACGTCCGCGGCAAGAGCGTGGATGATCTTGCCTGTGAGGGCGCAAAGCGTCTGCTCAGCGAGTATAGTATCGCGGATCTTCGTGTCTCGGCGCTGTTGTGAAGCTAGGGCCTGGGTTGGCTCGTCGTCATCTTCGTCACCAGACTCGGGGTCGGACATTGGGTCCTCGTCCATCCCGTCCTGGTCAACATCGGCGTCATTGGCCGGAGCACCCTCGAGCTTCTTGCCGCTGAGCTTTGCAAAGTTCTTCTCAGCAGCAATGAACACTTGCAGGATAGTCTTTTGCAGCTCGGGGGTGAGGTTCATGGCGAGAACCGTGTAGTCGTCGCTCACGCCCGGCCTCGCCGGTACATCCTTCAGAATAGCAGCAGCTGCATACAAGTCTAGCAAACAGCCGGTCAGGTGGACGCTGATGGCCTCGCCTGCCTTTCTTGCTTGCAGTGCGTTTTCCAGGTTCGTGACATACAGGTCACGACGAGTGGCGAGAGCCTCGAGCTCTTCAATCGAGACCCCGGTATTGCTGCCGGTAGTCACAACCGTGATGATGGTCATCAGCTTCCATCTGCAGTAGAAGAATGCAGCTTCAGCGGCACGTGCAGCAACCTCATCCTCAAGCGCAGCCTCATCGGAGTCCGGGGCAGGCCCAGTAGACGGCGACGCGCGTTGCACCAGGGCGATAATATAGTCGATGGCACCTTGATAGTCGTTGCCGGAGGCACCGTCGGACGACGCCACGCTGCCGTCCTCGAGTGGCGCAATACAATCAGACACAGTAGAGAGGCGCACTATACGGAGAAGGTTGTTGCTGAGCGCTGTAAGCTCCTCGAACGACGTTGCGCCACGTACGCCAATGGTCGCAGGGTTGAGCAGCTCTGCAAGGTTGTTGATCACATCCTCCCACAATGCAGTGACCTTCTCCTCTGCAGCCTCGCCCAGTTCGCCATACGACTTTGCATGCAGAATGGCGTCGCTGGCTGGAGCAAGCACTTCGTCCGTGCTATGAGACATGAACTGCTTTCTGACATCGTCGAGCAGGGCGGCATAAGTCGCAGAGTCTTGTTGTAAGTCTTTCAGGGCAGGTGAGCTGAGCAAAGCCTCCATCCTCAGGACTGCAGCGACTGTACATGGCACATCTCCGAACTTATTCAACAGCTTCGGGATCAGTTCGACAAGGTGACGAGCAGCCTCTTCCTGCTCATCCTCTAGCTGCTCCTTTGCCTTCTTCGTCAACTTGCTCTTTGGCGCAGTAATCTTCTCGGCAGTCTCAACCAATGTGCGCTTGACGCTGGCATTTAGCACCTCGAGCAGCACCGTTTCCTCCTTCTCCGACAAGGTGCTCTCGTGCTTTAGTTGCGACAGCGGATCATCTGCCATCCCATTCGAGCAACCAGAGGAGTGATCGAAGAGTAGGTAGCCAGCCAGCATCTGCCACGCCTTGATGTCATCGACTTTGTCGTACAGCGCGTCCGCAGCGAGCGAGAAGCGTGAATTGCCGTCGCCGAGGTGCAGTGTCAGACTTCCATCTGCTCGGCTCCGCTCGACCTGGCTTGGGAGGTCTTCGTCCATGTCATAGCTTTGCAGCAACTCTGCGAGTGACTTGAAACCCAGCCACTCAATCCTAGGCGCCTCGTAGTTGCCTTCACCCGTCTCCGGTAAGGCTTCCTCCAGGTTCTCGAGCCCGCCAAGGTCATCGATCTTTGAGTTGTGAAGGTCGTTGATGTTCTCCGCGAAGAAAGCAGCGACCGCTTTGCGGACCTTTGGATCGGTGTCGAAAATGAGACGACCAGCAGCATCGATGTCGTCAGGTTCCAGCAAGCCGTTCTCGCGTAGGAGGTCAAGAAGCTCGATGCCAGAGACGCGCACGTTGGTCTCCGCGTCGGTTGTGGCGATCTCCACCATGCGCGCCCGAAACTTTTCGGTGAAAGTCTTCAGGCCTCCGAGCATGTCCTGCTCCTTGTAGAGACGATGCAGCTGCTTGAGCACTTCGCCACGGGTCGCTGGTGCACAGTCGCTCAGAAGCCAGCCAAGGTAGCGAAGATGTTGACCATCGAAGAAGACGTCTGGCATGGTGACGATCCAGTCACCCAGCGCAATGATGCAGTCGCGCCGAATCACCGGGTCGACATCGCGGTAGCGGTGTATGAAGACCACGTCGAACCAGTCCTTGAGCAGTGGCTCAATGATCTCCAGAGCTTCGCTCTTCTCTCTTGCATTCTGTTCGATCTGCTTCACGCGAGCCGTGTTGGCAGACGCTTTCTTGCGCTCAGTCTCTGCTTGACGCTGGAAGTTGGCTATGCTCTCTGCATTCTCCCGCGCAACCTGACAAAGGGCAGTGACGATAGCCAGCGAGGCAACAGTCGCCGTATGTCTGAAGGACCTGTTGGGTGCCGAGGACATGGTAGATATCCATATTTGAACATTCTCCATCAGTACAGGGTCGGTGTAGAGCACACCCTTGACCGCCATGGCTTGGATCAGGGCATGGAAGAAACCGGCGATGCCGTGCCGGAAGGACGTCGCGGCCTTGCCTTTGGCAATGAGAGGGTAGTCAGTTGGTTTGGAGGCCTGATACTCCTCGCGCAGATCGTCTAGCTTGTTCGTGACCCCATCTGGATCCTCGATATCATGGTCCGAGACCTCGCCATTGCTGTCAGCGCACTTCAGGACGAAGTTGACGATTTCTGCGAGAGCGCTTGACTGATGCGCATCATAGCGCTTCAACCATGTCCCAGCAACGTCCTGAAGCGTGTCGCCACTCGCAAAGACTTCTGCGAACAAGCCACCTGCTGCCTGGGCGTCCGCCACATCGACCGCCTTCGTCTTTTTCGGTGCCCTTTTCCTCGTTGTTGCTGACGCGTTCCTGAACGGCAGCGACGCGCCGTTGACCCGGGGCTTCTTCTGTGCAGGCTTCTTGGGCGCCGTACTCTTTGGCTTACGCGCTTTCTTTCTCTGCGCGCGCAACTCCTCCTCGTCCGGCTCATCCTCCGCCGTATCCTCCTCCGACTCCTCCGATGCGTCGTCATCTGGCATCTCGCGGTCGCCTTCGCCGTCCACGTCTTCCTCAGCACCGCGCTTGCGCTTGCTGCTGCTGGTGAACGGGCTAGAGGTGTATAGTTGAGGCTGCTTGCGGACGCGTCCGGATGCTCGCATGTTGGCGGCCATGTTCGCAGCCTGCGGCGATGAGCTGCCCGTTTCAAGCAGTCTTCCAGGCATCGAAGGCACGAGTGGCGTCTTCGCGTGAGGTGCGCTTGGATGTCGCGGGGATGTTTGTCACGCGAATGTTCAATGAAAGCTGGAGAGCGCGTGGAGCGCGACGCGGGCTGGCCGGAAGAGTTCCGCCCGTCGCGAAGCACAGGCCCCGGCGGCGACGTGTTGAGTTCGTCCTTTTCCTTTTCCTTTTGCATTCACATGAACGGCAGGTGAGCGAGATCAGTCACCCGGTGGTCACGGTCGCGCGTGCCAAGACCATGCTTCCACGATAGCGATCAACTCCGGACAGCCATGTCCAACCCGTTCCTCACCAGCACCGCCAAGCCCGGATATGGGACCATCTACCTGGCCTTGCTGCCGCCGAGCACTCCTCGCCTGAGGACCGCCAGCTACCAGTATCCGCTCAAACTCGTCTCGCCTGTTCCCACCCGTACAGCAGGCGCCCCGGCTCACCTGGTGCACATGGTCTATTTGCTCACCTACGGTGGCGGGCTGGTCGCCGGAGACAGCATTACTGTCGATGTGACTCTCGAACCTACTACGAGACTAGTGCTATTGACCCAAGGCAGTACCAAGCTGTTCAAAGCGCCTGGCCGAGATGTGGTGAGCAAGCAATGCATGACTGTCAACCTCGCTCCAGGCTCTGCACTCTGTTATCTACCGGATCCTGTCCAGCCATTCCGTCACAGCTGCTTTGCGCAAAGACAAGTCTACAATGTCGTCGTTCCTGGTGGAGCTGAGCAAACGGTTGGCAACCTCTGTGTCCTGGACTGGGTCTGCAACGGCAGACCTGCGAACGGCGAAAAATGGTCGTTCCACCGCTACGGTAGCCGCAATGAGATCTATCTCGCCCACCCAGACGGCAAGCGTCGACTCCTCTTGAGGGACAATGTCTTGCTTGATGACCATGGCTTGGACGGCAGCATAGCATCCCGCATGAGCGAGCTAGCAGTTCTCGGCACGCTCATTTTACATGGTCCTTTGTTTCACAGCCTTGGCCGGTTCTTTATGGCCGAATTCAAAGACTTGCCGCGTGTTGGTGGCCGAAAGTGGGACAGTAGCAGCGAGAGCGGTGATGAGGACATGGATCCGGCTACGAGTAGACGAGCAGCGAGGCAGGAGCAAGAGACCGCCGACGGCTTGCTGTGGTCTGCTGCGTCATTACGAGGCTGCGTGGTCGTCAAGTTTGGCTCAAGAGAGGTCGAAGGCGGGAGGCAATGGGTGAGGGCTATGCTGATCGAAGAAGGAACTGTAGCTAGAGAGTTTGGTGACAAATCCCTGTTGTGTTTGCGCTGACCTGGAGCCTTGAAGCATCTCCAAAGCAAGTCAACGGGCTATATTGCGTCTCCAGGCGCCATTCACACCGTTAAAGACAGCGAGTTTTGTTCACTACATACATACTCGGCCCTCGGAATATGCAACATTGGCCCGTTGTCTAACTCAAGTACAACTCCCGGCCTGCTCAAGCCACCCGCCGTTCTCCGGATAACACCCACGACTGCTTGCGTCTCCCGCTGTCATGAATTGGCCCTTCTGGATCTCATCGTCCTGCAGAAGGATAGGGCTCACTGAGCATGCACTTTGTGGGCTTCCCCACGTTCCATAGCCATCGTTCCATCACTCGGCCGTTGGGGCTAGGTTTTTCAGTACCAGTGGTACGGCGCTCATGGCTAACACATTGTCGACATTCCACTTCAGATACCAAAGTCCTTCTTGGTCTGTCGGCGTGGCGTACCATTTCGACTCGAGCAAGCCGGCAGTGCTCTCCCAGACGAGGAGCGTACCGAACAAGGTGAATCCGGTTGTTGTTACGGTGGTGTTGGAAGAGGTAGTGAAACCCGCGGAGTCGAAAGCGCCAGCGGTCTGGTCGATGAACAGTCTAGGCGTCGTCCAATTCCCGTCGGTGGTAAGGGTGAGGTTGGTAGGCGAGGCCACTAGTTGCTCGTCGACTTCGGCGACTGAGAACTTGTCAGTACAAGCAACTTAAAAGGGAAACTGGGACGCAATGGCGCCATGACGCACAGGTTACATTCGTCGCGAAGGAAATGTTCTGTGGGCGGACGTTGCCGATGTATGCGACGCCGTCTCCGTAAAAGAGAGGAAGGCCGCTGATGTTGGTGGCGTATCCGTATAGTTCACCGATGGACGTTGTGTCGCGCTCCGCGACCACGGCACGAGCATGCACAATGCTGGCAACCGCGCTCAAAGCAGCAAGTAAGTTGTTGAGGAACATATTGGGACGTATGGGGCGAGAACAATGTGGGTGTTCAGGAGCATAAAGTGAGTGTGCAAGACAAGCGGATGGTGTCTTACTTACAGAGTGGCAGACCTCTTACATGGTGTTCTGCTCCGCCTTCGCTTGTTGCGTGCCACTGGACGCGCGACCTTGTGCACTGGGCAGCTTGCGCGGACGCTGTACATCGGCTCATTCCGGAGGAAGGTTCGGCCGTGGACTGTGCCCATCGTTTCCGGGGATCGTCCGAGGGCATTATACGCGCACCGTACTTACCTAACGCCGGTGAAGTCTTTCCTGTCCGGACAGGAAAAACAGATCGCCGAGCCCTGCCTATCATACTCAATAGCCTGTCGGCGGAACTTTTCTGGACATTCTGTGGGTTTACGCGCGTGAGAGGCTCGTGCTTGCTGGGTTGGCCGATCCACATCTTCGGCGGAGTAAGCCGTCTGGCTTGGCATCCACTTCACGTCTCGACGCGCGTGTTCACAGCAGACTCTGCAGCATTGCCATACCACTGTCGTTGGACAACATACGCAGCTGGGTCCACGGATAATGACGTCGTGACTGGCCATCAAGGGATCCAAGGCTGTAGCCCCCGCTCGACAATCCGGTCCGCTCTGCAGAACCCCCAAGGGCCCTGCGATCTGCGCACTCGCGCGTATTCGACAACCCCGTCCACCCCTTCAGCGCCAAGACCATCTGTCACGTAGAATGCGAACTGCGGCTTCCGAATTAAAAAGCTGTTTGGAAGGCAACGCTGCAGAGACGTCCCATGATCCGCCGCTGCCTTGCCGGCCCGCCGAGCCGTTGCCGATCGACACCTTTACTACACAACCAAGATGAGCTCCGAGACCCCGACAGAACGGCCAAGCTACAACGAGGCTCTAAATCCAGGCACCCGCAGCAGCCGGGCAGCGGCTGATCTGCTGATCAGCATTTAGAGCTTACGTATTTCGCGTGGTTTAGGTTCAGCTGTTACTAGCGTCAAACGTCTGAAAGCCTGCATCATGCCATCATCACTGCCACAACGCTGCACAGTCTGCAACGTTTAGTCTAGCGCAACGACATCTGATCTTTGCTGGCGCTGCAGTACAGCCTGAGCAAGCAGCTGCCGATCTCATGGGGCTTTCCGGGTTGGTAACCTATTCCAACCCTTTCTAGCAACGAGCACGCCCCACCGGGAGGTTCGAAGGCTCATCGGCAGTTCACCACTGCTGCGGTACTCTCAGGATGGCCCCATATCTTCCTCAAGCAGCGGCACGCACTTACGAATCCAGCAACGCAGCTGGGACCTGTTCACGCAAGCTTCCTGCTGGCTTCTTGGAGGAGACCCCTATCCATGGCGCAAGCCCGTGGTATATCATGTCGCCACTACCAACATACCAAGCTTGCCACAGATCACATTCGCTCCAACACTCCCATTACCGCACTGTTTTCTTCACACAATTGGGCTTGCTTCGAAAATGTTGGCCAGCACACTCCTTGCAAGCGGGCTCTGCGTAGCTCTTGCGGCATGCATCCCGTCTGGCGTCTCACTCCCACGCCAACCAGGCTCGCTCCTGCTGCCCCGAGTCAACAGCACATCATCGACGAATACGTCCGTGTGCGCCGGTAACACCGCCAGTGACCGCTCAGTCTGGTGCGATTACAGCACGAGCACCAATTACTACGACGATGCTCCAGACACTGGAGTGACGGTCGAGTACTGGTTCGAGCTCACCAACACCACTGCGGCGCCGGATGGCATCTCGCGGGACATCCTCTCGGTCAATGGCAGCGTACCAGGTCCGACCATCGAAGCGAATTGGGGTGATACGGTCATCGTTCACGTGACCAACAGTCTCACAGCAAATGGCACTAGGTAGAATCTCCCCTCGGCATCCCAGTGCATGACCATTCGCTGATTATGTGCAGTATTCACTTTCACGGGATCAGGCAGAACTGGACGAACGCAAACGACGGCGTCGTCTCGATTACTCAATGTCCGACTGCTCCGGGCGAGAGTATGACCTATACGTGGAAAGCAAATCAATACGGAAGCAGCTGGTACCATTCCCACTACGCTCTCCAAGCATGGGAAGGCGTTTTCGGCGGCATCGTTATCCATGGACCTGCTACCGCTGATTATGACGAAGACTTGGGCTCCCTCTTCCTGAACGACTGGGACCATCAGACGGCGGACGCTCTGTATACCTATGCTGAGGTTGAGGGGCCGCCCACGCTTGATACCGGCCTGATCAATGGCACCAATACATGGAGCAATGGCAGCGTCGGGACACGGTTCGCCACGGATTTCACGTCCGGTACCTCCTACCTGCTTCGTGTGGTCAATGCAGCGATAGATACGCACTTTGACTTCTCCATCGACAATCACACGCTGCAGGTTATTGCTATGGATTTTGTGCCCATCGTCCCGTACACTACTGACAGCATCAGTATGTTCAAGCTTCTCTGGTTCCCCGAGACTCGATGATTGCTAACCTCCCTCGCAGGTATCGGAATGGGTCAACGTTACGACATTATTGTCAATGCAAACATGAGCGCTGTTGCGAGTGACTTCTGGATGCGTGCCTTCCCCGATGCGTTCTGCAGCGACAACGATAACTCCGATGACATCAAGGGAATCATTCACTACGATGGCAAGCTCTTCTCAAAAACATTCCTCCGCGTGTGATCGAGCTAACCGCTATTGTAGGCAGTAGCAGCACACCCACGACCACGGGATATACCATCACAGAGAATAGTTGCTTCGGCGAGTCGCTCGAGTCTCTTGTGCCGTTCCTAGAATTGGACGCCAGCTCCTCCGCCGCCGTGTCCAACGATCTGGCCTCGACTGTAGCCTTCAACGACGACAACATCTTCAAGTGGTACATCGGCTCGACATCCTTCCTCGTCGAATGGGATGACCCGACCGCGCTCCAAATCCTCAACAACGACACCTCGTTCAGCAATACCTCAGGCGTCATCGAGCTCCCCACCGCCGATGAGTGGACGATCGTCATCATCGAGACCACGCTCGCGGTGCCGCATCCGATCCACCTCCACGGTCACGACTTTTACGTACTTGCGGCAGGCTACGGCACTTACGCCGCCGAGGCCCCAACACTCCAGACCTCCAACCCACCGCGCCGGGACGTTGCCATGCTCCCCGCTGCCGGCTACCTTGTCTTCGCCTTCCAAGCCGACAACCCGGGTGCCTGGCTGGCCCATTGCCACATCGGCTGGCATACATCCGAAGGCTTCGCGATCCAGTTCGTCGAGCGGTACGACGAGATCGCCGCTCTGTACAACCGGACGGAGCTGGAAACGACGTGCAAAGCATGGGAGGCATGGCAGAGCTCGGCGGGGCTTGTGGAAGATGACTCGGGGGTGTGAGTGGCGGTCTACAGGGACAATGCGGCTCAGATGACGGTGGCCTGCTTGTGTGTTTCTCGCTGGATTGCGCGGACTCGCGAGCCTCACTGCCTGGCTACTGAGCTCCCCAAACCGTGAATGGCCAATCACCGACGCCATGGTCACATGCTCTCACCACCAGGTGAGCAGACTCCATGTTTCGTCACACACGAAGCGAAGCTTACTGGCGAACTTTGTTGTGGATGAGCCCAGCAAGCACAAGGGCACGGCGTACCAGCTGACAGTGCCTACCTTGACGCTTGCTGTAAACGAAGCTTGCGGGCAGGCGTCGGTGCAAGTCCGTCAACGGAGGCTGAAGTGAAGAGCATCGTATGGGGGTAGGAGGTAAGGCAATCTCCTAAATGGGTCCGCAAATGTATAGTGCATATACTACAGCTTGCGTCGATATAGGCTATCGTGGTTGTTCCACGCGTTATCACATGCTTTGTCTCCGCATGCAAGTTTACCCCACCATGAGTGTGACGTAGTAGTTCACGACCCCTCCTGCCACCCGCCTGCCTGCGTTGCGTCCAATTTGGAGTCTATCTACCTGCGCATTCCAACCGAGTCATAGACAACGACACATCAGTGGCAACAACAATAACAATGGACACGATCAAGAACGCAGTCGGCCTGGGCAAGGCAAGCCAGGAAGGGCAGGAGCCCGTCTCGGGCCAGCAGGGCGCAGGCACAGCCGCGCAACCGTTTGATGCTGGGAACGAAGAAGGTGCGTTACCATCCACCAACTCAGCCGAGCCTGCAGCGCCTGCTGTTGATTTGGGCCATTGTTGATAGCAGATGTGCAGGCAACGCGGAGCTCGGCGGCAAAGCACCACAACACACCGATCCGGCCAAGGTCAGCGGCGACACCTCCAAGACGGCAACAGGCTCGGCGACCGGCAGTGGTGAGTTAGCACGTTAGGCCGAACACCATCATTCGTTCGGTGCGGAGACTGATGCGACTTCATAGGCCAGCAGCAGTAGGGAGCCAGTGGGTCTTAGGAGGTACGGTCATTTCGGTTAGAGGGTACGGGAGGGTATTGCCGGCGTAGCAACAGATACCAGCACAAGCAAGACAGCAGCAGATACGAGCCGTAGACGAGACACCCCCGACAACCCTTTCAAGTACTCAAGGCCCGCCTCCCAGACCACTCCGCCGCGATGCCCACCCCAACCAGTGGCAGTGGCAGCAGCCCTACCAGCAACATCCCCACCGCCGGCGGCGTCGAAATCGGCGCGCCCATCACCGCCAACCGCGAACGCCGCGAGAGCCAGCCCCCGCCGGCGGCGAAGCCAGAGCACAACTACCACTTCCCCGCCAGCCCGCGCACGAAGGAGAACACGCAGACCAACTACCGGGCTAGCAGCCCGCCGGACCTGAGTGTCGATGAGTACACGGAGGCGGCGCACAACCGCGCGGTGCGCACGACGAATGCACCCGTGCCGTCACCAAGCAGCGGAGGCTCTGGCTCTGGCTCCGGCTCAGCAGGTGGCGGCGGGACGTCAAAGGCGGCGCATAACCGGGCTGTGCGGACTACGAGTGCACCCGCGCCCGCAGTTGCAGCATCTCCGACAAGCGGACGCTCAGGCTCTGGCTCGGCAGGTGGCGGAGCGTCGAAGGAATGTGAGGAGGCGGATGGGGCAGCACCGTCGTCTTCACCTTCTTCACCGTCTGCTGCTGCTGCTGGCAACGCGGAGCAGGGTTCGCGCCCGCTGTTGGGCAAGGTCGAGGACAAGGTGACGCTGAAGAAAGAGAAGTGATGGTATGTCTGCTCTCTCCGGATTGGGCCTGTACTCGTATCAATTGCTTCGAGTGTTCCCCACAGCCGACAGCTCGACGAGCTCTCGCTGCTAGAGACGGTGGCGGAGGAATGGGATGTCCTGGAAGTCAATCCGAGCATGTGACATTGGTCTCTCAGACATTGCGCTTTCGTACAGCGTATGATGCTCGCCGTCATTGCTCGCTTATATACACATTACGGCTCGGGGATGCGAATGCGAATGCTTGAACGCTGTCACTGCGTGCAGAGGTTGTCCATCAAACCAAACCATGTGCGATGCGTCTACCGCTTCCTCCTGACTGCATCCGCCTTCCCTCTCGCCGATGTGCCAGTTGCCTGGCTCGCCTCGATTGGCTTCCCGTTGATCGCAATCTGCGGTTTCACCGCCTGCCCATTTCCGTTCCCGCTCCCTTTCGTGCTCCCATTCGCAATCGACGGCTTCATCACCGACCCATTCGCATCGACCTGCACAGCCACAGGCTCCACTCCATCCCCAAACGCCGCTTCCTCCTCCTCCTCCTCCCCCTCATCCTCGCTCCGCTCATCCTTCTTCTCGCCTGCGAGCAAATACCGCACCAGGATGCGAATGAGCAGGAAGAACCACACGATGTTGACGGCCTGCAGACAGCCCAGCAGGGAGAAGGCGATGATCTGGCTGATCCAGCACTTGTACTGCTCCGTCTTCCAGTTGAGCTCAAAGGGCCCGATGGCGGTGAAGTAGCCGTAGTTGAGGGTGACGGTGCTGCCGTTGGCCGGGAGGTAGTGGTTGAGGGCCGGGTAGGGGGTCAGGGGGGTGGCGGGCGTGGTGAAGTGGAAGGGCGGGAGGAGGGAGGCGAGGATGGTGAGGTTGACATAGTGGCGGAGGTAAGCCCAGACGCAGAGAAAGAAGACGTAGTAGGGGCCGGTAATGGCCGAGTCGATGTAGTTGAGGAGCTTGGAGGTCTGGGTGCATCGTCTCGTGTCAGTAGGTGTTACTTTGTCCTGGTATGCAAATGGCTGCAAACTTACCGCAATGAAGAAGTCGGAGATGTCGTGGGTAATGTATACGACAATGCCCATGTAGGCAAAGTGGAAGCGGTAGCTCATGGCAATCAGGGACACGGTGATGATGTGGTGCAGCACCAGCTCGCGGAAGTCCTTGCGCGGCGCCTCCAGCTGCAGCAGCAGGACGAGCATCTGCTGCGTCCAGTAGGCGGCCTGCAGCAGGTAGTAGGCCTTGAAGCAGGCCTCGTGGGCGCGGTGCGGGAAGCCCTCGTACATGCCGGCCGTGTTGAAGTACCACACGGGCGTGCGGCTCATAACCCACATGCCGTAGGGGGAGAAGATGGTGAAGTAGAGGGCGGTGTAGGCCTGCTCCATGAAGCGCGCCTGCTTGGCGCGGGTCCGCATGCCGGCGCGGAGGGCGAGGGGCCGCAGCAGGCGCTGCATGACGAACTCGCGCGTGAACGTCAGCACGAGCGTGTAGAAGGCGACGAAGGCGTAGTCGGCGCGGCCCTTGCCGTACTGCGTGACGGCGCCGATGTGCGCGGGCAGCGTGTCGGTGCGCTCGTGCAGCGCCGGGTTGGCGTAGGAGAGGAAGAGGGCCGAGTGCAGCGGGTTGTGCTCGCCAGGGCTGACGCCGTACGCAGCCAACAGTATGAGGATCAGGACAAGTGGGAGCAGCCAGGTGTGCTTGAAGCACAGCCGCTTCCATCGCCGGTACAGCTTCGTCGCCCGCGTACGTTTGCGCTCGCGGGGCGCTCCTTCCGTGCTCTTGCTCTTGCTCTTACGCTCGAGGGGAGACGTCTTCGAGACGCTCGCGCTCTGGCGCGGGAGGTTGGTCGTGATGGAGCCGGCGGCCGTGTCGCCACGTGGGTCGGCGCCCAGGCCGGAGCTCTTTCGTCGCCGCCGCGTGGTGTCCGGGGCGCTCGTCTTGGGCATCATGTGGGCGGAGGCGGACGGGGAGAGGGGAGGGAAGGACTCCATCCGGGGCTGCGCGGACATGGTCGCGAGAGGGAGCGAGGCGTTGCTGAAGGAGTGACTGTACAAAGCGACGCGAGCATCCAACAGGCAGGCACGTTCACGGTCCAAGACGGAACGGAAACAGTCAGTTTCGCTCCCACCGCGAGAAATGTGCTGAACCTCCCCTATCCAGCCTATCCTCACGTGTCGCACCCCGCTCCCGCTGCCGCTCGCTTCCGCTTCCCCTAACTCCGCGCATCTGAATCTCGTAGGGCTGAGACACTGAGACAGGCAAGAGCGATCGCATCGTCTCACCGAGATGCCAACGCTGCCGTGCACAGCAACGCTCTCCTCCTGCTCACCGACTTCGTTGTCGTGGACAAGTAAGGAGATGCGTCGCCTTCCGGAAAAGCATATGCGCGAAAACTGAGTGGACTCTACCGTGAATGTATAGCTCCCGTCACCGCGACCTGCAGTTCCACCAGCCCCATCCATCCATCTACGCCACCCACCAAAGGCAACCGTAGAGCGCCTTGCAGTTCTTAAATGCAACCGCCATTCCCTTCCCAAATCGTCTAATCGTGCATAAGGTATACATCATCACATCATCGCCCATCACGCCGCGGCTACAACCGGTTTCGCAGCCGCCGTGGTGTTGCTCTCCTCCTCCACCTTCTCGCTCTCCTTCGCCGCCTCCGGGTTCAGAGGCTTCGCCGGGTCGTAGCCCACCTGCTTCACAATCCCCAACCCTTTCGTCCTGCCCTCCCGGAACAGTATCCTGTCCCCAACAGCCAGAAACTCCGGCCGCTGCACAAACCGGAACGCCACCGTCGCCCTGTCACCCGTGCGGATGTAGGCGCGGTCGATGTCGATGATGGCGCACGTCTGGCTGATGGGGCCGACGTGCAGCATCGCCTGGTACTTTGTGCGGATGGTGGTGGCGTGCGAAAGGATCAGCACCTCGGCCACAAACTCGCGGAAGACCTTGGGTGGAGTGACTGGCGTGTTGGGGTTGGCGTCCGATGACTTGGCGAGCATGATCACCATGCCTTTCCGCACGTCCTTTCTTCGTACTCTTCGCAAGGCGAAGGAGGCGCTCTGGCCCGCCGAGCAAGCCGGAACGGGTATTCGTTTCCGCTCGATACTCCTAATCGTTGTCGTCGTAAATTGCCCTAGGCTATCAGGTCCCACGAGCACAGTGTCGCCCGCATGCACAACACCCGACTTCACCACCCCGGACACCACCGTGCCCACGAAAGGCACGGAGAAGGTGTCGTTGACGTGGAACTCGAATGGAGCATCGACATCATACTTGCCATGATGCGGCAAGATGTTAAGAAACTCTCGCACCAAGTCCAGGCTTTCGCCCGTGACATTTGACACCTGGAAGATCGGGCAGATGCGCTGGCTCACAAACTGCGTGGCCGTGTTGATGCACTCCTCGCGGTTCTTGATGAAGATCGGAATCTTCCGCGCGCCCGGCGACTTTAGGATCTTGGTCAGTTGCGTGAGGGTCTGCTGTAAGATCTGCGGCGGGCAAATGTCGATTTTCGTAACAACCACCAGCACCGGGACGTTGAGCGCGAGGGCAATGCCAAGATGCTCCTTGCTCATGCCGATGAGGCCATTGTTTGCCGCGACCATCAGGAGGCAGTAGTTCGGCTCGCTGGACAAGAGGCCGAAGACGGTGGTGCGGAGGTAGCGCTCGTGGCCAGCCAGATCGGTGAAGGAAATCACTTTGGCGCTGCGCTTGCCAATCTCCTCCCAGCTCAACTTCCGGCCAGGCACGCTGGACACGACCACCTCGCCTTTGCTGTCGAAGCCCATAATCTCCATGCCGACCGAGCTTGTCCGCCCAGACTCCATCTCGTGCTTGTGCCGGAACAGGTTGACGCGCATCTTGCCTCGTCCGTCATCCAAAGCTCCCTTCACCAGCACGCCGAGCAGCGTGCTCTTGCCCGCGTCGACGTTGCCAACGACAGCTATCCGCGTCTCGATCGTATCATCCACGTCCTCCGGCCGCCGCCTGACCAGCATCTTGCCGACGCAGCCCCGCTCTTTCTTCTGCTCATTGCCCACGTCGACCGAGCTGTCCGGCACATTCTTCGTCAGGAGCATCCTCGAGTCCGCCTTTAGCTTGCCGAGTATGCCATGTAATCGCGCGAGCGCAGCGGTCCACTCCTGCTCGGTCAAGAGCTGAATGTCGCCGTTGTCCTCCAGCCCGACATCGAACAAGCACTCGCGATGGCCCTCCGCTAGTCGGCTCACGATGATGTCCTGCAGCTGTTGGACACTCTCCTCCTTCGTCTCGCCATCGTCGAGTAGCAGGTGTTTCAACCGCACTTTCGGCTTGTCGTCTCCAAGGTCTAGCGTATCAAGGATGTCTAGCTCGGCATGCTCCACCTTCGGGGCAGCGGTGCGGTTCGCTGCACTGGCGGTAGACGCACCGGGGTTGGGTGCTTTTCGTAGAGCTTGTTGCTGTTGGACGTAGTCGGAGAACTCGCTGAGAGCCTGCGACATCAGCCTTTAGTCGGTTACACCCAGGATGTGCAGATATGCGCCGCGATACATACCGACTCGCCAGCCCGCCGCTCTTGCGCCGACTGCGGCTGCTTGTATCGCTCGGCTCGTGTGGCCATGTTGCTTGCTTACGATCGATCGGGTTGCGCGATCAGTTTGGTATTCGTAAGATCATGGTCTGTATACAAAGTACAGTCCAGCGGGGCGACGTGCGGTTATGTATGGCGGAGTGACTGGTTGATGACTGTTAAGGTGTGCGTCAACCAAAGTGGTGGTGGCGGACTCGATGCCCCGCAGTGGCTCATGTGGGGGCTCCATCAATCCATGGCCGGGGTGAGTGGAGACGGGACAGACCCAGAACAACGGAATGGATGACATCTCGATTCGACTTCCGGATTCTGACTTGGCGACGCTGGCGTGCCTTATGAAATGAGGTAGCGGTCTCCTGCGGTCTATACACCGAGATTGGTGTACAATGTGCTCCCCCGAGCGGTCAGAGTCGAGCTTATACGCGCGCAACTATGATACACCCAAGCACTGCACCGCCTGCTTGTACATGAGCTATCGGGATGGCACTCGCATTCACATCGAGTTCTTGGCCTCCCTCAGCGCGCTCATCACATCCACTCTCTCCGTTTGGCCGGTGAACTTCACCACTGTTGGGTCCTGCACACAGTCAGCACCTCGGATTGGGTAGGTCAACGATAGAGGGAAGCAACTCACATCCAGCCTCATGAAAACGTTGTGTTGCTACGAAGTAAGGTCAGCGTCGTGAAGACGAAGTCAGAACGCAGTGGCGACATACCTTCTCATCGCCAATCGTGAACTTTCCCTGCGCCTGCTTGTTCGAGTCCGCGAATGCTTGCAGCTTCTTGACCGGTCCCGACTGCAGGACCTTGATGCCGAACTTGACGTTGCCTTTCGTGTACTCATGGCCGGGCTACATCACATTAGTAGATGTGCGCTTAGCATGGTCGAAGGAAACGCACGTAGACTTTGGTGTCATCAGGCAAGGACGCAAGGGTCTGGTTCAATGCCTTGTCCATCTCCTCCGGCGTGCCCTCGAAGAAACGTCCGCAACCTAGCACGCAGTCAGCCCCATCCTGCCCTTCCCATAGCGATTTCCAACCGGTACTCACCTCCAATAAACAGCGTATCGCCCGTGAAGACTGCCCGGTCCTCGCCGTCCTCGAACAAATAGCATATGCTGTCCTGAGTGTGGCACGGCGTATGCAGCGCCTTAACTTTGATACTTTCGCCGATGGTGAACGTCTCTCCATGGCTCGGCGTCTTCGTGACCTTGACACAGTCCTTGCCGCCTATGATGGGAACAGAGTACGATTTGAGCTAGTGATGAAGCATCAGCAGTGTACACGCAACCGGAAGAAGATACTGGCCCTTACCAGTTCAGTGTTGCCGCCGGCATGATCGTGGTGGCTAGCGAGACATCAGTATGAGCTACGGTGACCGCAAGGAAGGTACCGTGGTATACTACTGACTGATGCGTGTTGATGATACTCGTGATCTTGGCGCCGCCGTCGACGGCCTTCTTCAGCGAAGGCAGCACTCTGGAGTTGGGTAAGTGGCATGCCCTGCAAGTCTATAGTTGGCCACGTACTCCGACGGGTTCGCAGGGTCAATGATGACAGCGTCCTTCGTCTTGTCATCCGTCACGAGGTAGGCGTAATTATTCCCACTGCCCTCCCCTGATGGTGTCGCAGCGTATCAGCAACCAGTCTCCCGACCCGAAGGTGCAAGATCGGGTTCGCTTACACATAGGGATGGATTCGATATGCATCTTGCGTGAGACGGCGGGCTTCGCATGAGAGGGATCAGCACGGAGGTAGTACCAGAGTAGCACAGCAATGCCTACTGTAAGAAGACCAGAGCTGATTGGACGTCTGAGGATCTGCTTGATGAAAGTCAGCAAGCTCATGAGGTTCAGAGGATGTTGATTGGGCGTGATGAATTGGCTTGGTTTGGAATTGGGTCGGGAGTTTCAAGGCAAATACGTCCCACGAGTTTTGGCAGCTTGAGAGATACGGATCACGGGGGCACAGAATCAGAGAACACAAGCGGAGGTCATCGACACAGCTGTTCGTGAGATGAAGAGCTATTTGTGCATGTCTCGTCCGAGTTACGTACAGAGCTTCGTAGACGAACAAGGGGCATGCGATGTTCCTGACCGCATCCAACCATCACCGCCCCGAGCCACGATCGTCAGTGCAAGGATTCAACGCTGTATCCCCCTCTTGGTTCGTTCGCCTGCCCTCTTGATATACATATAGAGAAGCACTCGACGCAGAAGCACTCGATATTACAACTGTCAACATTACAGATCGTGGTCTCCCGATGCTACGAGAGGACATCCTGCCCTTTCCGATTCCTCCTTCACTTCGCCTGACGCCTTACGGTTGTAATGTTTGGTCCTGGGTTATGTACATAGCTGCGCGCGGATGTCGTTCTGAAGGTCCTGAATATCCTTCTCGCTCTGTTGGAGACTACGCAAAGACCTTCGATAGTCGGATGCGGCTCTGTGTAGGATTGCGGTAGCTGTCAATCTGTACAACTGGTTCTCAGCCGCGCCTTTTGAGGGTTAAGTTGCGTCTACATTGTCGCTTCGCTTGCGCTCATCAGTGTCTGTGACGTTTGGTATAGCGGTGTAGTGGCAGCTGCTGGAAGCAATGTAAAGTTTGCTCAAGTTGAGAGCGAAGTGCGAATGCGTTTCGATAGTCCAAGCATCTTACTGTCCAATGCTGAACCGCCTTCATACAATAGACCAGAGCCTCGCGCAGTCAGTATCTCTACAGATGGGACAAAGAACGTTGGTGAGCAGGCGCCCTCGGAAGATACCGTCCAGTAGAGCATTGCTGCAGTCAGTTACGCAGTGTACGGCGATACGGAACACTCTGTAGACCCAACAACTCGATATAGACGACGCGAGTATGCTGAAGCCATTTCGTAGTTTCGGGGTAGAAAAGGCGTAATGTGACCGAAAATGGTAGTCGGAGCCAGGCTGCGAAATCATGGGCAGCTAAAAGGCGTTTGGATGCTTAACACGTACATCGCTCCTTGGCTTAAGGTACCGTGGGTAGCGTCCTGCAAGTCGCGCAAACAAGCTGTCTTGGAATATGCCAAATGATTACTATGCGCCGAACTCCAGCAACCCCCAGGGTGTCCTCGCCCGACTCGACTCCCATGAGCCTTGAGTGGGCTGAGGCAGGTGGGTATGGCCACGGTCGCCGTTGCGTGACCACGGGATGGTCTGGTCTGCAAGGTCCATACCTCCTCCGTAGGAAGCCCAGGTAGCGGAGAGCATCTATGTGGCATACGTTCTCATGTTTCGCTACAAGTGTTGCAAGAGAGTCGCATGCCATTACCAGCACGGGAGCATTGTCGTGCCTTTGCATTCCCGACCGCCAACGTGAGGCGCCAGCGACCTCTGTGCCGTCTTGTTGTCTCCCGACCGAGGAACCTTGGGTAGGTATTGTGTAATTTGTGTCCAGGGAGGAAGTCCACGGCTCGAGAGCCGGCGTCCGGCGGAGGCGGCACGACGACCATCAATCTTCGATGCCTATAGAATCATGCATGCAAGCCTTGTAGGCTGTAGGCTGTAGGAGTAGTCCTGGGACCAAGGAGCCTGAAGGAGGTTACGCAGCACGGCGCTTTGCCACGTGCCCGCGTGTACGTAGCGATCATGTCATACTGACGCAGGTATTACCGCGTCGTGATGTATAGACCTGCAGCACTGTTGTCAGATGCCGGACCTGATATATGTATAGCCAGCAGCGTCTTTTGAGATTCAAAAAAACGATGAAGACGCCGTCGCGCCGGCCTCGGCGTTTCTGAGGCGTGCTGGCGCGCCCGAAGAATTTCGGAGACGGACGAATTTCCCAGGGTCTTAGCGGTATACGCGCTGGCTTCGGCGTCGGAGCCTCGGAGGAGCCGCCGGCTGCTGCGCGTTGAGATTCCTCATCCTGACGTAAGCCGACACCCATCTCCGGCAGAATGGTAAAACGAAGCCAAGCGCCGGTTTCAGTTGCTCGCCGTTTCCCTCTCCCTTTCCCAAGGTAATCATACTCGCCACTACGAAAGCTCTTTCACAAACGTCGTTGTACCACAACCACATTCGGATCCCTCGACAGCCTCGCTTGCTTAGCAGATGCCCATCGACGTTCGGCAACTAGAGGCTCCCATCGGATTCGCGGCGCACGCTTTGCTGCTGCCGTCGCAATGTGTCGAAGGGCGGAGCGGCGACGAGATGTCGACCTAGGGTCGTTGTGGAATCCGAGAATGGTTGACACACCGCGGCGAACAGGACCATAAACGCCCGCCGTTCTGTGTATGCTTGCCGCGTTAAGGGTATTCTAACAGCGATTCATTCGTGACACGCCCGCATGGCTAGTCGCGTTCCGACAAACACCACGACCACGACAGCGAAGAAAGATTCGAGCGCTCCTCGTACGGAGTCACTTTGCTTCTTGATGACGTTCACAGGCTTGACTGCCGCACTTGATTTCCGTTTGAGGTCACCGACACAGAAGCAGGAGGTCGTGATACTGAGCACACTATGGCCACCGACGATCGCCACTTCGTATTAAGGGAACCTCACCGAGCACTCGACCAAGCAGCCGGCCCACGACACGGAGATCGACTGATCGCGGCTTCTGGGCTTCTCGCAACCAAGCAATCGTCGAGCAGAGGCCTTCCATGAAGTCAACGAAACGGTGTAGGTCTGCTTGATGCCATCCGAGGACTCTATCAGGGTTCGCCGGCATTCTTCAGGCTCCGGCCTCAGCATCGTGTCATCAGCACGACTGTTGTATAGCGGACCCATCACCCTCCTAGACTCGAGTACTCGATCCCGCTCAGACCTGTACTGTCTTGCCCGGGTCTTCTTACATCGAACCACTCCTGCTAATGTCGAGCCTCTCGGATTGAGTACAGCTGGACCATGGCCGATTGCCACCGACTTGTTAAATGGAAAGACACTGCATGATTAGTGACGGCCACAATCAGTCTTTCTCAACACTAAGAATACAAAGCTATCGGTAGAGTATATTGGCCTCCGCCCACCGACTTTTGTGTGCACAGACACCGTGCAAAACGCCACCCAGGACCGTTTGCTCATCATTCATGTTCGTCGTCTCGTCAGAGAACGTTCGCCATACTCCATTCGCCATACTCCATCCATGAACGACCATCAGTGTACAACCCTGGTCGAAAAGCCCACTCGCCGACCGTCAGAGAACGTTCGCCATACTCCATTCGCCATTCGCCATACGCCATTCGCCATTCGCCATACTCCATCCATGAACGATCATCAGTGCACAACCCTGGCCGAAAAGCCCACTCGCCGACCGTCAGAGAACGTTCGCCATACGCCATTCGCCATTCGCCATACTTCATCCATGAACGACCATCAGTGTACAACCCTGGCCGAAAAGCCCACGCGCCGACCATCAGAACGCCCGAAGAAGATATGGCCACCGCTTGCGCTAGGGGAATTGCATGCTCCCATCTACCGAGCTGCGTAAGAAATTGGAGAAGGCTCCTTGTTGTCCAGTTTCGCCTGCCGTGGCCGTCATCTGCACGGAGTTCGGCGTCGTCACGGGAGCAAAAGCGTAGTTGGACGATGGTGCGAATGACTGTGGCATCGGCATGTGCATCTGCGATGGTGGTGCGTTTGATGAGAATGAGTGGTGTTGGGACATGACATCGAAGGTTCCTGGAGATGGCGCGGCGGATCCCATACTGTCTGACGGCGACGACATGCTCTGGCCACCCAAACCATACGCTAGCTCGTTGGCTTTCCTTGAGTTGTACCCGTGGAGCGGTTGGCAGTGGCAGCCTTGAGACTGCGGACTGTGTTGCAGCACCATGGTGCGCAAGTTCGAGAGTTCGTCGCGAAGTATCCTTACCTGCCGCTTGACAAAGTTGTTCTCCGCCTGCAACCTGCGGTGTTTCTCCTCCAGGGTTTCAACATTCTCCTTCTTCTTCATACGGCACTTGGCAGCGGCAAGACGGTTCTTCTCGCGATACTTCTCACGCTTATTATCGACGTCATCGCCACTCCCCTCGAGCCCTTCATCCTGCTTACTGTCCTTGCGAGGTTTTGCCTTGGCGTGTCTCTGGATGGCTGCATTCCTTGCCCGTTGCGACTTGTCCATCTTTACTGGAGCGATCGCCCGCCCGTTGTCTGACGGTGTGTTGGTCTTGACCCCTGGGCTGTTGTCGGGTGGTGTTATCTGGCCGAAGTGCTGGGCGACGCTAGACCTACGGGTCTGGACAATCGCACTTTGCATTGAGCTTGTTGAAAATGTGCCATCAGCTTGGAGGATCGTCGTCACTGGTGTATCGATGGATTGGCTCCAGACGTCCGATGGATCTATGTTGGAGGACATGCCTGGTGCAGGCGTGAAGGCATTAGATCCGACCGGGAACGGATCTCCTCTTCCAGGGAACACCACGGCGTGCATACCGTTGCGGCTACAGAGATGTCAGCGAATACCCAGACAAGCGAGGCACGCATGAGTCTGACTTTGTGCGTCTCCCCATGTGGAAGTTGTGAGCGGAGCCGTGGAGAGCATGCAGTGATGCGAGTGTGTTCTGCATATTACGGAGGGTCTGGTCATTCACGTCGTCGAAATCGAATCCGGCTTGGGGCTCGAATGCCGGGTCCTCAAAGGAAGCCGGCGAAAAGCTGGCGTTGTGGGTGGTAGGCAATTGCACAGTCATACTGATGCTGCCACTGAAATGCTCAAGATCGAGCTGGTGCGTTGGCGTGGTGCCAAAGGACGGGCCGTGGATGGAGTAGTGGGGTTTTCACGCTGCCGGGACTGGCGAATGCGCCGGATCGCGCTCTCTGGCAGGATCTGGCTGCTTGCTCCGCGAGATCAGAATGTCTCTGTGATGGAGCAGATGAATGCGGGAGATGGAGCCGTTATCAACAAGGTATTGCTGGCCCGTATTGGATAGGAATGGTGTGTTGGGTGGACTGCTGAGTCTGTGATGCGGAGTGGCGAATCCAGCAGACGGGACGGGAGTGTCAACGGCCCAACGGCGGTGGGGACCGCTATTGAAGGTGCGAGGAAAGTTCGCAGACTCCTTGGCTTATCACTTCCTGCCGTTGGTGTTTTGTTGCAAGAGCGTGGGCATTTGCGTCGGTGGTGCGGTACGTTGGACTCTTTCTTGCAGAGTGTACAGCATGTAGCAAAGCGTAAGCAAATGCCTCCGGACCTTGCTCCGTTCTGCCCCTCTACGTCAGTGTACATGCTCAATCGGCCACGCTTGCGGCGAAAGTATAGTCACGCAAGGTTCGCGACCACCGGACGCCCCTCCGTGCGCTCGCCCAATCAGCTTCCATGCCGTGGTCAAATCGTCGTCGGCCCGCAGGTTCGCCGAACCGTGCAAGCGGACAACCGCACAGGCGAGAGATAGTGTACCTCGATTTCCTCCGCTTCCCGGCATTCTCTTTGCGAATCTTGAGGATCGTCGCCGCATGGCCATTTCTCCTGTCGGCTAGCGCAAACATCCCTGGTGTACATGCAGGATTGCAGACGGCCTTCTAATAAACTTTGGGGAAATTTGGACCGACTCTCCGGCAAAGGCTCAAAGAGGCAGCCGAAACGCTGGGTGAGTGAGCCTAGGTCTCCCAGATCCATCACCGAGGCGATTGTCAGCACATCTTCGATGCGTTGGGCCTGTGCTACCCCACAAGTCGTGACATGCCGCATGATGGCCGTTGGCCGTTGGCCCGTATGAGCCTGTACTTCCAAACGTGCGGCGGATCTGAACTTACTTACCTGAAGGGTGTGAAGACTGAACGACATGGCCGTTAGCCTGGCATGGCATGTGCATTTTGGAGCGCGATGGGCCTGGGCCTGCCGGCCTAGAAGCTGGACCAGGTTCGGGCTTGACTCCGTGCCGACTAACCGGGCCCACCATAAATTTATAAATCATCCGCTCAAGTCGCTGTCGCAGGCTGCAGCGTCGCTGTCGCTATCGCTTCACGCTTTACCACTTAACAGGTTGCCATAGACCCTGCATCCGAACAGCGGCCTTATTAATAATTCACCGGCAGTTACGGATCGAGAGTCGGAGACAGAGATAGACAGCATACTGCCCCGACTCTCGCGCGAGTGTCGATATGAGCTGTCAGGTAGACATCGCTGCTTCTCAACCGCTACGTGGAAGCAGATTCTTCCCTGCCTTCAGAGTCCAGACAACAGCGATCGTGACACCGTGATTATGCTGAATACCAACGAGCTCAAGCACATTTTGACTTGATCTCCGCACTGTGCCGGTGCATCAACTGCTGTTGATCGCGGAAGGCGAACAAGGAGCCAGTCGAAGCCGAAGTCCCAGCTAATCTGGCTTCTATGATCATTACATCCTCCGAAGCACGAGTCCGAACCTGGCACGAAGGACTTCTGCGCAGTCTCCGTCTGTCCTCGTTGGCGCAACACATTCACCCGTGACTGTCATGGCAAAAGACGTTCGATATCTGCTTGCCATAACACCAAGCCTTTCACGTTGCCAATCGCGAATGCCCGGAATCCAGACCTGCCCGTTACACGATCCAGATTATAGATGGCGCAACACGTGCCGCCCTGCATTAGTAGACTACTGCTGGCTGCCGACCCCGCACGTCCATCATCCGGTGATCCTATGGCTCTGTCTCATCACAGTCTGGGGATCTTGTCATCTTAGACCTAGACGCGTGGGAAGTGTATCCTTACCACATGGCTCATAGCCTTATGGGTCTGACGGCGACGTGACCCGTCACCGCGGAGCTGAGTCAGTGAATATCCAATCTGTCATATAGGAACCTCGCTGTTGCCTTCCCCATTCTTTCGCTCCATGTAGACACCTAGAGGCACTGCGGGCGATACTCTCACGGAAAGCATCAGTTGCCTGGGGCCTGGGTAGCGCAACCCACGATTGAGTTCTGAGGCAATCACCTCGATCCTTGAACCTTTGTCGTGGCAACTTCACTGGCAAGGCGGTTGGACTCTGGAGGCTTGGAGTAAGTGTAGCGCCTGGGCACAGGAGCTGGAAGATACCGCCAACAGTGTGTAGGCCCACTGTCAGAGGATACAGCATGGTCCTTGCGTTCACAATCACATGTCCTATCATATCTTGCTGTAGCCTGTAGGGGCCGACCTCTCAACCCCTCAAACCCTCTGCGGCGTTGCGACGTTGCGTAGTCGTCACGCGCCGAGTCGTGCCCGATGTTTCTCCAGAACGTTCGCGTTCTACCGACGCGCTTCACAGACATCCTCATCTCACCGCGTTCAACGTCATAGGACAGGTGTCGCTGGGTCTGCCCTATCTAGGTACACGACGTACAGTGGTCCAGGGTGTATGCAATGGCAGGAAAGGAATCTCCCAACGGTTCGCATGTGCCTCACGACTCGGCGCTGAGCGTCGGGCCTTTACAGGATGCGGTCAGGGTTGACCAGCTGGAGGCGGAAGTGGTAAGCATACTGATGAGTAGAAGACTTCGACTGAGACATCCGCTAACCCTCACACCCATCGTTCTGCAGAAGGAATTGGCAGATAAGGCCAACAACGCCTGTACGTTGGTGAAAGAGCTGGCAAGGCCACCCTCTGCGACTCGGATACCCGGGTGACATTCATCGGGTGTGCGCTGCATGCTGATCGTCCTTCCCAGCACAACGATTTGCCGACTACGAGAATGAAATCCGCGTCCTCCAAGCTCAGCTACGGCAACAGCAGCGGCGCAACGATGCGACAGTGTCGTCAGCCGAGTCCGGTGGAGATGGCGCGCAGGCAGCAGCGCAGGTGGATAGACCAGGCATCTCGCGCTTCGGCAGCTTCATGCATTCGCGTAAAGCTTCGGCCCTTCAACCCAACGGTGCCGCACCGTCATCGCGAGAGAAGGAGCTAGAGGCTGCGTTCATCAGGGAGCAGACATCACGCATTGCGGCGGAGCAAAAAGTCACCGAGGTCAACGCCGAGATTGAGGAGCTGAGTGCTAGCTTGTTCCAGCAGGCGAATGAGATGGTAGCTGCGGAGCGCAAGGAGAATGCTATGCTTAGGGACAGACTGGAGATAGCTGAGCAGCAGGCAAGTCATTCTAGTGCTGCGGATGGAGATGCTGTACAACAGGAGAACAGTAAGCTCAGGGAGAGAGTGAAGACGCTGCAGCAGAGGGACTTTGACCGGAGGCGGCGGCTGGAGAAGCTAGAGACCGCTCATAAGAGGATTGAAGGAGTCAGGACCATGCTGATACCGCGCTGAGGGCCTGATCACGCCAAGCACGCCTACTCCTCATGCTGGCAGCCTTGAGTCGCCTTCTCGATATGCTCACATTGACCAGCTCATTGTGTCGCCGCCAGAGCATTCGTCTGCTCGAGGCTTGTGTGACTGGGCGGTGCGCAGGCGATACAGCGTTGCCGATTTGAACCATGCAGCGCTGCCCGAGAGCGTAACAAAAGCATGTTCAATTAAAACCACCTTGGTGGAGCGGCCTGCGGTCGGAGGCATCCTGACATGGGTGCGTCTGGCGGTTTGCGGAGCCCAATAAAGCTCCCATCCTGCCATGCAGAGACGGGCTTGCATCGTCGGACCCGTCGCCCGCCTCCCGCAAAGCTCGATACCACGCCCACTTTGGCGGCAATGTTGCAAAGCAGCACACGGCGAACCGAACGTGAGATGCGGAACGAAACACTCCCAAGAAGGCCTGGTTCAGCGGTAGAGGGTTACATGAAGGGAACAGGCCGTTCCATCTCCAACTCGATCTCACGCCATTGGAGACTGTCACAGGCCCTTGTCTTACTTATGCAAGACCTGCTTGGCGACCCGTTTCTCGGTCTCTTCGAGCAACTTCATCATACTGCTCGCCGGTCCTTCTCGCCTGGGCCCTGCAGGATGATTTTTTTACTCCTGCCACTACTATCAGCACTCCTAAGAGAGGCGATAGATGGCTTACTTGATGCACGCTGGCAGACTTGGGTTCGCTCACCATCAGCGTAGAGTAATGCAGGAACCCTGAGGTGCTTGGGCGGTCACGACCTTGAGAGCGTACTCTCGAGGGAACAGAACCGCGGCGTTTGCTTTGTCTGTCGTCAGCCATAGCTACCATACTTTGTGGCACAAGGCTGGGGTGGCGCTGCTCAGGAGCTGCGTCGTAGTGTCTGTGATGGTGATGACTTCTTGCACGTGGCTAGTAAACGGTTTGGAAGCAGTGATTAGGATAGATACAGGAATGAGATCAACGTTACTGTTGCCACTTCCACACCTACCACACGACTGGCCTCATGCCTCCCTCAACGTTCCCGCCCCATGCCGTCCCTCAGGTTACAGTCAGCATTTGACGTAGGCGGCTCTTCTCGGCAAGAGCCGAAGTAGGTTTTTGGCCGGGCAGCCCAAGCTTTCGCGGACAAGGAGTGAAAGCTCTCACGTGCAGTCTCCAAGAACATCGCCATCAAGCATCCCGTTGCGCTTCGTCAAAACACCATCGTGATCAGCACCAAGCTCCGTATCGCCCTATACCAACTTCACCATGGTCAAGCTCGAGGAAGTCCCGGACGATGAGCTCAACGCGCCGCAGCCCGGCCCTACCAAGGAGGAGGAGGATGAATGGGACACGGACGATGGTATGCCGACTTTGGCATGTGCAGCCTCAAATGCCGACTAGACGCTGATGGTGACACGATAGAGTCGGAGACGTCTGATGTAGACTACGACGACAACTTCGACGAATCCCTCCTCGACCGCGTCGCGGCGCTGCAAGACATCATCCCGCCCACCTACCGCAAGAACCTGCAGTCCGTCGCATCTACCGGCTACTCATGGGCGAGCAATGCGCTGAGCTTTAGCGGGAAGACGTTGTGGGTGGTCAGCACGAGCGCGCTGTTGTTGGGCGTGCCGTGGGCGCTGGCGTTCAGCGAGGAGCAGCAGGTGCAGGAGATGGAGCGGGAGATGCGCATGCAGCAGAGTGCGAATGAGGTATGTCACCACACTACACGCAACATGGATGGCGATCGGCATGCTAACTGCGGTGTCACAGCTGTTGACTCAGGGTGCGGGTGCTGGACAGACAGGCGCAAGGCCTGCGCTATGAGTGTGTTGACTAAGTGCCATTACTGCGTAACTTCCGGCGCTGTACCGTACAGTAGACGCGCTCTTGTATTATGTTCTCTGCTCCACCTGCTCCACGTGCCCTACTCTCGCTGATACATGTCAAAACAAGTACACACTTGCTGACCTACAGGACGATTGTTCCGTCGAGGACCGAGCCTCACCCCAACGGAAGTGCAAAAATAGAGAGCTACCAGAAGACCTCGCTGCATGGCGGGATAGTGGGATGGGACTTACACAACACCTTCGTATCTCAGGACTTTTATCCATCACCAAGCAGACACCAGGACCTATTCGTTTGGACGAGCCTCGAAGGCTGCGTCCGGGACCAAGCCGCAACTGGAAGGGTGGTCGACACAAAACCGGCGGGACAGAGAGCATGGTGGGCGGCGGGCTTCAAGCCCAGGACAGGCGATCGGCGGAAGGTGACCAAACCGTCAACACAAAGTTCGGAAGGTTGATTTGGTGTGTAATTTTTGTTGTGGCCCAACGCCTCGTAGGGGATGGGCCTTGGTGGAGGTGCCGACGTAGGCGATGGGCCTTGGTGGAGGTGTCGGCACGCTGGTCAGAAGGCGCGGTACTCCGGTTGTCGACCAAACAAACTATGATCGACTGTTAGCTCGAATTCGCGACCTCGCGAGACTTCTGGTGGCTTTCTGTCGGTGGCGAATATGTTAGGGCTTAAATAGGAGAGGTTTAGCCGGAGCCCGACTCTTACTCCGGCAGCTTCTCCGGCGACGACCACAGGCGACGAAGCGCTCCAACACCAACAAGGATATGGGCAGCCACGCGTTGTCAGACAGTTTCTTCAGGCTGAAGCACGTTTTAATCTGCGCTTCCTCCTACTGATTGTACCTGCCTCTCGGCGCTCTCAATAACCGCTGGAGCATGAGAGATCAGCACCTCACAGAGACTCTTACTCAGGCACCTCAGGCAGCTCAGGGTGCTCTACTGGCGTGCAGCACCACCCTTCACCCAAGCCTACTTCATACTCACCCAGGGTTTTCCAGACTGTATTTGCGGTCGAGCCTGTGCTTGTCCTGGACTAGGAAAGAGAACGATCGGCCCATGGGGCTTGTTCGGCTTACGTTCACTCGAATACTGCTCTGGGGTGCCTGCTCCAATGCTTGGGAACGGTTTCCGTAGCAAGCATACGTGCGACGTCGAACGCAGTGTCCCTCAGAGCTGCAGTGACATGCCGTCGCTTGAAAGCGTGACCGCTGTTCCGGAAGATCTGTGCTGCTTCTCTCCTGGTGTGGCGAGTGCTCGTGTCCGATGACACGCCGGAGAGCGGCCAAGATGCACATCTTGGGTCGGCATACTCGTCTCTATGGATCTGCCCACATGTGCCTCCACGTCGCGGCAGCTTTCAAGTGCTTCACCACATACTCGAGGTTCACCGTATGCGATAGAGCACCATGGGTGCCATGTCGGACAAAGACCTAATCAACAAGCGTCTATACTTCTGTGTCCATTTGGACAAAGCATTGTTCGGTACTAGATCCGGCTGCCGCAGAAGGAAAGTGTGTATCGACTTTTCGGGCGCTGTACAGCACTCAGCCCCGTTAAACCCACGATGAATCTCTCCCTCATACGCCGGCAGTCGTCGACAACACCATCCAGGTCGATGCTCGCCTACTCACGATACCCTAGCTGTGAACCACTTTGCTTGTTGCAGGGCGGACGATGGTACGTGCCATTCGGCCGCGCTGGTCAGCTCTGTCTTCACGGGCATGAGGCCGAAGTGTTGCCAATGAAGGCATCTACGAAACTCACGTTCACCGAACACAACACAAAGCACGATCCAGGCCAACAACGACATTGAAAGCGGCGCAACGAATCTCGAAAACTTACACCGCTCCTTTCAAATGCATCCACTGCATCCAAAATCGACGCTTCGAACGGATAGCACTGCTAACACGACGAGCAATTACACGAGCAATTACACGAGCAGACACAACATTACCAACCACACAAGAGAAGAGACTATGGAAGGCGAGCACTCTTGCACCTTCAACCCCTTCCAAATAGACATGCTGACAGACGCTGACATCTTCACGGGCGATCTGGATGCTCTGCGAGGCGATCGCCTTCTCCAAGTTGCTGCTACACACACCAACGCCGAGATCATCGACAAGCTCGAGGCTGGCCACGGTGAGAGCGCCATCACTGCCGAGCAACTTCGCGCACGTATCCATCGCGGCATCACCAACATCGCCAAGCGTGATGGGCGACCGCGTGAAGACGTGAAGGCTGAGTTCGATGCGGCCCGGCTTGTAGGCGGTGTCAAGCAGCGTAGGCACGTACTCGCTGGCGCCAGAGCGCAGGCTACGAGGGTTGCTGGCTTGGCGACGCAGCAAGCTGACGGCGGTGCAGGCACCAGCGAAGAGAATGACGGCGAAGGCGAAGTGACCGGCGGCGCAGGCGGCGTCGACTCCATGGCTGGTGACGTGGGTTACGATGCACTCACGCCATCGGGTTACTGCGAGGTACAGCTCCGCCAGATGGAGGTGCACGGTCTCTTCGGACCGATCAGCACCGCCATCATGGACGACGACGTCCTGCAGCTGGCCGGCAGGTACACCATCGCGGAAATTGTTGACCACCTGAATGAGGATCGTCCGCATCCCGTCTTCGACACCAAGGCGATCACCGGTCGTGTCGATGCCGCTGTGGCGAACATGGCACTTCGCAAAGGTAAGGCGGTGAAGGATGTCTTGGCCGGGCTCGAGGCGACTAGGCTTGACGAAGGCGTGATCAAGCGAGCCAAGGCGCAGGCGAAGAGGAAGCGCAAGCCTGCCTTCCCGTTGCTCGGTCAGGAGTAATCCAGGGTGGGCAGGAGGCGGTACGGAGTGCTTTGGGATGGCACGAACGGGTGGTGCCTTGTTGAGCACGTTCGGATCTTCACAGTGACCTCTGATGGAATTCAATCGGCATATAGATTGACAACGAATTATAGATCGACAACGAACGAAAGGACACGAGAAACCGAACATTGCGATAATACGATACGAACTTTCCACCGGGCAGGGCGCACAATGGCTGATTGTGCGATCTAACACTCCAACGTGCACCGCCGGGTCACCACTACAGTAGGTAGAAACGCGGATACATCGAGAGGCCTAGTCCATGAGCGCCACAGCTCTCATCGGACCGCCGCTACCCTCCCTGATTTTCAGCGGGAAGCCGATGAAGCGGAACCTGCCTTTGCCGACGACCGCGTCCAAATTGTCCAGCCCTTCGATGTGCGTGATACCGCGCTCACCGCAGGCATTGTGGGCTTGGAAGTTGAGCTCGCCTTCGGGTGCTGGGCTGATGGCTTCGACGCCGAAGATCTTGCAGCCAGCGTCTGCGAGCCAGTGCACTGCTTCCAGGGACAAACCAGGGAAGTCATGCTGCCAGCGCGGGTCGTCGAAGGGGATGCGTTTGTTGAAGGCCATATAGAGGAGAACTGTGTCCCCGTCGCGGATCTCTTGGCCGGAAGCGGAGAGGGCGGCTTCCATTTCTGGGACTGAGATGGCGGCGCCTAGATCGACGTGGGAGAGGTCGAGGCAGATGGCCGAGGTGTAGAAGTCCTCGAGGGGCATCTGGTCGATGGAGAGGGCGCCGGGCGAGGGATCGAAGTGTTTGGGAGCATCCACGTGAGTGCCTGCGTGATCACTCATGGATATGGCATAGGAGGCGCTTCGCAGGATGGTGTTGCCGGCTTTCTTGGGTTGGTGGATGTCCCATGGCGTAAGCACTACTGGAGGATGAAATGGGTGAGCCGGGCTGCGGTGGTAGAGCTCACGGCTAAGATCGATAAGCTTTGGCTTCTTGTCTGTTGATGTGGCGAGGGTTCGTCGATGAAGTGAAGGTCTTACGGGTCTGGCAGCGGCGCGTGTGCATGGCCGAGCAAGGGCTGCACAAGGTGGTAGCATCGCTCGATTCCCAAACATACTGTCTTGCTGTGAGTGGGGACCCCTGTATTCAAATATCAGGAAGGTAAGACAGGAGGGACGAAATGATCACTATAGCTCAGGAGGAAGCAAGTTGATGCTCGATAAGATAGGCCTCGGCGAGGTCTCGCTCCTCGTCGGCCAACGTGTACATACCCGGAAGTACACACACAGTAGCTGCGTGTAGACTTGCAAGGTCAAGCGTGCTAGTGTGCCTCCAGGCCTCCCTCAGTACCACCGTGTTGCACTGTCGGTGACTTTCAGTTTCCTAGGTGCCCTACGGTCTTGCCCTACGGTCTTGCCGTCTACGTTACGCACGTGGTCAAGCCTAAAAGCCTCAGCATGTTTGCTTGGCACATGCAGCAATCACGTGGTACCTGCCAAGCGCGAGGCTGAGCATCGAAGTCTTGGCTCCAGGTGTTTCAGCTGCCACGCATCTGCGTGGTTCGGACATCCACAAGCCTCGAGTCGTCAGCTTCACACATAAGCACCTTCATACCCTTCCAATCGAGCTTGAAGTCCTTACTGCTCTCAATCAACCTTCACCCACCAAACACTTCGCCAACATGGGAGTAAGTCAACAAGGCCGTTACCCCGCCAAACACAGCCCCTCCATCCACGTCATTGCCACTCGCACCAGGTGTTGAGATGCCGCAGGGGGAGACTGACACCGGCGCAGTTGGCATCCAAGCTCGCAGCGGCGCAGGGAGGCCAGGGAGCGGTCGCGAACTACTCCTCGCAGGCAGGCCCAGGCGCTCCGCCAGGAGGACAAGGAGCAGCTGGCTACCGTGAGTGAATGGCCGCAAACTCGCGGCTTCCGTCGGAGCAAGCCAGCTCGTGACTGTGACTGACTTTGCACAGCCGGGCAACAAACGTACCAAGCTTACCCTGGAGGCGGGCGTGGCGCGGTACGTTGAACTTCCTACTGCCCTCACTTCGAGCATTACACTCGCGACTCCTTCCCGCACACCTCTCTCTCTCCGCACTTCGAAGTATCATTCGACACCATCACCATCACCATGCCTCTGGCTGCGAAAATGGCTGCCAGCGGCGCTTCGGCCCCATATCCATCAGCGCTCCAGCCCGGTGCGTCGCAGAACACTGGATATCAGAACGCCGGATACCAACCTCCAGCGCCCGGCGGCTACGGCGCGCAGGCCTACTCCCGCCCACCACCGCCAGCGCCACAGTCACAAAGCCAATACCCGGGCCAAACCTCGAGTCCCTATCCTGGCCAGCAACCTGCATATGGCGGCCAGACCGCTCAACCTTACAACCAGCAACCGTACGGCCAACAATCATACAGCCAAAACCCAAGCTACCCATCTCAGCAGCAAGGTCCACCCACAGGATATGGTTATGTCCGTGCTTCACTCTGCTTGTTTTAGCTTTGCTTGGACGCTTCAGTGTCATTTCGATGCGCATCTACTGACCTGTTCATCTCTACAGGGTGGACCACCACCGCCACAGCAGCAGCAGGGGGGCTACGGGCAGCAACCGCCGCAAGGTCAACAGTATGGCCAGCAGCCTCCGCAAGGTCAACAATATGGCCAGCAGCCTCCGCAAGGGCAGCAGTACGGCGGAGCCCCACCGCAGGGACAGCAGTACGGCGGAGCCCCACCGCAGGGACAGCAGTACGGCGGCGGCGGACAAGACGTGCAAGGGTACCAGCGTCAGCTAGAGCAGGCCATTCAAGAGAAGGGACTCCAGAAGTTCTACGGTCCAGGCACACCGGGGGCGCAGAAGCTTCCGCAGATAGCAGCTCGCGCTGGCCAGCAAGTCGACCGGCTGTGCCAAGCCTGGCGCATCCAGAGAGAGATCGCCACGGACATCGTTCGCCTAGCTCTCTACGACGTGATCGTCTTCATCGACGACAGCGGATCCATGTCCTTCGAGGAGGGTGGGGAGCGCATCAAGGACTTGCAGCTTATCATGCAGCGTGTCGCTTTCGCGGCTACGCTTTTCGACGACGACGGCATCGATGTGCGCTTCATGAACGACGACCAGATCCCGCTCAACCAGCTGTCTGGCATTCGAAGTGAGCAGCAGGTGGAGCAGCTTCTGGCGAACAAGCGCTACAAGGGTCTTACCCCGTTCGGCACTGAGCTGCGCAAGAAGGTCATTGATGGCATGCTGATCCCGGCTCTGCGCAGCGGCCAGATGCAGAAGCCGCTCTTGATCATCAGTATCACGGACGGTCAGCCAGCTGGCGAGACCTCAAACGCGCTGGTGGAGACGGTGCGCTATGCCGTGGACAATACCCGCAGGTCGAACTACGGTCCGGGTGCGGTGGCGTTCCAGTTCGCACAGGTCGGCAACGATGCCAAGGCTACCGAGTTCCTCGCCAAGCTCGACAATGACCCGATGGTTGGCAGTGAGGTGGACTGCACGTCAAGTAAGTTGCAGCAGCAGCCATATGTTGTATTCTTAACTGACAGACACAGATTACGAGAACGAATCAGCGGAGATGTCCAAGGCCCAGCCGCCGATCGATCTGACGCCCGACCTGTGGATGATTAAGCTGATACTTGGCGCCATCGACCCGAGTTATGACACCAAAGACGAGAAAGCAAACATGGCGCCTGGCGCAGGCATGCCGCCTCGCCCACAGCAGGGAGGCTACGGTGGTCCGGGTGGCCCTCCCGGTGGTTATGGTCAAGCGCCACCGCCGGGAGGTCAATACGGCCAAGGCCAGCCTCCGGCTCAGTACGGCCAGCAGCCGCCGGCAGGGTATAACAGACCTCCGCCGGGTCAGCAGCAGGGCGGGTACCCGGGACAGCAGTCGGGAGGCTATGGTGGTGCCCCACAGCAACCGAGGTACTAGGACTACTCGAGTGAGAACCGGAGGTTCTCGATATGAGTGGAGGGGATACGGAGGGTGGAAGGCCGTCCTACGGGATGGGTTTCGCCTTCACGACCGAAAGCGTGCTTTACCCATGAGATTACGGCGTTCAAGCCTATGAGATATGGACCTGAGAGCTTGCTATCCTAGCGATTTGCGATGGTCTATTGGTGACCTCTCCACCACTACAGATAGCTGAGGTAGCATCTAGCCGAGTACTGAGATTGCTCCATCCCAATGTGTATCTTCTGTGAGCGGTGGTGCCGCGAAGTATGCCGATGGAAGGAGATGTGAAGTAACGCTTGATGAACCTCGCGGTCGACAAAGGGTCGGCTTTGAGGCATTGAAGGCGGATTCAGTGGCGTTGTGCCTGCATTTCGGAGCTCAATACCATTCGCACTTTGCATGATCTCCTGCTTTGGTGGTGGTATTCGAGAGAAGATATCGGAACCGGTTACATCTCCTACGGGCGGGATGATTTTGGGTGAGGCAGGATGATTCATCGCAAGCGTCGCGCTCTCATTGGTTTGTTCGGCTCTGAGATAACCGTGCACGCAATGGCGGACTCTCTGTGTTTGCTAGAGGAAGGTCACAGATGCCTGCATGCGTGCCATACAAGCTGGCCGGGAGTGTATATAGATGTGAAGCCTCGCCCAGACGAGGAGACTCGATTGTAGGTCACCCTCCTCTCACATCTCGTTCACGTCTCCTACACACCAGGACGATCCGAGCACGGCAATTGCATGCCCCTTCCGTCGAACCATCTTCCACTGGTCCACGCTAGACCGACGATGGACTACGAAATACCACGAGGCGTCCACGCTGTGCCTATCGACCTTCTAGACCTGCGACCGGACTCAGAAGTCGACCTTGATCTCACCCACCCCAAGCCTGTCACAGACGAGAAGAACGTGTGGATGTACTGGCACAGCTCGTTCGAACATATGCACCCGTACACCAAGCGAAATGTGCGGGCCTGGCACCGACGATTAAGTAAGAAGGGCTGGACAATCCGTGTCATCAACCGTGTACCCTCCTCCCCATTGAACGTCGCAGAGTTCCTGGACATCGCAGACCCGGATACGTTCCCCCAGGCTTTCATCGATGGCACGATTGGTGGCGAGTACGCTCCGCAGCATACGTCGGACCTTGTGCGGTTCCCACTCCTATTGAAGTACGGCGGCGTGTATGCGGATGCCGGCTTCCTGCAAATCGGCGACCTGGACCGCCTGTGGAACGAGACTATCGGCGATCCATCTTCCAGGTTTAAGGTCTTCTCACACAATGGCGGCGGCGCGAAGGACTACGCCCTCATGAACTACTGTCTCGCCTCCAGTCGGGACAACCCGCTCTTCCTGCGCTGCCACCGACTCCTCCTGGCTTTGTGGGCTGCGGACGGTGGTAAAGCGAGCACGCATGGCATGCATAGCAGTCCACTGCTAAAAGGCGTCCCGCTAATGGACATTGGTGACACCATCAATGCGGACGGCACGAAGATCAGCGGCGCCGAGATGAGTAAGGTGTTGACTGATTACATCATCCAAGGCCAAGCGATCACGATGGTGATGGGCCTGTTCGATGAAGAAGAGGGCTGGAATGGCCCGGAGTACGTCACGCAGCATGTGTATGCGGTCGAGTACATGGAGCACTCGCAACTGATTAACGACTTGACCGCCTGGGACGGACAGAAGGCCTTTGACCTAATGTCGCTTGCGCTACCCACGCCGGGTGAGACGGAGAGCCCAGAGCAGAAAGAGGCACGAGGGATCGTGGAGGCGTGTCTAAGTAGAAGTTTCGGGTTCAAGTTGGCTCATGGGCTGATCTTGAAGGTAGTTGGTGACACGCTGGGGTCGTTGTGGCGGACGCATGAAGGCTCCGACGATGTGCCCGGGACGTATGCGCACTGGTTGAGGTATGGGATGGTGCATTGGGAGCAGGATGAGTTGCCTTCTCGGGTGGAGTTCGAGGTCATTGAGCCTTTCAAGACGGGCCCGCTATTGAGAGAGGCTTAGAGCGCTCTCTGATTCGATATTCATATTCATAGACCATACCAGCCGGGATGCCTGACGACAATGCCTTAACGCTTCAACTGAGCGCATCGTTTGGTCTCTTCGCGATCTGGAAGCAATCCCCTGCTCGAGCGCAGCCTCTCTGGTCTTTGAGGCGCCGTACCAACACTTGAAGTATCACAAACATTTTGGGACACCGCCACTGTGTCTCTTCAATTTGTATTTCGTTCCTGGCTGGTATACGGTGTAGCTGCGTCGTTTCATCTCCTGACATGTAGACCTCGTCAGAACGGACCACCGGTGGCAAATCTGCCTCACAATTCGTACCCCACGGATCGCCTCTCAGAGCGTTCCTCACCCTCGAAATCATGCGGCGTCTGAGGCGAGTCATCGTACTGTACCACCACCGTATGAGTCTGTCGTATGAACATCCGCTCCGAGCTGTGGCTGCTTCTCGGGTGTAAGGAAGACGATGGTTCGTTCTGGCTGCGAATCATTGTGGTGTTCTTTCCATCATGGCGCGGCCGTAATTGCACTGGGCCAGGATGGAGCTCAACCTCATCGTCCTCCTGTGTGGTGTTGACTTTGCTCGACACTCCTCGTGAACGAGCTTGTGACTTCTTCTTGTCGAGGGAGTGGAGGGAGTACTCGGTAATGCCTTGGGTGTCACCAGTACCGAAACCGCTGTCGAAGGCGCTGACGAAAGGCCGTAGGGTGGGCATGGTTGAAGCGATGAGTCCGTATTGCATCTCAACTTGGAGGCAGATGAATGCATTTACACCAACAAGTAGAGGGTTTGCCGAGTTACTTGCCGCGGCTAGGAAATTAACGTGAGCGATCGCAGCCGCTATGACACTGGTCACGGTCAGCGATATGCAGCAAATGGGGTTTGCGAACGGCTTACGGCAGTCGCAAGCCAAAAATGAAAGCGACAGTTAGCTTCTTGTCGAGACTCGTCTGGAGTCCCCAGACTATCCAGACAGGTATGGCGAAGATTGCAAGCTCAATGATGACGTTAACGGCAGTGATCGCCTTCCATGCAACGATCTGTCGATTGTCAGTATGGCTACGCTTGTCAATGGCACACTGTCTGCATGCTTTGATATCCGTCGGGTTTGTGAAATACATCTCTCAGAGGACAGTGAAACGGCTCATCAACCGTGATCGCATGAGCAGCGCCATCCACGTTCACTGGATGTGTTGCACGCCTAGGCTTTGCAGCACCTCCGAGCAGCTTGGCGTTGGTTCAAAACTTACCGAGTTCGTGCAGTGCTGGCTGACAGTGTCCCATGGGTGTTGTGGCAGACACCCTATCGCTTCGGCGAGGAACGAAGCAAATCCCCAAGTAACAGCGGCGCCGAGGACGCAATAACAGCTTTTGCGCTGGAGCTTGATAGGTGTGATCCGTAGCAGCAACAACGCCACGGCGCATTTTGTCGTGGCATTCGCCAAGATGTAGAGGAGCTGTGCGGCGTAGAGTGCCTAGCAACTCCTGGTCAGCCCGGTGCCCCAGGCAGGAAGAGTGTAAACGGGTGATCCGACTTTCTCGGCATGCACAGTCTGCGATCCGTTGAGCAGACTCAGAGACTTGCCAAAACCGTGTGCTATCGCTATGGAGGAGGCAACCGCTTGAGCGATCGCTAGGCCCTTGTTGCCAGAGACAGTGTCAGCATCATCGTCGACAGTTATCCTCGGTGGCGGTGCAAGCGTACTGTCGCGACGGCGCAGACGACGTCGTCCTTTCCAAACGGCCCGCTAAAGTTCGCTCGCACAAGAATCCGCACGAAATAGCACAGCACGGCCCATGTCGCCAGCAACGTACACACGGTGAGTGCAATGCCTCCATGATCGTCGGAGGTGGTTATGAAGCTTCGAGAGCCACCAGCTTCCGGGGAGGCCATACGCAGATGAGATGATCAGATGATTCCAGCAGTCTGAGTCGACCTGGACAGAGGGAGGCCGTTCATCATAGCCCGTTTGGCAACGTACCAGCCCCCGGACTGTTCGTCTATTGCACAGCAGGGCTCAAGCAGAGAAAGCAAGCTGTGCGGCCCTGTGCCCATGTTGGGGTTGTCTGAGGTGGTCTCATCAGCAGTGATGAAACAGATCGGGGAAAACTGCCTCCCGTATTGTTCGTGCCATCATCTGCATTTGCTTTGAGCTAGAGCTGCTTGCGGAGTGTGTGATTGCGCGAATCCCAGTGCAGGGCTACGGCATTGTACCAGGATGAGGGAAGCGTTTCAACTGTTTCCTTGCAAAGCTATAATTTACGTTCAAGCACGCGACAACGCCATCCCATCAGCCTTCAGGCTTCAGGGCCCAGGCTTCAGGACGATATGAAAATCTCGTCGTAACCGATTGGGTGCTACCAGGGAGTGCTGCAGTCAGATTAGCAGAGTGATAGAGCTGAAGCGAATGATAGGTGTGGCTAAACGGCATGTGCAGAGCTGGCCCGTAAATGTGGCTTCACACCTACCGGTCCCCCGCATACGCGAAGTTGCTGGCTGGGTTCTTCCACATCAAAGATGTCAGCGCTATCTGGGTGCTATATTGCTTACTGTCGTATCGGCCAGTGCGTTGCCAGCTGATCCTGGGCCTCTTCGGAGCCTTCGCCTTCTTGGAAGGTGGAAGTGCAGTCCTGCGCCGGCCCCTGAGGCTGCGCTGCTGTTGCAGTCGCTTTGGAGGTGTTATTGATTATCCTATTGCGAAACGGGTTGGTGCCAACTTGGTGGTGGAGAGCGTTCGTGGAATCGCAGGAGTCTTGACCAGCGACTGCCGATAAGCTTTTTTTTTCTAGGACTTCACCTAACCACCTTGTTATCCTCGGACCTCGTAGTCACTTTACACATCCCCACGAAGTAGGGGGTGTGGCCCGTGTGGGCCCGTGGGGTCTCTAGACTCTAGCATTGTGCTTGTATGGACTTCGGAAGCTTGTAACTTATAAGCTTGCTTGCGCTCTTTTGCATATCCTTGCCTTCCGCGCCTGTTCTGGCTAGACCTCACGCTCGCTCACAGTGTACTGTGTGACAGTGCTACTAGCTACATTGCAGCTATACCCGGGGAGCGCGGCTTTCAGGCTACCCGAGCCCTCCGTGCACGATCACGAACGTACACCCATCCCCTCGGATTCTCGGAGCGCATGGGATTGCATCCATCGGTTCCATCCACTGCATCCACACGTGCGCTGTGCATATCGCTGGCTGCGCATGTCCCCTGCTCTGGTCAGTATCCGCAGATTGGATATGGCAAGTAGCGCCTCGACGGGCAGATATCCTCTTGCAGCACCGTACCGGTGGTGCAGCCGTACCTTACCTAGCTGTGCCACAAACCGGCAGGTTGTTTCATTGTCTACTCTTTCCCTCTCTTTTATCATAGCTCTCAAGAAGTTTTCTGTCTGCCCGGACGAGTCACTGACACAGCGCCGCGTCGTCCCGTTAATGCCAACAGCCGGACATCTTGTTGAGGCCATGGCTACGAAAGGCCACGACGGCGAGGGCGAGTTCTCGCAGGTCGTCATTGAAGATGTCCGGGACAATGGGGTCATCAATGAGAAGGTTGGGACTGGTAGCGATGCGAAGGACATGCACAGAATGGGGAAGACGCAGGAGTTGCGGGTGCGGAAACAGCAGCATGGCGAGCTCGAGGCTGTTCGCTAACACCTCCGACAGAGAAACTTCAGCTTCTTTCCAATCTTCGGTTTCGCCGCCGTGCTCATGGTCACCTGGGAAGCAGTGTTGAGTGCCGCCAGCTACGCCTTGCCTAACGGAGGCCGGCCCGCTCTGATCTGGACGTTCGTCTTCAGCATGTTCGGCTTCGGCGCTGCCATCCTCTCTATGGCGGAAATGGCCTCTATGGCTCCTACAAGCGGTGGCCAATACCGTGAGCCTTGCTACACAAGTTTACGTGGACCATGCAGCTGACCAGCGTATAGACTGGGTAAGCGAGTTCGCACCGAAAACGTCGCAGAAGATCCTCAGCTACATAATTGGCTGGTTTTGCGTACTGGGCTGGCAAGCCGGTGTAGCGGGTCAATCCTTCTCCGTCGGCCTGCAGATCCAAGGCCTCATCGCTCTCAACGACGAGACGTATGTCCCGCAGAACTGGCACTCGACCCTGCTCGCCATTGCCGCGGTTTCTGTCTGCGTCGTGTTCAACACATTCTTCGCACGCAAGCTCCCGCTCGTCGAAGGCTTGGTGATGGTGCTGCATGTCTTGGGTTTCTTCGCCATTTTGATCCCATTGTGGATCTTTGCGCCAAAGGCACCAAGTTCAGAGGTCTGGGGCGGCTTACAGAACAACGCTGGATGGTCATCGACTGGTCTTGCATTCCTGGTCGGAATGACGAGTGCGGTGAACGCCTTGATAGGGCCCGATTCTGCTGTGCATATGTGTAAGACTCCTCTCATTCAGCCAATGCCAGGAGCTCGTGCTGACCATCCACTAGCTGAGGAGATCCGTGACGCCTCTCGTGTACTTCCACGCGCTATGCTCTGGACACTGGTGGTGAACGGCCTCGCTGGTCTCATTATGTCCATTACATTCGCCTACTGCCTCGGGCCACTAGACGCCTCGCTTGACCCGCCATACTTCTTCGCCTTCATCGGCACGTTCTACACAGCCACGCAATCGAAAGCCGGTGCCACGGTCATGAGTTGCATCATCACGATCTTGACGCTGTGCAGTGCTATCAGTAACGTCGCAACTTCTTCGAGGCAGATGGTATGGAACCGTATACCCGCGGTAGCCTGCAACAAAGCTGACTGAAAGCCATCTAGTTCGCGTTTGCAAGAGATAGGGGTCTACCGTTTGGCAGCTGGCTCAGTCATGTTCGCCCGGGCTGGGACATCCCTCTCCATGCCGTGTTCACGACCTTCTTCATTGCTTGCCTGCTCTGCTTGATCAATCTGGGAAGCAGCGTAGCTTTGTAAGTTCCTCCAACAAAGGCAGATGGCACACACACTAATATCGGCCTGAAGCAACGCCATCCTCTCCATCGGCGTCGTATCGCTGCTTTCCTCCTACCTCGTCTCGATCTCCTGCGTCCTCATCAAGCGCATCCGCGGTCAGCCGCTCCTACCAAGGCGATGGAGCTTGGGCAAATGGGGCTATGCGATGAACGTGATTGGGCTTGCTTACCTGATGATCGCATACCTCTTTGCCTTCTTCCCGCTCGGCACACCTGTGAAGGTGGCGACGATGAACTGGGCATGCGTGGCATATGGCGGCGTTGGCATCGTTGCGACGATATACTACTTCCTGTACGCAAAGAACCAGTATGTGGCGCCTGTGTCGAGGTTGGCAAAGGACTTGTGAGGGAGACACCTTCAGATAGCGCCCCGCTACACCATAGCTTATAGAGACAACAAACGAGACGATTCGAAGAAAGCTCTCGCCAGGCGTCAACATCTCGCGCACGGGAGCAGGAAGGTGTTCTCTGGGTGCTTCACGACGTCTATGCAGGTTGCGTGAACTGGAACGACCGCAGCGGTCTGCATGGTAGCATCACCCAGAACAGTGTCCCTGTTTGGTGAGCAAAAGGACAGTCAATTAAATGGAATGGATCGACGATTGCTGGGACCGTACAGTTGGTTGACAGTATGCATTCGAAACAGAAAGATAGGATAATAAATTTCTAATTCTCAAACGTGGTACCCCCCTGTGCGGCGTTCATGTTGATGACTAGCAGCTCCTTCGCCTTGTTGGCGGTATAACCTGGACGTTGCCTTGCTCCGATATGCAGATGATGTGTGTCGGAGTCCAGGCTCACATTGCTTCGAATGTGCAGAAATTTGACCGAATGTGTCAATGTTCACCCGCTAGACGGCGGCCTGCCCTATGACTGCTTCTGTTAGGAGATTGTGTTCATGCCATTCTTGGCGGGAGTGGTTCGTCGAGCGCGTGTCCTTCGACAAATGTATCGGCTTCCTACTCGCAATGAACGCTTCTCCTAGCCTGTTGATACTATCTGTGCCTGTTCTGCCATGCGTCCCACGCCTTGTTCCCACCGACATACTCCTCGCTGTAGGCCTCTATCTCACTGCCTGTCGGGCTCATCATGCATCGTGAGAGCCACTCCGCGTACTTCCCATCTCCCACACTGCCCTGCACCACCGCCTTGCCGACCCCTCTTACGCCTTCGAACAGGGCCAAGGTGCTGAAGTCGCAGCTGCCGTACATGGCTTGGAACACTTCGACTTCCAGCTCGGCAACGTCTGTGAAACTCTCTTCGACTTGCAACTTGCTGAAGCGTACATCGGTGTCGAGGCGGATATGTATGTAGAATCGCCTGATCATCTTCGCTACGCTCGGGCAGGTGACGGGTGGGAGCATGACTCGGTTCGGTCTGGTAAGGAGCAGGAAGGCGGGTAGGGTTGCGAGAAGTGAGGAGTGCGCCTTGAAGGTGTTCTCCCCGTATAAGATCGGCGTCCCTTCAGAGTGGACTTGCTTGCACGTCCGCAATATGTTGGCGCAAAACCGCTGTTGCCGGCTAGACACGGCGGCTACCGGGAAAGGATGCGATGGCAACGCCGTGATTGTCGTATAGTTCTGCACGAGTATATACATCCAGATGGCATTGCGCAGCTCAGGTGGCAGAGAGAGCAGAGGTGAGGCGGACTGGTCAACCATGCCTTCGAGCACCGAGCCCGCCATAGAGGTCTGTTTGCGCACGAGCACGATCATGCCCGCCATAGCAGCCGCAGACGAGGAATGAGGGAGTAGGGAACAATGAAGAACGTATTACCGTAGGGCCTTGGGGGACTTGGTCTCGTGCTGATGCGCCAATGACGCGATTGAGGTCGCCATGTGAGCTACGGGACGAAGGGAAAGCTTGATAAGGAAGAGGGAGGTACGTACCGGGTATACAGCATAGGGCATGCTGCCGTGTAGAACGCATCACGGCTGAAACTCACCTTCACTTGCGGCTTAGGGTCACTAATAAGTGAGCTTCCTCAAGATACACGCCAAGGCTTTGGTTTGAGCGCTTCACCATGTTCCAAGGCTATGCATTCAGATCGTCAAAAGCCGCTCGGCCGGGATGAACCAGCAGCATCCGTGTACAGCTACGCAGGGGATCCCGATATGCCCGACCACGCACTTGCCACAGGCCAAGTGATGTCTGACCTGCAACCTCCAGTGATGCCTGGGCCGGAAGGAATTACATCTCACCCCTCTCTTGCCTTCCTCCGGCCTTGTGGGGCCTTGAGCGAGAAGCCTCAGGACGGCTATCACACCAACGCAACCGCCGCATACCTCGAGTCCCTCTCGCAAACTCTCCTGTACCTCCTCACCAACGACAAGGACATCTCCAACCCATTGCTGGAGAAGCACCTCTCACCAGACTTCCACTCACACAAGATCGATACGGCACCATTCAAAGGCCGAGCACAGCACCTATCGCTCTGGCAGCGTGAGGTAGGACAAGTCCCTAATCTGCGCTGCGAAATCATCTCCTGCGCTGCGAAAGTGCATGAAGATGGCCGCAAGGCCAAAGTCTGGACTGCCAAGCGACTGTCTGGTCTGCCTGGAGACATCTGCAAGGAAGGCGTCAGTATCATGAAGTGGGAAAGAAAAGGCGGCGTGTGGATGTGCGTGAAGTGGAAGATGATGAGGGGAGTGGCGGAGTTCGAGTGAGCAGTATCCGTTGAGGCGCGGAGCTGTGACACCATTGCTTGATTACAGCAAAGTGACCTTCGTGAGTTTCTTGCTACCGATCACCCAGCAATCAAACAGGCACTATCGCGAACATGCTCAACGAGGTCGCGGCAGATTACCACAAGTTTGATGTCATTACTGCTGCCGCAAATTTGATACTACAGCGCGGATAGCCGATGAACCGGCCAACGAGGGTCTGGTGAGAGACGCCATCGTACCCAACACAGCTCGCGCAAAGCTCTGCGCTTGGGCAGTCAACAGCAAGGTCTGCTTATTGCAGGGAAGGGCGTCTCTTGCAGTATTAGGAAGCGCTCAGTATCAGCCACGACCTGGGCGGCGAAGCCTAATATCTGAATGACATTGCTAGCGAGCCCCAGCGCGGTCAGGGGATCCATACTCCTCTCCTGGAAAACTGCATTCTCGTCGTTCAATAACCAGCGGCTGAAGCCTCGAAATTTGAAGGCTTTGCCATGATCGAGGACCTCGTGGAGACATGGTCGGTCTTTCCGAGTTGGTATGACAATGTTGAGTCGTTATCACGTAGAACGGGTCTATTGCTCTACCACATGCAGCTTCTGTATCTCCAGCCTTGTGTGTGTGCTAACCAAAGCAGGCGTTCCGGGTGAGCAGTATGGCGGACGAACTTGGGCTAGAGCACGAGGTATGGCTGCACAGGCTCGGTCCTATCTGTACTCATTGGCCGTTCACCTACCAACCAGGTGACGCGCCGCGCTGTGGTTCTAGTGCAACTTGAGGCTGATGGAGCTAGCGTGACACATGTGCAAGTCATTGTGTCTGCATACTCGCGTCACTGGCCGTCAAGATATGGCTGTGCGGGTGCTGCCCGTCCGTTTTCATTCCCACGCTGCGTACGCTGCTCCCTCGCGTACGCTTACATTACATTCTGATATTGATACATCACGCTGCTAAGCAGCTACGGTCCACGAAAAAGAGACGCCCCCGAAGTCCCTCCAAGCATGTCCCCACCGCACTTTTCGTAACATGATGCAAGAGTCTGAAAGGCACTCGCTAAGAACTGCGTAATTTGAAAAGCAGCGGCTTCTTACTCAAAGCCTTGCAAGAGGGGCATCTGGTTGTCCTGCGCCCATTCGAACGGCCACGGCCATGCACCCGTGTTCACAAGGTCAGCCGGCAGCTGAAACTCATCGAACGGGCTCTGCATGGTCATGCCGTTCGTCACGGCCGAATGCACGTGCGGGATGTAACCGTTCCGCAGTCCATTGATCGCACCAGGCATGGTCTGCTGGTGCTGTTGCGGCGGTGGGTGTTGGTGCAGCTGTTGTTGATGTTGCTGCTCTGATTGCGAGATGGACAGGACAACCAGCCGCTGCGCGTCCATATACCGGTCGATCTTATCGATCTGGTGACGTAGATCCCGACTGGCACCTGCAGTTGGCTGAAGTCCAGACTCCAAACCCTTCAAAAGGTCGGCCATGGACACCAGCAGGCTGCGGACACGCTGGTACGACTCTTCGCAAAGCGGACCTTCCATGACAGAAGCGAGGATCTGGCCGATGCTGCCGAGATGGTAGACAAGAGGCGTGCTGATCCTTCGAAGGTATGCCGGATCGATCTGGTGAAATGTCTCCAGCACATTCTGGGCGACGTCGCACTTCCGGTTGACGTCGTGCGTGGTGCTTGTGGAGAAAAGCGTTATACGCACAAGCTGTAGCGTTGCTTGGATGTTCGCTGCTTGTACTCCGATGAAGTCATGGCTCTTGTCGCCTGTAGCCGGGAGGTCGGTTCTCTTGAAGCAGTCTGCTAGCTGGTAGTACAGACCTAGCACGTTGTCCATGACTTGTTCATCTGGGATGCCATCTGAGATCAAGAGACGCACGATGGAGATGCGATCATCTCGAACCTGCTTATTCCTACGCATGCGTTTGACAGCATGCTCAAGGATGCGGTATAGGTCCGTCGTGAAATTCCAGCCTCGAAGCCAGTGCTCTTCATCGATGGGAGATGGGTACCCGCCAGTGAGGTCTTCGTCGTTGATTTCGCTAGGGTACTGTACGTTGGAGCAAGTCTCTTGCGAGTGCACTACAGAGTCGAACACGACAGAGGTATAGATGTCCAGGGTGTATGTGGACCAGAACAGACGTCTCCGCTCCTCCCTTTCCCCGGCAGGAATATCTTTAGGCCAGTGTGACTCATCGTGGAAATGCTGCATGGCGGACAGTGTGTGGTAGGTGCCCATGTATTGGTGCATGGTCTTGATGTTGCCATACTGAATGCAGGTTATAGCGAGCAGCACGCATGCTCTCATGTAGCCGAAGCCCTGTGCTTTGCTCAAGTCTTTGATGATGGCGTCTTGAGCCGCGGCGAAGAAGATCTCAGAGCTCTTCTCCGGACTCTCTGCGTACTTGTACTTGTCACCAATGGCTCCGTCTCTAGCCCTTGCAGCAGCAAGCGCACAAGCTGCCATAACCGAGGCGAAGAAGCCACGGTCGACCAGATGATGGCGCTTCTTGATGCGGTCCCACAAGATGGGTCCATGAAACAGTGGAAAGATGGGATAGAAACAGTCCATGTAGATCTCCAGATACTGGTCGACGGTGCTCAAGCTGGCAAGTGCAAAGGACCGCCATGCCACCCCGAGGAGGTCTTCCGGGCGGCCTTCTCTAACGGTGACATAAGCGCCAGTGAAATCCGAGGCGCCTTCAGCGGTGGTCGCAATGCTGGCGGGAGCAGGGTCCTGTCCTTTGACATCGTCCGACGCCGGTGATATGAGGCGGTTGCCTTGCTGCGAGGGCAGGATGTTGGGTGGCGTGGCCTGTACCAGAGACGGGTTCCGCCGCCGTCGCGAGGGGCGGTTGTACGTGCAGTCGACGCCGAAGTCAAAGCAGTTCTGACACCGCTGTTGCGGGCTTTCTGTACTGGGCCGGCATCGAATGCTGCGGCGGTGACACAGGTCGCAAGCTTGCGAGATGCGCTGCATCTTCTTCGGCCTGTCGACCGGCATGGAGTCGGAGTCGTGGCCTGGTCCCCGGTGGCCCGCCATGGGTAAGCTGTTATCCTTCGGCATCGGTCGTTCACGCCTACTTTGCGGTTTAGCCGCTGAGCCCGACCTGGGATTCGAATTTCGCCCGCGTAGCAGCCGTGATGGTATGCTCTGGCACCGGTGGGCAAGGTATGAAGGAGGTTATCGTTGGTGTTTCGCCACCCTTTGCGGGGCTTCGCGAGAAGCAGAGGTTCGCCCGCCAAGGCCAAAATCAAATGACAGCAGGCTACGTCATGCTCGGTCGTCCTCCAGCTTCACCCTTGACGGTAGCACATGGCATCGAGGAGCAGACTCCGTCTACGGCATGTGAGACATTGGTGCGCATGCCCTTATGGCCTGTTGCCGTCAGAGAAAGGTGCTGACGCGAGATCTGCAGCGGGACCGTGTTCTCGTGTTCGCAGCGTTTCATCAGCGATCATGCGATGGCTGGCGATCTGTCGGACAGCACCTTGACGTCGAGCTGTCCGCTGGATCTAGATCTGATATTGCCGACTCCCCCGGCCGCCCGGAGCCCAGTCCGTCTCTAACCTTGACGGAATACGCCACTAAAAACGCTCCCCCGTTCCACCGTTCGACGCTTCCAGACCGATTCAAACCTTGCTGGACAACCTGAATGTCTTGACCACTAGATCGATTACATGTCCTATATGAGCACTCCTCAAAATATGGAGACTGACTTCGACATGACGTTGCACTCGGGGACGGCAACATATGGGTACAGATGCTATTCAAACCTTTACCCACTCTGCGTGCCTGAACAGAAAACTGACACGGCACGCCAGCCATGATCCATCATTACGAGCGGCAATCAAAGTGGCGTACTAGCTCTCGTGCGAGTCTTGTGTGTCTGCGGCGGAGGCTGCATTACAGTCTGTACAGATCGCGACAAGACCACAGGCTACGTCGCTACAGGCTATCTAACTACTGTACTACAGCACAGCAATCCTTTGAGTTCTCATTATTTCGTCACCACCTGCACTGGTAGCGACCAATTGACAATCGCGCGTTCGCCTCATTGTGCACGAGCCTTCTGGCTTCAACGTTCATGGCATCTGCTCCACTCTGTGAACGTCCTCTCTCAGCTCCACACCTTGGCCCTTCACATCCTGAACCGACTCTTCGGTGATGCGACACTGGTATTCCTTGAACTTCCTGGCAGACACGCGAGCGAGGAATATCTCGTCCAGCTCCTCCCTAAGACAGAAGGTTAGAACCCATCTCATGTCTCACACATGGGTTGTATCCTTCGGTATGCTTACAGACTTCTGCCCTTCATCTCCGGCATGAACAGATAGACGAAGCATACACAGAGAAAGTTCGAGGCCGCCCAGATGTATCCGTATTGGGCTCCCTGAACCGAAGGGTCAGCATGGTGTACCAGTGCACCACTCGACGCATTATTACCCAGTTCAGGTCCGTCGGGTTGATGAAGTACGGCGAGCAGAAGCCGCAGAGCCAGGCGAGGATGTATCCCAAGGATGTCGCAGTGCCGACAGTCTACCGATATGGAAGGGTATAAGTCAGCTTATATCTCAGAGGTGGGTTACTCCCTTCGCACTTACCCATGCTCTCAATCTCGAGCTAACTAGCTCGGTTGCTACGGGATAGCTTGCAGCGCCCACACATCCATTGTATGCGACGTTGAAGATGGCCAAGAATGCGAGCAAGACGTTACCCGACGTCTTCGATGCTGGTTTGACGCTCCACGCAATCGCAGGGATGAGCTGGCAAAGGCCGCAGATAGTTGCACCCAGCATAAGAATGGAGCGTCGCCCGAAGACCTTTCTGATGAGCACAATGCCGACGTTGACGCCAATGAACTTGAGAGCAATCAGGTTAGAACACCTCTAGTATCTCAAAGCTGGGTGCCCTTCGGTTCGCTTACGCCAAAACAAGCATTCATGATTGAGTATTGGAAGATCTTCTCGATGCCGACGACGCCTGAAGCCGGAGGAGCAATGGTCAGCAACATGCTCCACGTTGAAGGGGGTGCAGCTCTGCATATCTTTCACGTACCCATGAAGTAGGTCTGATATGAGATATAGAACCACACTCCAGAGCCCGTCTGACACGCAATCATGCCATAGCATAGAAGGGTCCTTCGGAGATCAGAACCTGAAGTTCGTCAGCCGGCAGCAGAGCAATCACGGTTGATCGGCGGCCACATTACCTCTGAACATATCAAGGACTCCGACACTTTTCGCGTGTCGCTTCTCTTCCTCAACACCTCGGAGCATTTCGGCCCACTCAAGCTCGATATACTCCACTGGCACGGAGCGAGGTCGAAGGTTCTCCAGGGCAGCTCGAGCTTTTGCATCCTGCCCTTGATGAAGCAGCCATCTCGGACTCTCCGGGATATATAGCAAAGTTACAGAGAGGAAGACCGGAATGATGTACAAACAAGCAATTGGTATCTGATAGGCGCTTTTGCCCAATCTCGTAGAGGTGTAGTTGTCGACCACCGAGCCAATGATACTACCAACGTTAACCCAATACGCGAATAGCGCCACCATGACGCCGCGAAGGTGCGCAGGGGCTACCTCGCTGTTGTATACGTTCGAGAATGTGACTAGGAATCCATTTGCGAATCCCATCAGCAAGCGTCCAAGGTACAGGACGCCCGTGTCGGTCGTCGCGAGCATGATGGCACACGCAACGGCGTTGAGTGCGCACGCAGTCCAAAGGGCCGGTTTGCGTCCTAGGTACGAGCTGAACGGGCCTGCGGCGAGAGAAGAGACGAACGACCCTAGGGTTAGTAGCGACGTGATGAGCTGCTGCACTGTGGTGTCGATCCCATAGCCTAGAGGGCTGCTCGGATCGGCATAGCCGAAGACTTTCAAGAAGCCTGGCATCGCTTGCAATGCTCCGATAGCCGCCGAGTCGAAGCCATATTGCATATTGCTAGTAGCGACAACACAGCAGATGATGAGGCATTTGCGGTTCGTCCAAAGAGAGGTCTCGGGTGGGTAAGTAGTCATCTTGATTCCATAGAAGGTTGATGAAACACAAGGCGCAGACGGCGAGCACTATAGTAATATTAATAATTATGTAGGGCGAGGATGTGGTCTTGTATGCATGCCTTTCCTGTTATGGCGGAAAGCTTTAGGACCAACTGCCGAACGTGCGGACGAGCATCGTGATACGAGACACCATGCGCGTGAGCGAGCCCATCTCATGCCGGAGCAGCTCTCATGCAGGTAGGAAGTACTCCGCAGCTGTCCGAAAGCTCGTTGGGTGGTTGGCCGGGCATACGCAGGCAAGCGCAAAACCCGGGGAGGCGCATTAGCTCGGTGTGGAGATCTGGGGATCAACAGGAGGGTGATAGTTTCCGAGTGCGCTGGTGTTACCGAGTGTGTTTCGGTCATGAAGAGTTCAGTCTGCCGCTACCATGGTGCCATAACGGAGCTGAGCGGCCGTTGCATCGTCGGCGCTGTCTTGCGTCGCTCAAATCCACAAGCCAAGGCGGTGCCAAAATCGATACCACCACCCATGCATGTGAGCACCATAGGACGGCGCAGCTCTCTACCAAGCAGCGGCCTCGTTGTCCCTACAAGCCACCATTACACGGTCCGATCACCCTCAACTCATTCCGATACATTGATTATCCGCACCGAGCCATCATCACTCGCCGCAGCTAAGAGCTCACTGGTCTCTGAGCTTCCACCTCGGGGCCTCCATTGTAGACGCGTTACCGCACCAGACGGGCACAACGCAGGCGGCAAAGATGTTGTCTTCTCCAACTGGAATGTTCCCGCGTGCAGCCAGCTCAGCTGAATGCTGCCATCTTCACTGCCGGCAGCCAGACAGACACGTTGTGCGCTTGCTGTCGGCGCAAAGGCGACAGCCGTCACAGGAGTCGTTGCTGCAATAGTGGTTGTGCACTCGGCCTCGCCGTCCGTGAGCTTCCAGATCCTCACTACCTTGTCCCTGCCTGCGGTGGCAAAAGCGTAGCCACATCCGACAGGTGCCCAGGAGCAGTCGAGGATCATCCTTGCATGGCCTTTCGGATTCGATACGAAGGACTTGAAGTGGTCCACGTCCTCGGCATCTCTTTGGAACATCGCCCACTGCCTGTCTCGACCGACACTGAGCAGGTATCTGTCATCCCCGGAAAAAGCCAAGCTAGTGACGGTCAAAGTATGCGCCGCCAATGGCGGCTTCACTTCTCGCCATTCTTTCGTTTCGTAAAGTCGTATGACTGCATGGTCGATGGAGCTGGCTTTGCACGCCGTCGCTACCCGCGAGCCATCATGGCTGGCAGCGACCGCAGAGATTTCGTAACCGTGCCCATAGAGCTTTTCATGCTCCGGCCACAACGTGTGGCGAGCTAGGTGGTCTTCCAGTGGCGGATGGTCCAAGTCGAGCGCGGACTTGTGCACCACATACGAGGGATCAACCACTTCTCGCTCATCTGTATTGCCATTCACGATGCCGTTCGAGGGCTCATCATCTGCGAGAGCTGCGACAGCCTTATTTGACAGTCCCAATACCGGTATGTTTGCAGCATCCGCAAGGTCACCATCGACAGTTGCGCTGATTCCGGAAAGTTTCGAGAGCAGATGGTCGATAGCCTTAGGCTTGTTGAACACTCGCAGCAACTTCTCGTCGGCGCCGGAGATGAAACGGTTGGCACTCACGGAATCAATGCAGTTGAGGTCATAGCCATGAATCTGCGGCCGAGAGAACTCGTGCCACGACTGCTGGTCGTCGCGCTTCCACTCAGCAAATAATCTCGTTGTCTGATCGGCGCTAGTAGTCAGTAGATAAGAGCCGTCGGAAGCCCAGGCTAAGCTCTGGACTTCTTGTATGTGACCGCCGATGCCAACCTGCTGGACCCAAATGTCGCTCTCCTCGTCGTGCTGCCATCTGCGCCAGCTCCCCGTGCGACCGAGACTAGCGACTGCCCGCCCATCGGGCTGCCACAACCCAATCCAGAAGCCGCCAGTGCTGCCTGTAGCGGTAGTAGAGCCTTTTTGCGCGCTTATCTCGCCCAGCCTCGCACCGCATATCCAGACACCGGAAGCCTCGTCTGCAGACCAAATCGACAGTGAGTTGTCGGCAGAGGCTGACAATAGCGTCGGGGAGTTACTGCCCGATGTTTGGGGTGCCCACCGTGCGGTGTATATCCAATCCTCGTGCCCTATGAGAAGAGCTTCGAACGTCACCCCGTATTTACAGTTGGGCCCACCGACCTGGTGCGCTTTGTTCGACAACGATATCTTTACAGCCGCCAGCGATGGGTCGGCCACGCCGTTTATGACAACGTTTTGAGCGTTTGCGCCCTTGTGGAAGCGCCACAGGCGAACATACTTGTCCTGACTGCTGGATGCAAGTAGCAAGTCACCATCACGCAGCCGCACGAAGTCAAGCGAGCGTATCCAGCCTTCGTGGCCAGAAAGTGTAGCTTGCAGCTCAAACTCTGCGCTCCCTGAAGCGCGGACGAATAGTTGTATCGACGAAGAAGTGCCTGCAACGGCTAGTACGATCGCGCCATCTCCAAGCAGAGCAACAGCAGTAGCGAGAGGCAGGTAGCGCGGCTTCAAAGAGATAGACTGGATGAGCTTAGCTCCTGCATCCGAGAGATCCCAGACAATGACCGTCCCATCTGCGGCTCCGGAGATGAACAGTCCGTGCGCAGGCAGTATACTTATTGTGTTGACCGAGCCCTGGTGCTGCGTGAGGCTCTGCATCTGCTCGTACGGAGGATAGCCAGCATTTGCCGGAGTCCATATGCGGATCGTCTTGTCTGCGCCGCCACTAATGATGCAGCGCGTCTGTGGTGTGTCGTATATCTTCACTGCGTTCACATGATCCGAGTGGCCTTGCAAAAGCGCAGAGATGCCGTTCTGGCGTGAGTCTTCCGGGTCCCATAAAGCTATGTTGTTGCCGGCTCCGAATGCAAGCAGTCCCGGCGCCCAATCTGCCGCTGACGGATGTCTGTTGCCGCCAGCGGCGATGTAGTCCAGCTTCACCCCAAGCTGGTCTTGTGCCGTCATCTCCGATTGTTGGTCGTTGGCATCTCCGTACATGTAGACGTTGCTCGCAGGAAACCGAGTCGAATTTTGGAGCCAGCCTCGTTACGCAGCACGCTAGCCCGACCTGGCAGGACCTGTCCATAATGCACGAAATACTGGTATCACGAACCCTTAGAGGATTCGTCACACATAAACACCCACTCCCAGTACACAGAAACCACGTCTTGCTACTACGACCAGCCGTCGAGATACGCCTGCATCGAAGGCTAAGGTAATCACAGCATACAATGGGCAACACCCCGCCCGCCACCATCAACCTCCAAGTGGAGTTCACGTCCGTCTCCACACCCCCTTCTATAAAGAGGAAGTCACAGCATGGCAGCACGCAAAAGCTCACAGTCCCACAGCGGCGGTCTAGAGCTGCTCTTCTCCAACCAACGCAAACACAAAGTCTCGATCCCCAGCACCAGCGACGCCACCACGGGCCAACCGTCGAATGTGGCGTTCCTCATCAAATGGCTGTGCGACAACCTCATGAGGGATCCCCGGAAGGAGATGTTTGTGCTCGATGATACGGCGTAAGTCCTCGGGTCTCGTACTAAACGGTGTAATTGAAGTGGTGGGCGAAGGGCAAATGCTGACGCAGAAAGCAGACGGCCGGGTATTCTGGTGCTGATCAACGACGCGGACTGGGAGCTCGAGGGCGAGGAGAAGTACGAGCTGCAGGCTGGGGATGAGGTAGTGTTCGTGTCTACGCTGCATGGTGGCTGAAGAAGGGGACCATGCTCTTCTAAGGAGCTTGGTTGAATCCCGACTATGAGGTGGCGATGATGACCATTACCTCGAACAAAGTGCGCGGACGATACGGCGAGAGGCGTGTGCGGTCGTCCACGCCGCCAGGCTGCCGATGGGAGGCCGTGATGCTGACACATGATCGTGGAGGCACACGAGAATTGAGCTGACGAGGCAGGACAGTCCAGCGGCAGGAGGCAAGTATGTCACCACTCCAAGCAAGGACGCTGGAGCTAGCGACATCTTGAGATATAGCCACGACGCAACGTGTCTTTGCACTAGATAGCAAGCCGGCAGACGGCACAGCCATCCAACCACCCACCCACCCACCCACCGACCTACCACCCCGCCTCCTTGCCCAAAACCTCCCACCCGACCAATCTCCACACCTCCTCCTTAAACCACTCCCGCACCTCCACCTCCTTGACCTTCGGCATCGGCAACGCCTGCGCACTCATCCCCGGCATCTTCAGGCAATCCATAAATGGGTCCGTCAGCTCGTCACGCTCGTCCATGGGCGTCCCGCCTTCGGTCCCGAACATGCAGTTGACGAGCGTCCGCTGCAGCCGGTCCTTGGCCGCAATGGCCAGCGCGCCTTTCATCGCGCCCTTGTTGCTGCTCGAGGCTTTGGCTGCTTTGCCGGGCTTGGTGCTGAGGGTGGCACCGAGGTGCGCGGGCGCGGCGCTCATGAGGCGGGTGAGGAGGTGGATGAGGTAGGGTGCTTCTAGCTTTGCCTTCTTGACATCGAGCTCGTCAGCCGAAGGCGAGGTAAATGGTGCTGCGCTATCCTCGATCTCGTCTGGCTGGTTGTTACTTGCGATCTCGTCTTCGAGAGACGCTCCACGGGCGCGGCCAAAGACGCAGGTGTACAGGCGCGCGCCGAGTTTGTTCAGCGTGCTGTATGCGAAGCCTTCGAACAACGCTTTGTGCGCATCCACTTTGGGATCGAGGAGGTCGATGATGCCGCAAAGGAAGCACGTGATGGTGTTGAGCGTTGGGTTGTCCTTCAGATTGACGGCTTTGGGCTGCTGAGCCTTGCCCTTGGCTTTGCTCGAACCTGCCTTTTTCTCTGCTGGCCCGGCAATCTCGAGCGCCACAGCCGCCTTCGCTGCGCCCTCAGAAGCTTCCTCGAGCGCGCTGAGCAGGCTGGCATACATCTTGACGTACCAGTAGACGACCTGACCCAGTACCTTCGCGCCGCCAGTGACATAGCTCAGCCTGGTGATGCCGACAATGAGTGACGCCACTGCTCTTCCAGCTGCCGTGAGATTTGACTTGAGTAAAGCAGGTCCGGAAATCGCTCGCCTGGAACCCAGCTCGACGATCTGATGGACCACTTGCGGCAAAGCAGACGCAGCTCGGATGAGATGGTGCGCCAACACGCTGGCCTCGGTGCGGTGGTGGCTCTTCAACACCGCGTGCACTTGGAACAAGCTGCGCATGAGGATGTTGCCTGCAACCTCGTTAGTCCCGTATCCTGAATCATGAGTCAAGCGTTCACTCACCAATCTCACCAACGTCAGCGAAGTCAAAATCCCTCTCAACATCGACCGTCGTCCCCAGCACGCCCCTCGTAGGCGAAGCATCTCTCTTCGTCCTCTTCGGATCCCTCGGCACCATCACCACATCCTCATCGACCTTCTTCCGCTTCTTCGTCGTAGTGACAGGTCGCGCATTCTCGACCTTCGCCTTCAGCGTATCGACCTCTCTTCGCAGGTCGACCTACAATGGCAAGTTAGCTACAGCCACCAAGAGTGGCAGTCTTCGGTGCAATGACCTACCGACTCGCCCTCAGCCGCTTGCAGCGCATCTTTGAGCCGCTCATACTCACTGCGCCAGAACGACGAGCGGTCCAAGTGGCGGTAGACGGAGCTGATGGCGTTCTCACGGCGCCCTTTTGCCACGTGCTGGCGGAGGAGGCGGATGTACTCTGGTACGGGCAGTGAGTCAAGAGAAGCACGATAGATATCTGACTGTGAAGGAAAGCACTCACCGCGCACGCTAAGATCCTCCGGCTTCGACAAGACGATCGAGATGGCGAAAGCGATGGCGCGGTCACTGGGCCGCTTGGGCTGCATCGCGATGGCGTTGGCGAGCTGGAGCGGCGCCATGCTTGCGGCGGACGAGGCTGCAGAGATGGCAAGGAAATGGAAGCGCCGTGGAGAGGAAGGATTGAAGAGCAGAGGTTGCAAGACAGACGGTGGCAGACGAGGAAAGAACGCTCCCGCATCGGGCAATTCTCAACCTCGTGCCTCGCTTTGCAGACCACACCTCAAAGCGGAGCCGAGACGCTGCACCCGGGGCTTGCATGAGAGGAAGAGCGTCTACTCACCTCGACTGCCTCGAGTGGGAGTGTCCTGATGTCCCGCACACGCTATATAACACAGTATACCACACCCACCACCACCACTCTCCACAATCCCCACCCGCCGGCTCAGGCTCAGCGGTACCGCACACTATCCATCCTCTTGTACGGCAGCGGCTCCACCCTCTTCCTCTTGAACTCCACATCCCAGCCCACAATCCCCGCCCGCTGCATCACGCCCGCCGTGCCCTCGTCCCACTTCGTGCGGAACAAGTCCACGCCGACCGGCTTGAGCAGGTGCTTGTCCACGAAACTGCGCAGGTTGAAGCCGTGGCGCTGCGTGTACTTGCCGCCTGCCTTCACGGCCGCGACATCGATCGTCTGGAACTCCCCGCCGCCTTCAGACTTGGCCTGCTCGAGCACGAACATGCTCATGCGCTGGTACGGCGCGCCTTTTTGCCCATACGCCGGCAACCACGGTAGGATGACCTGCCCCTCCTCACCCAACAGCCCCAACCGCACCCGCGTATCCGTCGGGCTGATCTCGATGTTGCTCGCCAGGAAGTGGCAGCGGTAGTCAAAGGCATCCTTCTGCACATTCGGCACGTCCGGGTTCACGACCACCACGGTGTACAGCCTCTTCCCCTTATCGTAGGGTTGGATCTGCAGGCTCGGCGCCAGCTCCGACATGCGCGAGTCGACGAAGTCGCCGTGCTGGACGCGCTTGCCGGCGAAGGAGAGGGCGGTGGAGACGACGGGGTCGATGGCGGGCAGGACGTCCGGCACGACGTTCATCTGCGTGATGCGCTGCAGCAGCAGCGTGCGGCGGTAGGAGCGCCATTGCCGGTCGGCGAGGAGTCGGTAGATGGGCTTGTTGAGGTCGCCTGTCCGCTACGTTAGCCCTTCCTTCACTGGTCCTCGTCGCCCATGACGTTCGGTTCATAGTTGGAAAAACGCACCCTCCCCATCCTCAAACTTCCGCTTCACCACCGGATCGTTGATATCGGCCAGGATCTTCTGCTCCTCCAGCCGCCGCCGCATGTCCGCCACCTTCTTCTCCTTGTGCGCTTCATCCTGCGGCGCCACATCCTTCGCCTTGAAGCGCTCGATCCGCTCGCGCTGCACCCTGATGTGCTCCAGCTTCTGCTTCCGGTCGGCCTGCAGCACCGCGCGCGCTTCCTGGAAGCATTGGTACGGCAGCTCGGAGAAGGGGATGTTACTGGTGGATGCGATGGCTGCACGTCTTCTGCGGGAGCCGACGGGGGTGATGCGCTGGTGCTGGATGAGCTGCTGTTCGGCGGCTCGTGTGCTGACGGTGTTTGGGTCACGGAGTCTCGGCTTCGGGGCGTCTGTCGTTGCGCCTGCTGGTGGAGGAGGTGGTTCGGATGAGGCCTGCGTCTCCTGCGTTTCAAGGCGAGATGGCGCGGTGGTGGTGAAGGTGCGGATGGGCAGTGTTCGCTCGTGACGAGTGCATCGTATACAGCGTGCGAGCCGTCCGGCGCTTCTATCGAGAGCCATTGTGCAATGCAGACGTAACCGTGAGACGGCACGAATGCTCGAAGGAGGGAGCGCTGCCAAGCCCATCTTTCTGCGGCGACGAAGACACCCCCGAGAAGTTAGCATCTCGTAGTCCTATCCTACCACCACCACCACCACCAAAGCGACCCGCACACCTGCCATGGCATCCAAACGAGCGCAACTCCCGGCAAATCAGCTGTGCAATGCCTTCCTCTCCACACCACAACCCGCGCAACGCCGCCTCATCCGCGGCATGGCCACCGAAGCCCCCCTCCCCAACGCCAATGCCACTCTCGCGCAGGCATACGCCGATGCACACCTCACCTCCACGCTCGCAATACCGCCAGTAGCCACGCCATCCTCCACCGCACACACCACGCCACGCGCGCAGAACCCCTTCCTCAGCACCGCCAGCTGCACCACCCACACCTTCCCCACCCTCGAGCCGGCCACCTTCGTGCACTACCCCTCCACCCACCTGCTACTACCCCTGCGCAAAGACCTGCTCCACCGCGCCGTCATCTACGAAGGCGACGCGACCCGCCAGGGCACCGCCAGCACGAAATGGCGCAGCGAAGTCCACGGCTCCAACCGCAAGATCCGCCCGCAAAAGGGCACCGGCTCGGCGCGGTTGGGCGACAAGAAGAGCCCCATGCTGAAGGGCGGCGGTGTGGCCTTCGGCCCCAAGCCGCGTGACTTCTCCACCAAGCTGCCGAAGAAGATCTATGACTTGGCGTGGCGCACGGCGCTGAGTTATCGGTATAAGAAGGGCGAGCTGATACTGCTGGACACCGAGGCGGAGTTGCTGGGTGTGCATCCGCACAGTGCGCAGCGCTATTTGAAGGACTTACTGCGGCAGAATCGGATGGGTCACGCGGATGGCCGGACGTTGTTTGTCACGCTGGAGAGACGGGAGGGGCTGTTCAGCGCGCTCGAGGGCGAGGGCATGGGGAGGGATGCACGGGCGCTGGACGTGCTGGATGTGGATGTTAAGGACCTGCTGGAGCTAGGACGGGTGGTGGTGGAGAAGAGCGCGCTGGATTTCCTCTTGGAGGAGCACGAGGACGATCTGGGGCCGCAGCAGAGGTTGGGGCCTTGGGAGAGGGTGATGGAGGCGCAGCAGGGCGTCTTCTCCTCCTCCTCCTCCTCCTCCTCTGCTGGGCAAGAAGCGGCGGCGGCGATGCTGGCATAGCGCCGCCTACGTTCGTGTATGTGTATGTACCCTAGGCATTGTAGAGATCCGGCACGTTCGTGCGCGCGGCTTCCCCGCCGCTCACGCCGGTAACCCTTTCACCATCTGCTACAACGACCCATATGAGGCCGTTTCATAAGCTACGAAATAGTCGACCACGCGCGCAGCCGGCATGCCAGGCTCGCGACTTGGGTTGGCGTTCACGAAGCACCACCGGCTCGCACAACGGACCAGCTCACGACGCATCGCTCTGCTTCCCCTGCCCCGGCGCCCGCCCCTGCAGCACAATCGTAGCAAACCCCCCCATCTTCCCATCCAACGGCTTAAGCTCCCTCGCCCCGGGCACCGCGCCAACCGTCTCGAGTATCCGCTTCACCACCCCCTCACACTCCGGCCCCGTCGCCTTCCGCCCCTGCTTCTTCGCCGCCAACACAATCTCCACCCGCCTCCCCTCCCCCAGAAACCCCGCCACCCTCTCCAGCCGATGGCCCAAATCATTCCCGTCAATGGCCCAATTCAGCTCCAGCGTCTTGACACTGTTCACCTTGTTACTCTCCGCCTTCTTCTCCTTCACAGCCTTCTTGGCCCGCTGCTCGGTTTCATACTGCTCCTTCTTGCTCACGACTTTACACACGGGGATGAAGTCGCGGTTCCCCGGCTGGTCGGGCGAGAGTTGGACGAGACGGTGCGTTTGGCGGTTCAGCGTATTGAGGACGTCGTAGCGGGTGCGCGGCTCCTCTTCGCGCTTGCCGGTCTCCGGGTCGACGAAGTAGAGGAGGCGGGCGCGGATCTCCTCGTCCCATTTGTGCGCGCGCTCTTCGGGGGCGCGGGTCTTGACGGCGTGGGGGGCGGAGGCGGAGAAGGGGCGCTGGTGCTGGGGCTGGGGTGGCGGTGGGGCTTGACGTCCGGCTCGTCGGAGCAGAGGTGGGCTTTTGGACAGTGTGGGCAGGACGAAGACGCGGTAGAGGGCTTGCAAGCTGCTGGAGGCGTGGATGGTGGCCATGGTATGGGTGGGTGGTGGTGCTATCCAGCGTGTGCAGCGCAATGCAATGATAGGTGAGGTAGCGGAGCGGGGATGCCAACATTGGGAAGTGTCACGTGCCGGAAAGTTGGTGAGCTTCGGAGCAGTCGTAGGGCGCTCGAAAGTATGTACAACGAATAATACAAAGGCACACCCATCTGCTCTTGCCAGAGCCTCCACCAGCGCCGCACGACAACGCCGCAGTACCGTCAGTACCTCCCACATGAAAATCCGGGTATCATTGAGAGGTGGAAGCCAAACGATCCCTGCCCTACCCCAGTCCGTTCAGCTTACAATGCCTTCCCATGCAGCCTTGCGCACGCTCTATTGATCCCGCAAAGTCCGCAACAGCTTCTGCCCTCCCAACACGAGTTTGCTCTTCCGCTTGTTATCCTCCGTCTCCTCGCCCGCCGTGCTGAGCTGGTCCTGCGTCTGCCGCTGCCGCAACCGCTCGCCAAACCCCGACAGATGGCGTGTGATGGAAGCCGCGCGGCCGCGAGCTGGCAGTAGTAGTGCCGGGTCGGTGTTACCACCCGCAGACGTACTCGCCGCCGGCTGTGATATCGGCCGCGGAGCCTGTGCCCGTGCAGTCGAAGGCGGGCTCTGCCCATTCGCCTGCAGCACCTCGCTCGTCATCTGCTCGTCCTCCCCCGCCCGCTGCTGCTCGTTGGTCGAGCTCGCCGGCGTGGAGCGCAGCGACACACTCCTATTCAGCGTACTAGGCCGCGCCGAAGCAGTCGATGGCCGACCATTGAGCTCGCCCGCATGGAACTCCAGCGTACTGCTCGTATCCGAAGCCGAAGCCTCGCCGCCGCCGCGGCCGCCGCCGCCGCCACGCCCGGTCGCCGACACAAACGTGCTCATATTGGCAATCTCGCGCAAGCGACTGATCTGCTGCCGGCTCGGCTTGTGGTGGCTGAACTTGTTGCTCACGATGGCGCCGGCGTGCGAGACCAGGGCGCGGATGAGGTCCTTCTTGAGCTGCAGCGCCAGGTCGAGGTTGGACCACGTCTTGTTGCGGTACTCGAGCGTCGGCATGCGGAAGACGAGGTCGTGCACGTCCTCGATGTTGCGCTTGCCTTGGCCCTTGTAGCTGAGGCAGAGCACCATGCTGGGGACCTTGACGAAGGACAATGTCATGTAGTTGGATGCTCGGTTCATCATCTGCGTTAAGTCGTCGGAGCGCTCGTCCTTTTTCTTCTTCTTCTTCTCCTCGCTGTGCGTGCGGTGGAGCAAGGCGCGCTTGCTGCCCTTCTCCGTTTCTTGGCTGCCAACCACGCTTGTCATACTCATGAACGAGCGCTCGCTTGGTGATCGGGACAGGCGAGGCCCGTTGGTTGCAGCTAGTGCTTGTCGGGAAGCTGCCGAGCGTCCATTGACCGACTGGCGCGACTTGTCCGAGTGCTGGAACAGAGAGAAGCTGTGCAAGCTGTGATTCGCATTGGAGATGCCCAGACCCTTGTTGTCTTTCGGCTTCCGCTGCTTGGGCAGGTGCAAAGTTGGGTGCAGCCTGAGCTCAAGGGAGCCATATCCGTTAGTTTGACCACCCTCAGGATCGGACATGTCTTGACCTGAGCCCGTCTTCGGTGTCTCTGTGCCCGCAGTCCCAGCCTTTGCATCGTTCTCGTCTTCCTCCTCCTGGGTCGGTAGCATGTTCTTGACCATGAACGGTGAGAAGCCGCCGCCTTCGAATGCATTGCCACCAACCCCTGGAAAGATGTACTCGAAAAGCCTCTTAGCGACCTCACGCTCAACTTGCATTCTCAACGGAACAAGATCAATCTCGAAGTAGTCAACAACCGGTATACCGGCGATGGCTTCGAGCATCAACCAGTGCACACGCAGCATCTTGTGATTGTGAAGCTCACGCCCACCTCTCGCCTCCTCCGTGAAGGGAGCTATTATCTCCGGGTAGAGCGCGTCAGGCAAGAGGTTGAAGCCGTTGATGCGGCCAATCTCCATGACGTTGTAATTGGACCCGTCGTTGTTGTCAGTGCGATCGAAGGAGGCGTTCTTGAGCTGGAACTCAACAAGCGACTCATCCTTCTCCCGCACCAGATGCCAAGCGATCTCCCGAGCGGACATGTGCAGGTGGACCAGACCGATAGAGTTCTCCTGCTCCCGCCGGTCCTCCAGTCGTTGCTGGGACGTGGTGATAGCCTTCATCATGAAGAACAGCTCATCTTCGCAGCTGGCCAAGTCCTGGTCCATACTGATGCGGTCCTTCCAGCCTTGACGGTCGAGGTACTTCTCATTGACCTGGAAGTGCATCTTGATCTCCTCGAGCTGCCGGATGCGGTTCTGCAACATCTGCACCATGTCGGGTGCGCCGCTCAGATCGCTGAAGTCGGACGCCAGCATGATCCTCTCGAGCCGCTCGCTGCGCGTCTTCTCCAACGGCTCACTGTACAGCAGTAGGTCCATGACAATGATGTACATGGCGTAGTACTGCGCGGAGTCGCAAATTGCGCGGAAGTGTGGGAACTCGAGCCAGACATGGTCCATACGCTCTTCCGTCTCCTGTGCACTCTCTGGAGTCTTTTGATGGCCGCCAGATACATCGTCTTTGTACTTCAGACGCAGGGTGTTGTATTTGTCATACCGCAAGCTGGCCGACGTCCGGTGCACGACTCTGTTGAAGCCGTAAGGGTTGGTGTGGTACTCAAACATGATTTCCATTGGCACCCATGGCGGCCACTGCGTCCCTGCCTTCGCGCCGTACAGGTTGGCCGAGTACATGTGGAAGAACTCAGTCGAGAAGGTCTTCGTGCTAGTGACAAACATCTGGAGACTGTCTGCGGCGGCAGTGAAGCGGCGCTGTACGAGGCCGCTCACATCATCCATGACGTTGTCTTTGTCCATGATCTGCACGACCTTGAGCTGCATACCCTTCGCCGTGACAAGCACCGCAGACTTCGGATTCTTCTCGCTTTGAAGCTGCACCTGGGGCGCTATGAGGCGGAAGTGGTAGGTATTGATAGGGGTGAACTCCTGCGCAATCTCCTCGGTGTGCTCACGCTCGCCCGTGTTACTCTCTTGGCTGTCGGCGAGGGACTCGTCAGCATTGACAAAGTTTCGCCCGTCGTTCAAGAGTTGCTCTATTCGGTCCTGGACTGTCTGCTCGTCATCCACACCTGGAGACATAGCGCTCATCTGGGTTGCTTCTGACTTCTGTCGGGTAGGAGTTGTGAAGCCGTCGGCCTTCTGGCGCTCCTCCAGCACGTCGAGGATGAACTTGACGGCTCGACGGGACATGTAGTAGACGAAACCTCGACGCTGACTGTTCTGGTGGATGTAGCGGAGGATGATATTGCGTAAGGAGTTGTTCCATTTGATCTGCGCGTTGTGCACGATGAACCGATTGTTGAAGTCGCTGGTGTAGTCTGCAAGCGGTACTGCATCCATGTCTGCCAAGCCACCGTCCTGCCGATTGGCGTTCTCGTGGGAGTCGAAAAATTCCTCGCTCGTCTCCAAATCCGGCACAACGGCCGGATCGTCGTTGTCTAAACGATGTTTGAGCGCTTCTAACATCGACTGCAGAAACTCATGCTTCCGACGGAGGTGCTCGCTGTGACCACGCAAAGCGCTGAGCTTAGCTTCGAGTTCCCGCTTCCCGGCCTTGTCTGCTTGAAGTCCTTGCACGAGCTTCAGTTCTTGATCTCCAATCGCGTAGTCATTCTGAACCCGCTGCTCTGTCAGCGTCTCCAGTCGCCGCCCTATAAGCTCGGCTTGCACCCGGCGTGGGTCATTCTGCGCGGACATAACACAATAGTGCGTAGGCTCGTCCCCGAACGGACTAGTTCTCGAAGCATCCCCAGCAATGACACCGTTCTGGTCGGTTTGTCGAAAGTACGTGAATCTGGGCGCATATCCAAGAGGCAGAATCTTCGTCTCCGGATCAGCCTCAGCAGGCAAGATCCAATCCAATTCGACAAAGTCGTCCATATCTATCCATGAGAAGTCGTTGTCGGGAATCTCGAACTTGGCCATGTCAACTGCAGGTATCTGGCCGTGTAGAGAATCCAGCGTCTCATCAGATGCTTTTTCAATATCGTCCGCGCTTGTGCCCGCAATCTTCGCTGACAACGCACGCAGATCAGCGTGGATGAAGTCAAGCTGAGCTTGATTGATGCGCATTCCGCTAGTCTTCTTGGATACCTCGCTCTCGCGGCCCTTGATGTCGAAGTGCTCTCGCCGTTGATGCAAGTCGAGCATGAAGCTGTCGAGCTTCATTTTCAGCCCAGTAGCCGACACGGTGTGAGTCTGGTACTCTTCGGCATCCTTGTGCTTGTACACGTGGCTGATGTAAAGTGGAGACAGCAGGAGGTTGTATTTTATGGTTGCGAGGTGGCGGCCGAACTTCTTGCTCTTCTTCTCCGTGACGCCCCACAGCGGACCTTGTCTCACTGGTAGTGACATGATACCGGAGAACATGGACCACCAGTCGAAGAAGTGTTTGAAGAACCGTGGGGACAGGTGTACTGAGTTGTAGTTGTTAGACGCCTTGAGGTTGGACAGGGACCAATCTCGGTCGTGGGGCGCCGAAACCGCGATGGACATGTGGATATGGTTGCTTCGGAAGTTCTGGTAAGCATCGTACGCTTCGCCCGGCAGTGCTTTCGCGAAGTCCGGGTGCTTGAGGACAATGTCATAGTGATGCTTGAAGTCGAGACGACGCTTCCCGTCAGGCGTGTCTCGCTCGAACATAAGCCCCGACAACCAACGGACATTGCCCGACAACTTCATCACAACCTTCTTGAAGACAGCATCGCGCTTGCTCCCACTCGAGGTGGTCGAAGCGCTGTCGCCTTCACCCGTATCGTCGTCCTGTGACCGTCTTGCATAGCTGTTGAAGTCGGGCACGGCCAAGATGTAGTCGCCACTGTCGACGGTCATGAATTGGCGGGGGTCGTTGCTTTGAGCAATGTTCCAGCGCACATCATTCCTCCACACCATGGCAAGGCCTGCACCGGCGCCGGTGACGCTGTAAGGATCACGCGAGCCTTTCAAAATGAGATGCACATCACCGTCACCCTTCCAAGCGACATTCACACGCGAGTGAAAGCTCAGCCGTATCTTATCCCAGAACCCAACTCTGTCCGAAAGGTCGATGGGCGGCTTCGTGAAGCCCTCGATCACCTGCATCGTGTCCTGTATAGCTGGCTGGTAAGATGTGCCCCAGGTAATCTTGGTGGAGCCGCTGGTGTTGATCTCGAACTTCATGTCCGAGTACGTCTTTACAGGAGAGATCGTGCGGCGCACATCAATGGTGAATGCTTTCTTGCTACCGCTCCCCATTTTCTCACATGGCACAACCTCGACATCAACGTGTCGCTGCGACTCGACGTCTCTGAACTCTTCAGCAATCACGAAGTCGGTCCGCATGGATAAGGATGGCAACCTAGGAGATTGCCCTTTCGCGAGAGCTGGAACGTGTAGCAGTGGTAATGGGTAATCGCGTAGCTGGAAACGAAGCTCGCCCATAGTGACGTGCAAATTCATCGGGAGCAGCAAGCCGTACTTCATGTCGAACGGCATCCCTTTGCCAACATCGTGAAGGAACTTCGGACACTCGTCAATTGGAAATGATGGCTTGTCGACAGTCAGGTGGAGCTCGCTTGCGCAGAGAAGCAGAAGGCCAGGTCGCTGATTCATGGCTAGAATTGGCTCCTGATTTTCCGCCTCTTCCGGTATGTCGTCCGAGCCCCAGAGCATAGTGCGTATCTCGCGTATCGTGTGGGTCTGAAAGCTGAGCACGCGGTCGATGCGGTGCTTCCAAGACTGGGCGTTGAGGTGTAGCAGTTTCTCCTTGGCTTGCTTGATGGTAAGTTGCGAGGTGTCACTGATACCACAATTGCCATCTGTGTTATAGCGCATCTTTCGCCTTGATTGTTGCGGACTGTCGCGCGGCGCCGGCTGGTTACTGCGGCTTCTTCGCTTTCCCACGTTCCCAACGCGCGTTTGCGACCGTGAGCGCTCGCCTGGACGAGCCGACTGGGCGCGGAAGCGCGAGCTGCCGCGTTGAGCGTTGCGAGAGAGCCTCTTCTCCTTGAGCCTGAATGCTTCCTCCCGTGCAAGTCGCTGTTTCTGCTCTGACAGCCCAGCGCGGTAGCTATTGCCAAGCTTCCACTCAAATGCGCTGTCTTCGATGTCCAAAAGAAATTGCTGGGCTCGCACGGTGATTCTAGGAACATGTATAGGGCCTTCGGGCTCCTTTGTCAGAACGTACTCATTCGTACCGGTAATGAAGTGATGCTGCAGCTGCTTCGTCGTCTTGATGACATTGGTGATGTTGTCGAAAATGTCGTGAACGACCAACGAATGTGGTACAGCCAGGCGTACCGTCTCCGCAACAACATCGATCGACTTCTCAGTCATGATATGTTTGCCGACCTTACGCTTGAAATCACGAAGATCGAGTCGCAGGACCTTTATGCTGGCGATACGGCTCCAAGCAGACTTCGTCCGAGGCGCCCTAACGTACATCCGAGCAAGGCGGCACCGAAGGAATGGTGTGGCCCACCGATGCCGTCCGGTATCCAGGCTGTAGATCTGTATCATCATCGGTGGATCGGCAGGCATACGTGCCTTGAGCTGGATCATGTTCGCTTTGAAGTCGAGTGTTGTGAGCTCGTGGCGTGCGATCTCTTCCAGCTCATCATCGCTACCCGTTGCAGAGCCTGGAACTTGTAGACTAGGCTGCCTCCTCGGTGCTGGCGGTTTGCCTTCGTCCTTCGTATGGTCGAGGAAGGTCTTTTTGATAACCATGACGGCCACACCCATAGCGAAGTGGTTGTAGAGGGAGTATTGCAGCAGCAAGCTCTTCGCATGTGAGTTGATGTGAAAGATGGGTCCATGCTGATCGCTTGAGGTGGAGAATGCAACCTCGAAGCGCGGCAGAGACATGAAAGACTCTGGTTCAGAGCCTTCGACGGAGTCGACAATGAAGCCTTCGAGATTCTGCAGGTGAACGGCGAGTCGGCGACCATCGGCAAAGCTGTGGTACCTCCTTCTTGGCGATGACTGCCTGGATGATTTGGCACTGTTGTCCTTGGGAGGTGTGCTCCGGCTGATAGACTTACGGCGACCGGACGTCTCTGGCTCCTCATCGCGATGCGCCTTGTATTCCGTGTTCCACGATTGGAGCTGCAGCGCGAACCCTCTGGTCTCCTTCGATACCTGGTCGTCCACACCAGCGAGTTCCAAGCCGAAGTCAGTACCTTCCACACGGCACGAACGCAACCAGCCGGGTGCGGTGCGCAGAAAGCTAGGCTTGGGCCCCTGCAAAGAGTCGTGCTTTGTCAAAACGTCCTTGCGCAGCTGCTTGACGATCTGACGGACGCCTTCGCAGATGTCAGGGCGCACCAGATACAGTGTGAAGGTACGAAACTGCGCATTGACTGTGACGGATGCATCAGGAATAGCACTGATGTCGACTTGCACTTCAACGGTATCGGTCTGCAGCAAATCGTGGCGGTCGCCCGCTACAGTCTGATAGTACAAGTGATGCTTCGTCTGGCGATAGCTCGAAGCTAGGTTGTAATGCCTATCGCCCTCTGTAGCGTGTGACGACTCGAGCTCGAACGATATTGAAGACACGGATGATATAAGCAGGTCGAAGTCATCCTCCGCCACATTCTCTTTGTCCATCGGCGGCAAGGAGACTCTAATGACAGGCTCCTGTATAGAAAGCTTGACGTGCGACTTAGGCAGAAGCTGTGAGATCAGATGATGGCGACTAGAGGGATCGCTGTGCTTTCGATGCGTCGACGAGCGGTGCTTCAAGATCTCGCGCACCAGGGGCAGATGCTTGGGATCGAGATCTACAGAAGGCGATGTGCAGACAAAGTTTGCGTACAGCATGTTAGTATTGCGATCCATGATGTTGTCTTCCCTCGAGTAATGGACAGTGCGTGATGGCAAGGTCGTCTTGACCGTCGCAGTGACCATGGGTACATATATCATGCGCTCGGGATGCTCGTGACCATCGTCGATGCCTGCGGAAATCGCAATCGCGGTGAGTAGACCTTGGTGGGCAACGTCGCTTGTTGCAAAGTACATGCGGTGGGCTGGGCTTTTAGGATCCAGGCGGAGCACATCCAGGCCGACCTCCTTCATGGCCAAGTTGAAGTACACGTCCTTGTCAGAGTGGCCATTGACCTCCATCTTCCGCGACAGGCCGAAGAAGCCAACCGCAAACTGCACTTCTTGAATGCCACGCAAGATTGACGCAATAAAGGCGCGTGAGTCGGAGACGGTACGGACAATGCGATTCTCTCGGCTGCCCGGCCTCTCCAACTCCTCAAGAGCATCGGCAAACGAAACGTCGCCACCGGCATGCTCGCTATGCGGCTGCGCGTACTTACCGCGCAGCAAATCAGCGCACTTCTTCGCGTGCTCAATGTCATCATATGGCACATTGAGCCGGCCGAGCTTGAGCGCTATAGAGGCATCCCGAAGGCCTTGCAGCTCACTGTGCAGCATGCCGTGGACGTTCAGCGTGCAGTAGTCCAGAATCTCGGTCGACTCTTTGCCCTCGGCCGTGAACAAAACGCTTCGGCACATGGCCTTCCACTCTGCAGGCGTCTGCGTTTCGGGCTTGGTCCTGTGGTGCTGAAAGAGTCTGCTGCGATCGACAGTCTTGCTTCGCGTATCCACTGACATCGTGAGGCGCTCAAGGCGCACACTGCCAACCCCAACCACATTGACCGTGATCGCTGTCGCCACCAGGTCCACTAGCTTTATCCAGTTGATCTTACTATGCAGCCGCTTGATCTGCTCTTTGATGTCCGTGAGCTTTCGCCATAGCTTACCATGCCCTTCCTCATCCTCCTGCTCGCTTGGCGCCTTTCTAGTAGCACCATTCGCTTTCGCTGGCGCGCCATTGGCCTTCGCCAGCGCGCCATTGTGATTGCCACTCGCCTCTCCTAGCGCCCTCAAGTCGATCGTCACCGCCAGCTCCGATATCACCAAGCTGCACCATGTCGGTAGCGCAAAGGTCGGCCGGTGTATCGAGACTCCCACGCCTCGCACATCGACTTTGACGCCATGTCGAGGACTGAATGATATGCGCCGGAGGCCTGAGTAGCCAACGCGCTGAACGGAGACCCCAGTGACGATGCGCAGGACTGCAAAGACCACGAAGGTCAGAAGGTAGCCGAGCACTACTACCCCGAGGAGGAAGGAGATCGTGGGCATAAGCATGGCGGCGCAAACGCCATCAGTGCCCTGCGCACGAGCGCAACCGTTCCCGGATCTCAACCAAGCCCGCGCGCACACTCATGCTCTCATGTATCCTCGAATAGTGTCCCGGCAAGCTGCAAGCTGTTCGGTCGCTTCGGCTGTTTCTTGGTCGGATCCACACTTTGACAGCTGGTGGGGGTGGAGCAATGTTCGCGATTGGGAATAGGTTCGAGGGGAAACGTAGAGCGGTGGTTTCGCAATGCCCAGCTCGCGAAAGAGTGAAGCGGCCAGGTGTATGAATCGAAGAGTACGGTCTGGTCGGAAGAGGTAGATGACCACGCTATGGATGGTGCATGCGTAAACGATCTCATCGGCGCGCACGGATGGTCGCGGAACAATTAGAGCTTCGAGATCGTCGTGCGGGAATATGACGGAGTTACCAGCTCCGGTAAGGTATGTAAATAGGCATGACCCACAGCGTGTTCACAACGAGCAATCATATAACGACTGTGAAGAACTCACAGCATGGATGTCTCTAACATAGTACTGCCTCAGCTACGCTAGACGCCGCGCATGCCATCCTCTCCGAGCAGCATAAGACGCACTGTCGCGTGCTCGGTAGTTCATGCCTGATGGCCTTAAGCTCCCGCCCTTCGCCGCAACGCCGGTCCCTGCACCGCATGCATGCCTTATGAAGAACGCCCATGCAGATCATCAACCATATCACGTCTATGTCGCGCGCCAACGGCTATGCAGCTTTCGCATCCGCCATCTGAGTGTCGCCACCATTCGTGGCGACGGCAATGGCAGCATCGTCGACCTGAGATACGCCAGCAGCGAACACCTTCTCTTTCACCATCGCAGCCATCAGGCCCATCTTCTCCTCGCTGGCGATCTTCTCCGCCGCCTTGACGATCTTCGCCATCTGCTCATCGCCGCCATTCTTCCTGCTCGGGCCCATTGGTGGAATCTGGGCGCGAGTCTTCATGTTGTCTTTGAGTTGATGCGTCTTAGCGGCCAAGTCTGCGATCTGATTCGTGACGTACTCCCTGTTGGTGAACAGCGGGGATGAAGCCAGCGTCTGCACCCAGTACTTGTTCCAAAGACCCTCCAGAAGCTTGTTATCGAGCGTGGACTTGTAGTGCGACACCTCGAGCGAGTAGTAGCGGTTCGCGTGTGCACCGAAGTCGGCCGCCTTCGCCATCGGTACGGCAGCCATACCTTCGCCTGACGAACCAGAGTCCTCGGGCTTGTAGCCTTCCGGGTACGTACGGAAGGCGCCAATCTCGACTTTGCCGGCGCTGATGGTGCGGTGCGGATCGATGACGACTGCTAGGAACGGGTCGGAGAAGGTCTGCTGCGTATGCTCTGTCGCGACGTCGATGCCTGACAGCCAGCAGCCGTAGCCCGGATGGCTGTGGTACCATCCCACCGCGTTCTCGAGCTGGCCAGCTTGTCTCGAGCGCTCAAGATACTTCACCATGTACTCATCGGCCTCTGACTGCGCGTTCACTCGTGTCTCCGTGCCTTCGACCGGTAACCGTAGTGCCTCCGTAACGATGAACGTCTCGTGCTCCACGTAACCCAGCATCAAGCCCATAACCTCGATGTCGCCTCCCGACCGCGCATGCATGACCATCTTGATCAGCGCCACGGCCGATATGCGCACGTACTTGAAGTGGTTCGGGTCGGCTCGCCATGGTCTACCGGCTGTGATCTTCTTCTGCTCTTCCGGGTCGTACTTGTAGAGCGCATCGCGGTTCGGATCGACAAGTTTGATGGCGTTCTCGATCTCTGTAGCAAGGTCAAGGTCAGTGTTTGCACTGATTGGGGGGAGGATGCCATCTTCGCATACCCCATGCTTTCTGCGGATCCATCGTTGCGAGCTCCGGGTCGGAGGGTGGGATGTCTGCCGCACGCTATTAAGCACTCATCTGTGGTGCGCCGTGGATTTGAGGCTGCGCGACAGATTCGAGAGCTGCACCTGGGATTTGGAGCCTGACGTGTGGCGGCCCGTTGAGTGGGTTCAATGTTGTTCGTTTGTCGGTGTTCCGTTTCAGTACATGTTTCGGCCCGGAGGTTGGAGCTTGGAGCTTGGAGCCCTTGGAGGTGCGGGGCGGGGCTTGCGGCCGACTAACCCCGCTTGACAACTTCAGGTGACAGGAAAGGAGTGTGAGGGTGAGTTGCGCTTTGCTGCTCAGCCCATCGAACCAAGCACCGCAAGTATCAAATGGAATCCCACTCTGGTACCCTGATGAGTACACGCAAGGCAATGCTCTGGACTTGTACTTTCCCGCCGCAGTGTGCCAGCATGGGTACCGACCATGGCAGCAACCCTGAAGACATCAACGCATGAGGGAGCACACCATCAAGATCTGACCTTCTTGATACTCCATCATCACATATGCTTCCTGATTGTACAGAGTGCTATATACCGACCGAGCCGACTGATCGTCATCTTGGAGTCTGGGGCAGGAACCGGAACAACACGTAGTGTAGCCAAATCGCACGTCTCCTCGTCGGCCGCGCGCGCGTCCGGATGTACGATATGACGGGGCTCGGTAGCAGCGATGCCTCATCAGCACCACGCACTGCCGAGAAGATAGCTGCAGCGCTAATTGCGTTAGTCACGCTCCGTTCTTGAACCCCTCTCGTGCGAACGAGCATGTTTTGCACAGCAATTGATAGACTCGACTAGAACCATTGCAGCATTTTCTGAACCCTTGTAGAACGTGGCAGCGAGAGACGAGAAACGCAGACGGGCTTCGATTCAGAACAACCTTGATTGGGCCAGACACGAAAAGGCAGCTCACTGAGCATACTGGCGCTATGGTTTCACTGCCCTAACCTGGCCATCGCTCACGCCACGATCTTGGCCTCCACATCCTTCGGCCACCCAAGCACACCCCACATCAACTCGTTGTTCTTGACAATCTCGTCATTCATCTCGGCCAGCTCCTCGACATCCCAATGGGCCCAGAAGAAGCGACCACCCACCCAGTCAGCCGCTGGGCTGGCAAGCCAAACGGCAAACGAGGTCGGCAGGCTCATGTCGTCCCTGCTGACGGGCAGCCCGGATTTGGTGGCCATCTCGGTTTCCAAAACACCAGGATGCCTAGGACTGAATGTTAGAACCCATCTAGCGTCCCAGATACAAGGTATAGCAATCGGTCTGCTTACATGCTCACGACTCTAGTCTCCGGATTCTCGGCTTGGAAGAACGAGATCATGTGGCCACGTGCCATTTCGGACGGCGAGTAAGCGCTGAAGCCAGGAAAGACGCCGACGTGGGCTGCAGCCGTATTGAGCGAGATGAAGGTCGGGCTATTGGTTGACTTGTGAGGGAGCCAGGCGCGGAAGGTCAGGAAGGTGCCCTTGATATTGACCTCTGAAGCTTGTGTTAGTGACTGTAACAGATGGTGTTTTGATCTGAATGTGGAACAACACACCATAGCTCTTCCACCAGTCCGTAACATCCGAGCTCGCAGCCGCCTCGGGCGTAGCTAAGTAGCCCGCGTTCGCAACCACAACATCGATGGGGCCAACCTCTTTCGCCACGGCCGCGAACGCCTTGTTCAACCCCGCCTCATCAAGCACATCGGCCGCGAAGAACAAGACCTTCGTATCGCCGGTCTTCTCGAGCTCTGCCGCAGCCTCGCGGAGTAGGTTCTCGCGGCGGCCGAGGATAGCGACTGCTTTGGCGCCGGCTTTGACGTACGCTTCAGCGATCGCCTTGCCGATGCCGACACCCCCGCCGGTCACGAGGATGACTTTGCCAGCGGCGGAGTTGGCTGGGTTGCTCGGATCGATAGCTGGGTAGACAGAGCGGTGGATGGTCTTGGTGTAGGGCTTCCATTCCCAGGATGGTGCGGCCATTGTTGATGGGTTGGTTGAAGACGTGGTCTCGGATTGGTTTGTCTAAGTGCGGTAGGTGTTGAAGATGAAGCAGATGCGATCGTACTGGGCTTGGAGTCAGGTAGGGTGTGACTTGGTTGATGTGAACTGAGGATGTCTTGCTTGATGATGAGGGACTGGAGAACAGCGCGGAGTGCCAACTTAAGTACATTCTCATTCACCTGCGTGCGCTGTCTTCACCAGCACATGTCAACCACGCCACATATTGCTGCCAGTTTTGCGCCTCTGGCAGACGGTAAAGATGACAGATCGATATGTCACTAAGCTGATTGTTCAGCTCGGTTCATAGCAGCGTCGGTACCGAGTGCTGACTACTGCCCTGCAGTATCTGTAGCTGACTTTGGATTATCAGCAACCCCAAGCAGGACCACGACAAGACCATGTTAGCACGCGAAGTCTGCGTAGTGTCACTGGAACAGACCGATTCCTGGCCGAGCGACCTACATGTCGGATGCTTTGGCATCTAGTGACAGCAATGGTCCTGACTGTGGACCGACGAGCAGATGAGGTGTGAGGTCACATTATGCGGCGAGGCATCGCTAGTCTTCACGGAGTCGACATATATAGGGAAGGTGACTTTCACCAAATTCTTGGTCGAACCGCTGCGACACGATCCGGCACAGGCATCGTTCCGTACCAGAGTGCACGTTTCGATGGCTCCAAGAATCGCAGCGCTCACGGAGACAATCTAGCACCATGAGGATGGCATAAGGTGTGGAGCTCACTGCCGTGGCCAAGTTGCAGCTTCGCGTCCGTACTGACACCCCGTGGCGCCGAAGATCTACACATCATCTTGGGTTGTTCCACAAGTGGCAAGAGGGAGTCCGACCTACTCTTGAGCCGTGCATGGCTCGGCGGCACAGTCGGAGATATAGCAGCCGATGCTGTGAAAACCACCACCGAGATGTTGCAGTGGCTACAAAGAGCTGATTAAGGACCTTTACAACTCGGTGACCTGAGTCGCCGAGGGGAACGAACTTGGGCACGGACGTCGTGTGGTAAGGGGCAACATATGGAAGGGAGTTTGGGAGAACTCGTCTTGGTTATCCATGAGCAGTGCTTTGTTGAGACCGCTGATGCTACCACCACCTGCGGAGATACTGCGGCGGCTGTGAGGTGAAACTTCCAATGCACGACAGGTCTGTACCGAATCTGGCGTGCGAGTTTGGGGCTGACAGAGGGGTTTTATGCAGCGAGAGGGCAATACAGTAGCTTGCGTTACGTCGGATATGGTGAAGAAAACGTCCGAGCCTGGTGTGTGTATGAACGGATGCGGTGGCACCCTGCAGACCTGGCGGAGGATCACCCTGGGTGACTGTCGTTCAGGGCGCACGATACAGACTACGGTAGGCGTTACGGCAGCGTATACTGATGCCAGTTCTTGGAGATGCTGCCAACGTGGGCGCTACGTCCACCGCTTCTTCGTTTCGAGCTTGCTATTTGCTCACTCGCTTCCAGCACCACTCTCATCCCAGACAGTCAAATTACCATCAATCTCATCTCCAGTCTGACTCAGCTTGTCCGCAGTGGCTTGGCTTTTCGTTCCATGTACACTCGCAGCGCCCCGAAGGACAACATGATCCGCCTCCCAGTCACTCTCCCAGTCCACGCGCTTCCCTCAGCAGCCCTCTCGTCCTCCTCCCACCCGCCTCTACTCTCCCCCGAAACCTCCATAGTGGTCATGACGACCCACGGCGCCTCGAGATCCTCCGGAAAGACCTCGTTCCGCAGCAGACTGCCGCGAGACCGAGATCTGCGAGCGTACTCCATCGTGCTCTGAACATCACTCAGACCAGACGGGAGGCGGAGTCGAGTCTCGAAGACCGTCCGGAGCTTCTTGAACGTCTGGTAGGCACTCCCGAGCTCATTGGGCGCTGCCCGACACAGACCAAGCTTCCACATCTCCTGTACAGCGGTTTCGCGTGCGCGCTTGTACTCTCGCCCAGCTGCGGCTGATTCGCAACGGCTGCAGAGAGTGGTGAACCGGCAGCGAAGGCTTGGGTTTTGTTGACAGGACTTTCGGCGACCGACGCTTAGGTGCCTGGTACTGGGTGGGACGAATGCGCCTCGGCAGGTGCTGAGGCGGACCTCGTCGATGTGGCCGCACTGGTATTCTAGCTCGTATATCCTGCACATGGCGGTGTAGACAGCAGGTCTTCCGGCAGCGTGCCGTGGAGCATCCTATGCCCGGTGTTTGTGGCGTGGAAGTACACCCGCGTGTCGCATCAAGGCGTGGACGGTCTGAGGTATTTGCCGTGTATGTTACTTTTAGTCCTGCTGTACTCTATACAGTTGCTGAAGGGTAAGGAAGGAAGCCGGGTATGGTTGCAAACGAAACAAGAGGAAGATTTTTGCGCGTCCGGCGCTAAGCATGTAGTGACGTTCACCGCATGTCTGGAGAGGGAAGTCGCGACATCTTCAAAATGTCATCCGCGGTATCACAGTACTTACAATGTCCCGGACAAAGAGCATGTATCGGCATCATTTCTGGGCACCTCAACAACAGCTACTGCTTGTGCCGTTTGCCCAAAAGTCCCCGTTTGTCGCGCTACCAGAAGCGGCAAGAGCGTTGCAGAAATGTGGACTAGCTACCAAACACCCATGCGCTTGACCTCAGATCTCAGTCATCTCCCGACATACTCTTTGTTTCTAGACGGATGAGCATAGTCTGAGGGGCTTGAGCACCCTGTTCTCAGTTGAGGAGCGAACCTGTCGCGAGACCGCCTGCCAACCCGGACCATCACGAACAACTTTTCTTGAGCTACCGTCATCGTCTTCGCGCTGACCACTCTTCGTGCCGATCGTAGATGATTTCATCGTAGATGATCAAAGGCACGTGCATGACGGCAAGAACCTCCATTTGCGTCGGGACTTTCGAGGTCGCGCTATTGGGATGTCATCGATGTTGGTGATCTGCCGAAGGTCAGTACACTGTAGCAACTAGCGAAATCTGGCATTACCCACCATTCTGTCAGAAGAAGCTCATGATGTGGTAACGATCCCGCCGCAGCTTCAAGACTCCAAGAACCATGCTGGCAGCTCTTCATAGTCGTCCGTAAGGTCCACAATATCCGAAATCTTGACCTCATTCCTGAGCAAGCTGCCTCGAAGCTCAGACGTGCGTGGCTGCGGCTTGCGCTCCTCAGGCGGTGCCGAGCTTCTAGGTTCTAGTTTCCTGGGTTGGTACCCGAGCATCATGTCGAACGCCACGCTCCAGGCACCAAGCCGCTTCTCGAACTCCGGACTGCAGCCGCCGTGGCTCTGCAGTTGTCGGAGAAGCTCTGACTCGAGGTCCGCTGCAGCACCGAGACAGAAAGCTTTGTCTCTTGCTTGTTCCTGGAATCGTTCGCATGCACACACCGACGTGGCGCGCACATTCAGAACCGGCTTGCTCAGACACGCTACGATGGTCCTCGAGCGATCACAAGCGATGGCTCGGGATGGTCGGGTGTAGGTTGCACGGCACTTGCTGTATATAGCGCAGAGAATGTGGCCGCAATCGAACTTTATCTGGTGAATCCTGCACATTGTGATGAGTAACCAGTGTTGACGATGTCCAATGCTGCGGCTTGTACTCTTGTAAAGTCTTGATGTAGTCAAGAGTCTTAGCACACTCTTCCTGAAACATGACTCACGAAGTCTCGGGATGTGAATGCATGGAAGTCAGCAATGGCTAGCTGCAGACCACATGTGTTGTCGGGTATCCTTCGTTTCGAACCAGCTGAAGCTCCGCACGTCACCGCACGCGGTATCCTCGATTGCCACTCACGACAAAGCGAACCAGTCCGGCAGACTCTCGAAGTCATCCGTAAGCTCCACGATGTCGGACGGTTTGACCTCATATCTTAGCAGACTACCTCGAAGCTGCGATGTCCGAGGCTGCGGCTTGCGTGGTAGAGCTTTCGCAGACTTGTACTGCAGTAGCCTTCGCGCTTCTCGTATATTCTCCAATTGGCCATGAAGCTCGCCGAACATGTGAAGATTATTCCTTACTGCAGTATGATCCCACAATGGCTTTAACAGCGTCTCCAGCACAGTCGTTGCCCTTTCGCCCAACGCGGTGAGAGCGATATCAAACAAAGTTCGTCTGCGCCGCCGTGCGATGCCGGTGCAGCACGATTGTTGAGAGTACAGCGTCAAGAACCTTCTGCCGGTGCATCGTACTACGATCCCCTTTTTGGAGCGGGAGTACCTGGTGAAAGTGGCACGACAGGTGCTGTACCGGCAGTAGGTGGAATGGCCGCAGGCGAGCTTGATGACATGTATCCTGCACATTGTGAGCGAAGTATTGCTGTGAGCTGCAGCAACCCGGGAGATGCGTGGTACCGAGCCCTCCCCGTACACATACTTTTTCGACCTTTAGCAAACAGAACTCCCGCGCATGACGCAAGAGGAAGGCGCCAGGCGGAAGTTGCCGGCCGCAATGAGAGGTGAATGTCCGGGGCTCAAACGGAGCAAGACGAGGTATATACACACTCAGAACGACCAAAGACGGAAAGTACTCACCATCACCGGAGAGGGTTTTCCGTCGCTGTCTTTAGCATGGCGAACATGTCGTATGAAGTGTAGAGCTCCCTACATCCTTGTCCAGAGCAGGGTTGTGCATCACGAACCAGCCTTGAGGTTTTCGCCAAAGTCGACCCGGCACCCGCTCAACGTGGTCCAGGTTCGCTGTCATCACACGATATCTTGATGGTATGATGCTGGTGCATGTAGGACTCGAGAGAGCGTAAACATTGCACTCCACTTTCACGTGCGGTGCGGGAATGCGCCGCCGTCCGTGCATCCACGCGTAGAACGCGCGAGGCGTACGCGATTCCGTAGAGTAGCTCGCTGTTTCGCAGCTCCAAAACATTGCATCGCATCCCTTCTGTGCACCACTTTCCACACCGCAACCATGCCCGGGGTACTTGCGCAACCGCCTGCAAAGGTGCCGAACAAGCGAGTGCTGCAGGAAACATCCAGCTCCCGCCGCAACCAGATGTCGCCGTCGAAGAAGCGGAAGCTGGAGAATGGCAGCACGCCTCACTTCAAGGCGCCGGGGAGGAGAGGAGCGAATGGCAGCCATCTCGGATCCAGTCAGCCGAAGAGCCAGTTCGAGGAAGAGGTGTTGGAGAAGCTCACGCAGGACATCGATGCGTTGAAGCAGAAGAACTCGGAGAAGGACCAGCACTGGGCGCGACCAGGTCTGGACGACTTCAATGGCAAAACGGATGCCCTATGCTTCCAGCAGATCGAGGCAGAAGAAGGCACTCTGCACGGCGGCAGGACAACTGTCAAGCTGTTTGGCGTGACGGAGACGGGCTACTCAGTACTGCTGCACGTTACAGACTTCATGCACTACCTCTACGTCGCGGCTCCCGTTTCCTTCACGAAGAACGACTGTGAGCACTACAAGACCTTCCTCGAGTCTAACATGGCCCAACACCAACCTGCCATCTACTCGGTGCAGATGGTGCTCCGCGAGAATCTGTTCGGCTTCCAAGGCAACCAGAAGAGCCCCTACCTCAAAATCACAGCAACCGACCCGAAGTTCATCAACCGTCTACGCACTACCATCGAAGCTGGCAATGCCAATTACAAGGGTCTGTGGAAAGCGGCCGAGGGTGGCGTCTTGACCTTCGACAGCATACAGTACGTCCTGCGCTTCATGATCGACACGGATATCAAAGGCATGTCGTGGATATCGGTGAACCCGGACAAGTATCACATGATACCACAGCGAGATGGACATTCGCATTGTCAGATTGAGGCGTACTGCCATTACCGGGACATCATTGCGCATCCGATCGATGGCGATTGGGCGAAGATGGCGCCTTTGCGTGTCTTGAGCTTCGACATCGAGTGCGCTGGTCGCAAGGGTGTGTTTCCGGAAGCGAATATCGATCCTGTCATCCAGATCGCGAACGTAGTAACCCGATACGGCGACGAGAAGCCGTTTGTGCGAAATGTCTTTTGCATGGATACGTGCAGTCTGATCGTCAACACGCAGATCTTTGAGTTTGGTGCGGAGGAGAAGATGCTGATGGCATGGAGAGACTTCGTGGAAGAGGTCGACCCAGATGTCATCATTGGCTACAACATCTCCAATTTCGACTTTCCATACTTGCTGGACCGAGCCGCGCACCTCAAGGTCGGTCGGTTCCCTTATTGGTCACGGCTGAAGAACGTCAAGTCTCAAGCCAGAGACACGAACTTCTCGAGCAAGCAGATGGGCAACCGCGACACGAAGGCAACCAACACCAATGGACGCCTGCAACTCGACTTGCTGCAATTGGTGCAGCGCGACTACCAGCTCCGCTCATACACACTCAACTCCGTCTGCTCGCACTTTCTCAACGAGCAGAAGGAAGACGTGCATCACACAATGATCACCGAGCTCTACAATGGCACGGCCGAGTCTCGTCGTCGCTTGGCAGTCTACTGCCTGAAGGATGCCTACCTACCCCAACGCCTGATGGACAAGCTGATGTGTCTGATCAACTACACGGAGATGGCTCGTGTCACAGGTGTGCCGTTCAACTTCCTGCTTGCCAAGGGGCAACAGATCAAGTTCATCTCTCAGCTGTTCCGGAAAGCGCTGGAGCAACAGCTCGTGGTGCCAAACTTGAAGAGCGAAGGTAGTGATGATCAGTATGAGGGTGCTACTGTCATTGAGCCAACAAGGGGTTACTACGACGTGCCGGTGGCGACCCTAGATTTCGCTTCGCTGTACCCGTCCATCATCCAGGCGCATAATCTGTGCTACACGACATTGTTGAACAAGGCAGCGATTGACAAGCTGGGTCTGGTGAAAGATGAAGATTACATTCAGACTCCCAACGGCGACGTGTTCTGCACTGCCAAAGTCCGGAAAGGCCTGCTATCGCAGATTCTGGAGGAGCTTTTGGGCGCCCGTAAGCGCGCGAAGAAGGAGCTCGCGGTTGAGACTGACCCCTTCAAGAAGGCCGTGCTGAACGGTCGTCAATTGGCTCTCAAGATCAGCGCCAACTCCGTCTATGGTCTGACGGGTGCCACAGTCGGCAAGCTGCCTTGTCTAGCCATCGCCTCCAGCACAACTTCTTACGGTCGTCAGATGATTGAGAAGACCAAGGAAGAAGTGGAGGCGAAGTACACAATCGCAAACGGCTACAGCCACGATGCCCAAGTCATCTACGGCGACACTGACTCCGTCATGGTCAAGTTTGGACCGAATGATTTGGCAACCGCTATGGACCTGGGCCGGGAAGCTGCAGAGTTCGTTTCTGGCAAGTTCATCAAGCCGATCAAGCTGGAGTTCGAGAAAGTATACTACCCGTACTTGCTCATCAACAAAAAGCGCTACGCCGGCTTGTATTGGACCCAGACAGAGAAGTGGGACAAGATGGACACCAAAGGTATTGAGACCGTGCGCAGAGATAACTGCAGATTGGTGCAGACGGTCATTGAGACGAGCTTGAGGATGTTGTTGATCGAGAGGGATGTGCAGGGAGCTCAAGAGTGAGTACCAGCACGAAAAGCGTGGAGAGAAGGTGATGCTGACTCACCTTTGCAGCTACGTGAAGGAGACTATCTCCGAGCTCCTCCAGAACAAGGTCGACATGTCCTCGCTAGTCATTACAAAGGCTTTGACGAAGGCTGACTACGCGAACAAGCAAGCTCATACAGAGCTCGCTGAGCGCATGCGCAAGCGTGACGCTGGATCTGCCCCTGCGCTCGGCGACAGAGTGGCCTACGTGATGGTGAAAGGTGCAGCCGGCGCCAAAGGATATGAAAAGTCAGAGGACCCAATCTTCGTGCTGGAAAACAATCTACCAATCGACACCAAGTACTATCTCGACAACCAGCTCGCGAAACCGCTGGGACGGATCTTCGAGCCGATCTTGGGCGAGAAGAAAGCGGGCAGTCTGCTGACGGGCGAACACACACGGAGTATCTCGGTAGCTGCACCCACCATGGGCGGGCTGATGAAGTTCGCGCAGAAGACGTCCACCTGCCTCGGGTGCAAGAAACCGCTCACGTCCAAGGAGGAGAAGGAGGGTGCCGTGGGAGCAGAGTGCGCGCATCGCTTTCCCGAGCTGTACCAGAAAAGTTTGGGGAAGGTGGCCGAGCTCGAAGTGCGGTTCGCGAGGCTGTGGACGCAGTGCCAGCGGTGCCAGGGCAGCATGCACAATGAGGTGATTTGCTCGAGTAGGGATTGTCCGATTTTCTACATGCGTATGAAGGCGAAGAAGGATGTTGAGGATGCTGGGAAGGAGCTGGGGAGGTTTGATCGGGATGCCGTGTTATGGTGAGCAGAAGTCAATAAGCGCTGTGTCTACTGTCTGGAAGCGTCTGGGACTGTTTTGGCGCTCTTTGGCATGGTATATATATCTGTACCGCTTTTGCTGCGCATTTTCGGAGCGGGCTGCCTGTCATTAGCTCTCGGATGACCAGTCGCGGTTGTCGGTCGAAGAAGACAGGCACGCAGGCGGTGCTTGACTCCACGACGCAGCGCAATTGCGTTTCACCACATATCCCTACCAAGGCTAGTCGTGCCGGACCGCCAAACGTGGCAAATGAAACTCGTGGGGATGCCGTGCGCAACTCTTGACCCACAGCCACGTAGTACTGCATGGTGAGGTGCCGAGAGACGGCATATAACAAAGCAGCAACGTCAACTGGTATGCTGGAGCTCGTTGACTGTCCACCAAAGCGTCCGGGAGCCCTGTGCCGCTGCGCGTGTTCGGCCTTCTAGCTGGTACGCACGTGAGTACGTGAGTATCCCGGAGTCGCGCCATCGTTGGACTTGGGCAAGCCGTCGACTTTGTCAAAGCCTAGGATCCACAAAGCACAGGCAGGCGGCTGTACCTGACGCTAGGCCTGCCCGCGTCGATCCTGCGGCTATCGGCGTATCCTATCAGCTTCCGAGACAGCTCAAGGCGCAAGCCTCAAGGCGACACCGGCGAGCTGCAGGCTGCAGCGGCCAGCCCTTCTGTATAAGTTCTGCAGGTATCCCGTCTCCAGCTGCGGAGTCCAGCAGAGGACGGCAGCGCGAGACGGTAGAGCATTGGCTGGCGTTGCAAGTTGCAACCCGGAGAAGGCGACAATTGCCCAAGGCTGAGGACCGAGGTGCTCTCTTCCAATGCCAAGCTCGAGTTGGTGGCGCTTGCGGCTCGCCGTTGGATTGTCTGAGAGCGTTGTATCAGAAAGCTCCCGGCAAGTTTTGTATGATCCTTCTCCGAAATCAACAGTGTCTCAAGTAGTGGCGTACGGTATTGCCACCTTGCGCATGACGTCTAGCCACTCGCGTGTGTTCAGGGTGACCTTCGATGCCGTTGCTTCAACCTGCTTGACGATACCGGTTCTGGTATGGCCATGGATGATGGTGAGCAAGCATCAGACAGCTAGGTTCCCCATGATTGGGGAACGCCGAACAGGCAGGTACCAGAAGTAGCAGCAAATAGGAGAATTCGGCGCCCAGAAAAGAGAACAACGCCCGTGCAGGGATGCGGCAGACCGTGCTTCACATGGCGAAAAGGTACTAGCGCGACTTTCGTTCCCCTGGAGGAGGAGGAGGAGGAGGATGGCCCGCTCGTCTTCCCAGTTCGTAGAGATTGCTTCGCCTCGTTACCTGTCCATCACCGCCTCATACAGCTCCAAGTTGTCGTCCCTGCCCGCCAGAGCCCAGCATCACCACTCCTTTTGGTGCTGAGCCTCTGAGACGCTCTCTTTTTTTTCACCCGGCCGCCGTCACTCTTTCCGGCGCCGAGTCGTTCTTTGGGCAGGCCTGTTCGGTTTCTTTATCCCACACTGCTCCTTTGACGACATCGAGGCACAATCGCCTATTCTCGCGACACCGACATCACTCGCGCATAGAGTCTAACAACATATCTTTGGAGCCTGCCTGGTTGCTGGAGCGTTGTGTACACCGCACGCCTGCTTTCATCCCTTTCCCATTGGGGCTTCAGCCGGCTGCTTGCAACCTACTGGCCGCCATCTTAGGGCTCAGTCCGCGACAACGACATCGACGCTACTGTACACTTACAGTCGCGACACGACCTGAACGATAGTCCGACTTAGTGTAGTATAGACGGGCGGATAAAGGCAGTCACCATGGCGGATGTCATGCCAGCGCCGGAGCATTCTCCGGACTCATCCACCGATGTCAAGCACGAAGATGGCAAGCCGAACATGCCTCCACCCTCGAGTGGGGCCTCGACGCCCTCCATTGCCAACAACGCTCGCCGCCCGCCGCGGAAGAGCACCCTCACACAACAACAGAAGAACCAGAAGCGTCAGAGAGCGACCCAAGAGCAACTCATGCTGCTTGAGGTCGAGTTCAATAAGAACCCAACGCCCACCGCGCTCGTTCGGGAGCGGATAGCGTCGGACATCAACATGACGGAGCGGTCCGTGCAGATTTGGTTTCAGAACAGGTAGGAGCACAATCGGGTTTAGGTCTGGGAAGGAGCGACTGACAATTAGTAGGCGCGCTAAGATAAAGAACATCGCAAAGCGAAGCATCGAGAGTGGGGAGGATTGCGACAGCATACCGGAGTCGATGCGACAATATCTTGCAATGCAGGCCTACGGGCCGGGCGGCAAAGGTCTGGCAGCGGGTATGCTTGGTCGCTCTGCATCTGGTCTCGGACCATACGGTACGAGCGTCATGTTGAACACCGACACCTCATCCGGCAAAGTAGTGATTCAACATTTCGCGTGTCGGTCATTATCCGTAGGCACATGGCGCCGAGTCGGTCAGAGCACCATGGATCTCGTCATCTTCTATTCACCGGACAAGGCGTGTGTCACGTACTATATCAACAACGAGAACGCCGGATACAAGATTGAGTACCCATTCGCGTGGATCAAGAACATATCGTTGGAGCAGGGTGATGTGATATCTGCTGCGGAAGGCGCGTCGCAGAGATCCGGTGGGCTTGTGATTGAGCTGACACGGCCGCCAAAGTTCTACATGGACAGCTCTGGCAGCGGAGGATTTTACGAATGTGGCGACTTCACAGAGGATCAGCAGGCCACCAAGATCATGGTACACCACCTTGGCGGACCCTCAAAGGTGCTGAGCGGACAGCTTGCCAAGCTCGTCTCGCTCGAATCGTACCAAAACCGACACAACATCTTCGACCCGACACAGTTTGCGATCTCAGCTCCTGTTTCGCCGATGCGACCCGCAAGTCAACCGAACCACATGATGCACCCGCACCACGCCATGAACATGTTCCAGCAAGAGAATGCGGTAGGCCTGATGGGCCCACCTGCGCCTCGGGGCCACAAGCGTCAGAGGAGTCGATCCGTCCCTGCCGCCATTGACCTCTCGATGCTGCGGCATCCGATGCCATCTTTCTTGATTCAGCATGAGCATCAGTCAGCACAGCCCATCATGCAGGATCCCAATATCTTCGCGCCGATACCGCAGTATCAACATCCTACTGGGTTTGCTTCAATCTCGAATGGACCAGGGCTCAGCATAGATACGTCCGCCGGCTTCGGCATAGGTCTACATTATAACGGCCCAATGTCTGCGACGACAGCCAACTCGCCCAGTGATTATGGCACGCCGGCCTTCTTCGCCACCGCGCCACCCGGAGATGGCATGCCTGCGCATTTTGGCACACCCTACAACAATGGCTACCTACAAGTCGATCCTGCCGCCATGATTGGTACTAGTAACACGCCCTTGTCAATTACAAGCCATGGTGACCCCGTCATCGCTGACCATTCGCCGCCACTTAGTGGCGTCGGTCGGAGCCAGAGCGCTGACATATTCGGTACGCCTGGTGAGCACTCGCAGTTCGGGGATGACAGCATCTACCTTTCGGAGTCGTTCAACAAGCAGATGCAACTGCCCTTCCGGAGTCCGCTGTCGGAGGATTCGTTCCATTCACCAATGCCACATGGCTCGTTCGACTTCCAGTCGCCACCAGGTATCAGCGGCTCTCAAGTGCATCTTCCGCTCGACGGCCAGCACAACAATCTCCATTTTGAAATGCAGCCTCCGCCGCAAGTGCAGGATGGCTCCATGGTCTTCCAGTCGCCTCCTTCACACTCGCAAGGACTTCAACAGCACCAGGACAGTGGTGTGTCTTTCTCGACGCCATCGCACGTGCAGCAAGATCCAGCGACCATCTTCAACAGCCCGACGGATAGTGGCATGCTGTACCAGGATTCCAAAATGTACACAAGTCCTAGCCAGATGCACCGCCTTCCGGACGAGCAAAGCATGTATCACAACAGTCCTCTCGCACATGGCAGCAACAGCGACGACATGGACATGCACAACCTTGGCATGTATGGGACCATCGATCCCAACAGCCTTGGTCAACACCAGCAGCACTAAGACAAACAGCGCTGACTGGTTCACGACGATCTCGCGACACGCCGAATAGTACATTGGCCTACCTGGCCTGCCAGGGCGACCTCTACTTCGTAATATACCCCGTAATTTCGTGTGGATGCTTTACTTGAAGATCTGATTATAGGCTGGGATCTTTTGGGATTTTGGGGAGGGGGAGGGTGTTAAGTCATTAATCTTATTATGGCGTTCAGTCGCCGCAGCGCGTGCGTGGGTCGGGCAGGCTTACGACGTAGGAGGATGGAGGTGCGTGGTTCTGGATACCCAAGAGGATGGGAACTGAAGAAGGGAGGTTTGGTGCATTATCGACGCCTTCGACCGGCGATGGATCGGCCGTGCTTGAAGGTTGGAGCGTATCCGACATTGGTTGTGGCGTTGACGCCTCTCCGCCGTTACATCGTTCAGGCAACGGACTGCTGTGTGGGAGGTTTGTGTTGCAAGCGCTGAGCGTGCTGTATGAAATCATTCTTCGCTGTTAACATACTTCTCTCATCTCACATTGCGCCCTTTGCTGTGGCAAAGCGGACCACACATACCAACAGCGGCGTTGCCACGTAAGTCCATACTCCCTTCCGTTGCCTCGATAGGACCTGAGTGACCGCCATAAAGCTGTTCAGCATCCCGCTCGGTTTGTGCACCGCCCTTTACAGTAACCAGAGCACTTTTGGGTGGTCAAGCAGCGGAGATGGCGGTACAGCTGCTTGAGCTTTGAAAGCCTTACCGAAGGTGGCCGTAATCGTGATTCGAGCACGAGTACGGGAAGCACCGCACCGCTGTCTGCACCACTGTCTGGTGAAGCTTTATGTACTGTCAACCGAGAGGACCGTGGGCGAGGCTTAAGACTCGATGGAGACGCAGGCCAAACGCGGTGCAAGTGTTACGGGGCTTCGAAGTCAGCGCGAGTACCAGCTTGGTATGGTCCACTCAACCCCGGACAATGGCAACCATACTTCCCTGAGCCATCGACAGCTCCGAGATGACGGGTACAGACATGGCCGGAGTCATAGTGCCCTGTTTGCAAAATCTTTGGTATGTGCTCACTATTGAACAGCAACTAATTACAGGCAGTCTCGCAACGTGCCGCAATGGTTCTCAGGGGCAAGAACCGAGTCACCAGCCACAAGGCTACGCAACAGGGTAACACGAGCTTCTTCGAAGAGCTTCTGACACCCACTGGCTTCATGCAATCTTCTCCGGCTCAACAGACTCGTGACGCTCTGGAGAGTAGTCGTGGGAAAACGCCTTCTTGGCACCTGCGCCGTGCTCCATTCTGACAGCCGTGGAGTAATAGTTCTTGGTCTGGGCACAGTGTTAGTCCATGGATTGCACTGTACGCACCCGAGTTCAACACATACCCGCCATGCTGGTGTCCCAATCCATTTGATACCCTTCGGATCCTCAAACATCTCAGTAACATCTTCGAGAGGCTTGCCAGCGGTCTAGAACACGAGAGTAGGAGGGTCAGCGGTTGCTCCAATCACGGATCATGTTTACAGCTTCCAATGTGCGTACCTCTGGGAACATGAAATAGACGTGGATCGTCATAGCAACGCAGAAGACGGCGAAGACTATGTAAGTCCTCCAAGTAATCTAGATGAAGGTCAGCGCATACTCAAGAAGACTGAGGTTACCGCCACCCGAATGCGTACCGTCTCAAACGCCGGTGGAACGAAGTACCCTAGAGCGAAATTGAAGGCCCAATTACCGGAAGTTGTGAAGGCGACGGCCTTGCCGCGAAGCTGGTTTGGGAAGAGCTCGGGTGGGTAGATCCAAGAGACTGGGCCCCAGGTTGGCGCATAGGAGGCAACGAAGAGGTATGAGCAGGCAATAACCGCCTTGGAAGCCGAGCCGGTGACTTTGACCTTGGCTTCCTTGATGCCATCGACCCCGTTTGGTACACTCGTACCGAGCGCTCCTAGCAGTGCAGCGTTGATGATGAGCCAGGTTGCCATCAGAGACGAGCCGATAAGTAGAGTTGGACGGCGGCCAATGCGGTCGATCCAGATCAATGCCGGGATGGTCATGACGACGTTGATAACATACTGGATGCTGGATGAAACCAGGAGGTTGTTTCCGGTCAAGCCAGCCATGGTGAAGACGTAAGTTATGTAGTACATCATCACGTTCATGCCGGTGAGTTGCGACCAGATCTGCGTGAAGAGGCCGATGTGTGTACGGTTGATGTAGCGTGGCGTGAAGAGCGTGAAGTAGCTGATAGCCTTGCTCTGACGCTCAATGTCCAGCCACTCCTTGATCTCTTGGAACTCGCGTGCGACCCATGGGCTGTTCGGGTCGCCGTGGCCGTGTGTGAGGACTAAGACACGCTCACACTCCTCCCAGCGGTCCTTGGAGGCGAGCCATCTGGGCGACTCGGGTAAGAATAGCATGCCGATGAACAGGACGATGGCCGGAATCATCTGGAGAGCCCATGGGATGCGGAAGGCAGCCGGGCCTTCAAGGAAACTGCAGCCGTCTGTGGAATGTCAGCTCGTTTCTCAAACCAGCGGGAAAGAGTATATTACAGGAGATGTAGAACATGATCAAGATGCCCCAAGTGATTGCCCATTGTTGCGCGCCCACAAGCCGACCACGTTTTGTCGGTGGCGCTACTTCCGAGATGTAGACAGGCACTTGAGCTGAGCAGATTCCGACGCAGAAGCCATTGATGACACGACCGACGATGAGCATTGGGATGTCTTGGGCAGCGGAGACGATGATGCAGCCGATGACCCAGATCACAGCACCAGTCCTGTTGTCCATCAGTACGACTCCTCACTTCGGGTAGTGCTGTACTCTCACATGATGGCCGTTTTCCGACCGTATCGGTCGGAGAGTATACCGGAGAGGAGGGATGCGAGCCAGGAGCCTCCAGCCATGGAAGCCGTGATGCCGCCTTGAACGTTGGCTTGCGGACCGGTGCATGGCACATCTCCTGCATATCGAGGTCAGGAAAGCAAGCTCACTGGCTGCCGGGCTTTCAATCGTTACCTTGATTGAAGTAGCAGAGGTAGCTCTTGCCGGCAATACTATTCATGTTATTAGCTTGTGCTTCTGCGCAGCCTCGACATGAACTATCACTCACATGGCACTCATGGACGAGATGTCGAAGCCGAACAGGCCACCGCCGATTATGGAGATGGCCGCGATCAGGTACACGTTCCCAAATTGCTTCATCTTGGGCGACGAGCGGTTGTGTGACGCCAATGGAAGATGAGTATGACTTCTTCGTCAACGCTTTGTGTAAGAAGAGGTAGGAGTAAGGAAAGGTGGAACGACTTGGTGTTAAAAGCCTGCTCGGTTACCTGTGGAAGGATCGGTGATCGCGTGGCCTTGCTCGTGATCGTGACCAGGTCACAGGTACAGTGGTACACTGAGCCGCTTCATACCGCGCATACCGAGAGAGACGAGAGGAGCAACGGTGGAACGTGAAGAACGCTGTATGGATTTCCAGTCCGACCAATGGAATGTGCTCGCACGAGGCGCCAGGGATGCAGCCATTAAGGCAATGGTAAGGCCAAGCGATCCCCACCTGATCCTTCGCCCGTCAGCGGCGTCGTCGTCCTGCGTCGCACTCTCCGCTCTCCACAGCTTCCCCATCTTCGCCAACGGACGGGACGAGATTCCTGCCACTTCGCAACATCGTGACTTCACGGCCCGTCTAAAGCATCCACGGCCGATCCGCTTGCACCTGCACTTGCGCCACCACGTGATTGTCGCATTCCGAGTAGCCGTTCCAGCCCCAAGGACATTTGCAGTTTCACACGCCTATTCCTTCATTTTGGCCCCGGGGCGCGGGCAGCACGAGGTATAGGGGCGTTTGCCGTTAGGTGCAGGCACATTGGCTGATTAAGGTAACGCGCGGAAGGGCGGCTAGTAAAAAGGCCAATGCGCTAGTCACAACCTTACTCCGTTACACCCACACACTTCATCCTTCGATGATCGGAAAGGCATTGCAGTTTCACGCAGCTCGCCATGATCAAATCATATGAAGGGGATTCACCGTACTGACCATGGCCACTGCCATACAAAAGCTCGAGAAAAGCTTGCTAGGCGTACCCGATGTCCTGTTTCGCTACCACGGCCAAGTGCCTCGCCCCGGCGCAGGTCTGCGCTGTTGCTCCTGGTGCCATGAACAGACCCAATAATTGTTGCACCAGCGTGCGCATAGGCACTCGAGCCACGTACAACGGCGGTACACGGCAGTCGGAATAGGACACGTGCAGCTGGCGGATCCTCGGGTGACCGCATGTCGTTTGAGTAGTCATCGAACAGGCGTACGGCATTCCCGGTCCGCAGCTGCCTTCACCGGAAGCATGTGTTGGCTCGAGGCCTCAGATCAATTGGATCATCCACAAACCAGCAAGACCTCTATCCAGGAAATTTTCAGCTCTGCGCACACACCAACAACTCCAAACATGCCGGACTGACTGCGTTGCTGCCAGAGCATGCAACTTATGACTGCGAGCAATCGCAGCAAATTGGGGTGACTGATAGCCCGCAACTCGTGATACTACAGAAACGTCTGCTTCGAGTAAGGCCTGTGTCGATGGCATTCCATGAGCTGGCGCACGCAGCAGCAAGCATCCCGGATTCGCCACGTTCCGCAATCCATTTCTCAGATGCCTTCCACCCTCCACGCTTCAATTTCAGTTGCTTCTGAGTTTAATGGACATCTGATCACCGGTGTGCACAGCTTCCAGTGCCACCATTGCCAGCAAGGCTTACGATAAACGCTCCCCACTACAACAGCGGCGTTGTGGCCTGGCTTATTGCGTTGTATGCTACATAGCCTGTGCTCACCGTGGCGGGGTCTCGCCACACACCTGGCTTTCCGTGGGAACCATGGCAAGGGCTGCAGGGCATCACAGCACGCTGAGGGTGCCGACGGCACTTTGAGCTTGTACACGCTAAGTGTTAACATCCCTTCGCAACACATGGCATGATTTGGTGCCAATGTCGTGCTTCACAATGGGTCTAGGTGCAATGGTCGTGCCATTACTGTTCCCTTCCACTGGAGCGTCGCACTTCCTTTCGAGTGCTGGTCGGTCAAACAAACTCCTCGGGATCGCAGTTCGGAGACGTGGTCCGCGCCTTTGCTGAGGGGTCATTCGAGCAACAGCCACTGTCCCCACAGAAGTACGGTAAGGTATGCTGTCGAAAAGCGACACCGGGTGAATGCACAGCCGTGTTTGCTTCTACAACTTACACACGCACAGTCAACATGGTCGCCGGCTCGGACTTTTGCAAGACAATACGGTCCGCCCCAGCCGCCGTCCAACAATCGGCTGTTCTATCAACGTCCTATTGAGTGAGCTACGGCGAACGTCTGGAGGCAACTTTATAGCTAAACATGCCAAAGTGCCAAGGCCAACGCTGAGTAGAGAGCTTGCCATCAGTTCGCAGAGCCTTGGCTGTATTCTGCTCATGCTTGGACAACGTCTATCTTCAGTACCGTCCGACTCACCATGAGCCCTAGCTTCCTTTTGGATGTGCCGTAACGCTGACACAGGGCTCCTTGGCCTCGACCTCATACCCAATATCCTCTTGCGTTGGACCGACATAGTGCTTCCGGCCACGCACAAACCAGTCGATTAGGGCGATCAACAGCAAGCCCAGAAACACCGGTCCTGCATAGTTCATCGAAGCCGCATTTACCGGGGTAGCCACCGGAAATGGCAGGAAGATAACGATGTAGATACCGAACGCAATGGCATATAGGTTGATCCACAGTCCAGAGGCGCCAAGTCGCCAAGGTCCAAATTCGATGGGCTCTTTCCGAAGACGTTTCATCACCAGTAGGGTGATCGGTATCAGGTACGAGACATATAGTGCCAGTGTTGATAAGGAGAGTATGGCGTTTAGTGCGATAGAGCTGCCAATGTTGATGAGGGATAGTAGCACGATGACGACCGAAACGAGCGCAATAGACCGAATCGGGATATGGTAGTGAGGGTCAACCTGGGCAGGTCAGTCAGCATGAGCTCACGGCAACCCGCCCGAGAGCGCTCTGAAACTCACGTATGCGAAGAACTTCGAAAAAGGCATGCCTCCATCGCGTGCAAACGCAAAAGTGAGGCGGGACACGGATGCCAAAAGCGCAAACCCAGAAGCGAAGGCAATGATGATCAGACCAGCCTCCATAGCCGTTGCCGCCGCTTTCGAGCCCGTGGCTTGCAAGAATATCGCTATGATCGGGAAGCCAGTAGGTGTGCTGAGCACATCTTCGATGTTGCCAAGGCAAAACAGTAGAGCAATGAGGAAGGCGAAGGCCAGAACACCGTTGATGCAAATGGTGAGGATGATGACTTTGGGGACGGTCGTCGCGGAGTCTTTGACCTGGAGCGAGGTTCAGCCCTCAGCCATCCCGGTCAAGGATACGTATCTCCATCGTCACTCACTTCTTCAGACATATGGATAGCGCCGTCGAAACCTTTGGAAGAGTTAGCTCGATAGGGAGATTGAACAGGACCGGGTTCCTCCACTTACCGACGAAGCAGTACACAACCGTGAGCAGACCAATGGACCACGACACGCCATCGCTTGCCCAGCCGCCGCCATTCACAAACTTCGTGAACACGGAGTCTGCAGAGCTTTGGGGCGCCAAAACAACCAAGGCCACCAGTATCATGATGAAGAACACAATGTGGCAGACTCCGCCTAGCAGTTCTATCATAGGCAGGATCCTAATACCCCAGACGTTGAACGCGAACATGATCGAGATCACAGCCCACATGAGCAACGTGCCGTGCCAGCGCTCGGGCACGTAGAAATCGTAGTTCTTGGGAGTCGAAGAGAATCAGCATACGTCTCAGAAGCAGGTATACTTGACTGTATTACTGACAAGGATCATCAAGCCCTGGATTTGTATTGCGGTGAGGTAGACAACGCTGGTTGCTGTAGCTTGCCAGGCGAATACTGTGATCCATCCTATGCGTTGCGTTAGCCCAGTTCGGGTAACTACATACAATAGGCTACGGACCTTGCATCCACGTAATGAATGCAGCCGCTCTCGGAGGCGCGAACAGATGGGTCCAGTGGTACTGGGCGCCTGCAATAGGGCAGATGGAAGCCATCTCCGACAGGGAAGCGGCGAGTGCTAGTGTGCCAGTAATGCTGAGCAGCATGCCATATACTAGCGATACTGGCCCTCCATTTGTCAAGCCTGCAGCGAACGCTCTTCAGGTCATGTCAGCGTCTCGTATGATTTGCCCCCGAGTGTCTTCATACTCGGCCACGGATTCCCAAGATGCGAGCAAGGTGACCGAGAGAGCGAGCGTTGGGAGGAACCCGAAGATTCTCTGTGAGGATGGTCAGCGTCGATCTGATGGCTACGACGCTCATACTTGACGTACTCGGAACTGCTGTCGCTTCCCTATGGCTGCCATTCCGGCCATGTCCTGCTCAGTGGACTGCAGTGTCCGCCTCCCCGGATCTGTAATCATCTCGATGTTGTCCATGTTCAGCGGCATGGTTGCAAACGGCGTCGCACACGATCGTGATCGAATTGCAACAGCGACAGTATTGCGCACAGGTTGTAGCAGTGTAAGTATGTGAGGAAAACGGTCGGCCTTGCCAAAAGCCCCTCCCACAACCTACCAATGTCAACCCCAGCGGAGCTGCTAACCAATGGGATACTGCTAATGCTGGAGAATAAGCAGCACTGAACTCAATGACATGCCTCGGTGCAAGCAGCAAGGAGAGACGAGCGAGGAGAGATGGTGTCCATCGCACATAGTAGCTTGCAAGACGTTGCTGTGCGGCACAGGTCCACTGGAACGCGAGTGATAGGGTCGGGAAGGCTAGCAGGTCTCTGTGCTGCAGACCCCAGACTCCCAGAGAGCCAGGCAAGCCGGGTCCGGGTTCGGCCCTGTTCGGGTCGCTTTGGGGAGGTCTGCATGGAACTGGGAGGCTAGCTGAACCTGGCGGTCAGCCTCGCAGCTTGCAAGAGCATGCCAGAGTATAGTATGGCATGGCGGTGGCAGGTATTGCGTGGGATGCCGGCCTGCGAGGTTGCGGCGCTGGGCCCGGCTGGGATTGTGAATGAGGAAGTGTGCTTGATGTAGTGGCCGAAGCGTATATGAGGTGTCAGCATACCTTATCGTTTGGGTCCGGCAGCCGGCTTTGTGCTCCCGGCGCTGTCTTTCATGGCGGGCCGCAGCACATCCTGGCGCTGGCAAGCAGAAGCCGAGAATAAAAGGCTCCATCAAGATCTTGATCTTGATGCACAACCTGGCGATTCCGCATGGTCGCGACTATTATCTGCACACCTCAAAAGCCATCGACGGGATATGTAAGCATCCGAACCCTGACGATGCGGCACATCCCGTTAGCAACCTGCTGCGTCGGGTCGATTGACGCCAGTCTGCCGATTCTTGGATGAGAGTTGCTGTGTGCTGGCCGGGTGGCGCGAGCAATAGGATCTTGATAAGCAACGCGCAGCGTGGGGTGGTGCGACGACAGGGCGTTTATTGAAGTTGAACTAAACGTGATTACAACATGAGCGACCACACTCCGTCGGTTGCAATAATGGCCATCGTGATGAGCACAGATCCATCTTCTGAATCTGAGTGGATGTATGTAACTCCGTAGCTCGATGGCCGTTGACAGAGTCGGGAACACGACATCATACCTGTTTTGGCTCGTCGTCCACGATGAGCTCCAGTGATCTGAGCAGCCATGCTCCGTTGGTATCGATCACCTCCGACAACCATGGCGGTTACATCGTGTTCACTATCTACGGGCCTCTCTTTGTCACCCTGGCCTTCTGGACGACACGACTCGCCATTCGATGGCGTAGGTTGCGTCCACGAGTGGACGATTTGTTCCTCATTCTCGCGTTTGTAAGCATTGGAATCATGTTGTCCGCTCTCTTCATTCGGGCCCGCATCGTCGTGAAAAGCATATCATTCGGGCGTCTGGGGCCGTTGGAAAGAGGTGCAGTGCAGCAACAAGGAGAGACCCTGGCGCTGGCATGCACGAGAGCTGACTGTAAGCCCAACAGGTCTTTGCAATAGCGCAGAGTATCTGCCTCCAGTTGGCCGTCAACGCAGGCCTAGGCAGGCGCGCAGGCACTTCCAGCCACACCATTGACTTGCGGCGCTTCGAAGAGGTGCGTGGATACAGCTTCCCAACATTCAACTAACGCCCGAGTACAACGACTGACAATCGAGCCACGTAGCTCTACTACGCCTCGCAACTCGTCAATATCTTCTCCCAGGCATGCTCCAAGGCGTCCATCAACCTTCTCTTTCATTCACTAAAGCCCCCTCGCGGCTTCTTGGTAGCCAACATCGCAATCATGACGTTCACCGCAGCCTGGGCCGTCGCATCAACACTGGCGCTGGGCTTCCAATGCGACCTGCCGTCTCCGTGGCAGCTCGGGGCCGCCCGTTGCATCAATCTCGTGCGTAATATGGAAATGTGACGAAGTTGACATGCAACTGACAGCAGAACATAGCAAGCACTAAACACCGGCATCGACATCGCCAACATCCTCCTAGAAGTCTGCCTCATCGCCCTCCCAGCCGCCCTAATGCCCCAAATTCGCACAAGCTGGACAAAGCGGCTCATCGTTATCGGCTGCTTCACGGCCCGCGCCGCCGTCATCGCCACCCTGATCGGCCACGTCACGACGTCCCACAACCTCGCGCGCTATGCGGACGCAACGTGGGCCTACATCGCGCCGACCATCTGGGCCCAGGCCACCATGAACGTGTCCGTCATCACCGCATGCGTGCCGGGGATGCAGCAAGTGCTCGCCGAGCTGCGCACGGGTATGACGGTGTTGACCGTGTCAACTGCGCACCAAGAGCCCGACGCCAGCAAGTCCGCCGGCTCCCTGTTCGGCAGCAGCAGCAGCGACCGCAATCACGACCGTGACCGCCCGCGAGTGATGCGGAGCAAGCACAATTCCGTCTTCGGGAGCCGGACGGAGCGCGCGAGAGCGGAGGGCCGCGCAACGAGCGATGGCAAGCTTTGGGAGCTTTCCAGGATGGAAACGAGTATGAAGGCACGAGGGTCCGGGCGCGCGGAGGACGAGGAGAGCGAGAGTGTCAAGGGGTTGACGGACCATGATATCGTGGTAACAAGGGAGGTATCGTGCTCTGTCGGAGACGGAAGCCGCCCGAGTCACTGGGTAGGAACTGGGTACAGGGTGCCGCCAGAGTGGCCAGTCTACGCTTCCAAAGTATGCAGCAGGGCTGACCGCCGGGAAGTGGTGTACCCGAGTGACGGCAGCTCATCGGGTCGCGCAGGCCGGATATGATGCTGCTGCATGAAGGGCCAGAAAAGCAGCGTCGGTCGTGAGTGGAAGCACATTGGAATGCGGCAGCCGGTCACCCCTGTAACAGATACATTAATTGTCAGTCTGGCATATCCGGGAGTCCCGCGCAGCCACGCGTGGTGCAAGATGGCTATCTCTCGCACTCCCTATCACGCCCACTCCCAAGCCAAGACCTGCGATGTTATGCTAGCTTGTAGCTGCCATACTAGTCCAGAAGACACTGTCCAGACTCACTGTCGCAGCAAATGACTGGGCATCAAGACGCCCGTGAAACAATGTTATCCTCTCTGATGGACGATTCTCACGCCAGATCCATGTCCGGAATCCACATCATGACATCCCTATCCGCGCTCGCTAGCATGTTGTGCCGCGGATTGAATGCCACGACCGCTGCGGCCTTGGTGCTCGGCAGCTCCGCCATCGGCTCGAGTACCTTATCGCTGCGCGACTTCTCCTGCGCGTCCCACACTAGCATGCCCGTCTGCGAGCCGTTGCCGCTGACCACGTACCGTCCATCAGGCGTCATGCAAGCATCTGCCTGCATGTACGCGGCCGTCGGCTCAGGCAGATTATCGCCAGGGGCGACACGGCCGGTGGCGCCGCTGGGACGATGGAGGTAGTGCACCAGGTCACCGGAGAAGGCGTCGATGAGGTAGTGGCCGGGCCCATTGGTCGTAACGAGGATGTACTTCCCGTTGTTGCTGAACTCCAACCCCGTCCAGCCTTCGCCCGGCCGCTGTCCGAAGTCGGCGGCGAAGCGCTTCTCGATCTCCAGCAGGTCGAAGGAGGCGAAGGGCGGTTTGTCGTAGTTCTTCAGGTCGTAGAGCAGGACGGTCTGTGCAGGTGGGCTAGCGACGGCGATGACGGAGGCGCTTGGGTCGTAGGCGGTGAGGTATGGCGACTCGGATTCCAGCTGTCCTTGCGAGTTGGGAGAGCGGCAGTCCCATAGCTTGACGGTGTTATCGAGGGATGCGCTGAGGAACTGGTCGCCGCCGGGACTGAGCGCTAGACTGGTCACCCGTCCCGTGTGGCCGCGGAAGTAGCGGATGAAGCTGTTGTCGTGCATGCTCAGGTAACGTATCCCATCGTCGACCTTCGTGCTCGCGTATATGATGCTCGTGCTGTGGTGCGTGAAGCGGGCCAGCGCCGAGCCATACTTCTGGCTTTTCAGCTCTTTGGCGTGGGCGCCGGCTTTGGTGTTGAAGAGCTGGATGGTGTCGTCGGTGCGGCTCAGCAGCATGAATTCGCCGCTGTCATCGAAGTCGATGGAGGTGTAGGCGGTGGAGGGGGATGCCTTGAAGAGCTTGGTGGGGCGGAAGGAGGCGATGATGTCGGGTATGCGCGACATCTGCGCGGCCAGAGCGTCGTTGGCCATGGTCGAGGGTGGGTGTGGGCTATCGTGGCATTGGCATTGGCGTTTGGTTGGAAGTGATGATTCAAGCAAACGCCTGCTCGGTGGAAAGTGAACTGTGAGCTCGGTTGGGTGACGCGCCCGTGCGGCCCGGATCCGCGTTCCTGGATCTGCATGCAAGCGTGCCTCCGATCTCGGCAGTCGGCTGGGAGTGAAACTCACAGTAGTCACTGCAGGTCGGCGCTGAGCTAAGAAATTGGGTGTTGCGCTGACGTTGATGCACGTTGCTGTGCCCACCCCAAAGCGCTTCCAAGTCGAGAGTGTACTTATCCCCTTATCATACTGCGGATGCGGTAGCAATAACGGACGAGACGGTGCGCGACGAACCGCGACCAGACGAGACACACCAGACGAACCATGTCCACAACGATCGGCTCCTTCATCGCCGGCGGCATAGCAGCATGCGGCGCAGTTACCGTCACACACTCCTTCGAGACGGTCAAGATCCGATTGCAACTGCAAGGCGAGCTGCAGGCGAAGAAAGATGCGCCCAAACTGTACCGCGGCGTGCTGCACGGCGTCCGGGTCATATACACCAATGAAGGCATGAAGGGCCTATTACGAGGCCTGAGTTGCGCCGTACGGCCATGACCTTGCCCCAAGCCTTGTCGCGACTGCTGCTGACTTCACTCCCGGACAGTACATCTACCAAATGACGCTCAATGGCTGCCGCCTCGGCTTCTACGACCCCATCCGCCGCCACCTCAACTCCCTCGCCCTCGACCGCGACCTCTCCCACACCCAGGACCCGCGCATCAAGTCCTACCAGTCCCTCCCCATCAACATCTTCTCCGGCGCCACCTCGGGCATCCTCGGTGCTGCAGCCGGCTCGCCCTTCTTCCTCGTCAAGACGCGCCTACAATCCTACTCCCCTTTCCTGCCCGTGGGCACCCAACACAAATACAAGAATGCATGGGATGGTCTGGGCCAAATCTACCGCGCCGAGGGCATCCGAGGCTTATATAGAGGCGTTGTCCCAGCCATGATCCGCACCGGCTTCGGCTCCTCCGTTCAACTCCCCACCTACTTCCTCGCCAAACGCCAACTACAAAAACACTTCGCCATGCCCGACAGCGCCGCCCTCCACCTGCTCTCCTCCAGTGCCTCGGGCTTCGTGGTTTGTGTCGTCATGCACCCGCCTGACACGGTCATGAGCCGGATGTACAACCAGACCGGCAACCTCTACAGCGGCGCCTTCGACTGCCTGTACCGGACCGTCAAGACCGAGGGCATATTCGCCGTGTACAAAGGGTTCTTTGCGCACTTGGCGCGGATATTGCCGCATACGATCCTCACGTTGAGCTTGGCGGAGCAGACGATGAAGTACATGCGGCGGTTTGAGGAGAGCGCTCTGGGGATACCGGATAAGCTGAAGGCGCAGGCGGCATGATGACATGTCACCCCAGGAGGCGAGATGAGTGAGGTTCGGGCCGTCCACCCACGCACCCAATGAAATGCCTATAGAAAAAGACTGACCGGCAATGATCCTCCGTGTATATAATCCATGTACGTCCTAAATGCCAATCCGACACTCAGTCAGAGGCACGAAAAAGCCAGCAGCATCGCAACATCGTCGGAAGTTCACTCGGGCTGCACATTGGAATTCGAGGGCCGAAGAATGCAACCATGTCGGTGTCACCGAGGTCACACTTCAAGAGTTCGTCGCGGTCACGATACGAAGCAGTGCGGGTGCGAGTCGAAGGCAAGCGCACACCAAACAAGCTCGAGGCGCAACAAGCAGTGTTTCACCGTGCCGTATGCGGACCATTTCTTCTCAGCACCTCATCATGGCCAACGCACTGGCACTGGCTTCACCAGCACCAGGATACACGGACGGTGACGGCTGACCTGACGCGGTATCACGGTTGCACAGGGCACCCTACCTACGCTGTAGGCTGATATACGCCGGTCGCTATGCTTACATTTGCATACGTCAAGTGCGCAAGTCGCCGGAGTGAACGTGGGAAGGGCAGTTGAACGGGAACCTGGACGTGGTGGCGATGCGCAAGTCGAACAACCGCCCGTGCACACCATGGAACTCATCAGAGGTCGATTACGCTGACATGTCAGCGTTATGGTCTGCAGCATCGGACGCCACGTAATCATAATCAGCACAGTAGCAGACTGCGAGCTGTCGAGGCTAGAATGCGACCGGACAAGATGACGATGAGAGGCTTATGTGAGCCTTACACTTGCACACACGACGATTGGGCCGCCTTGTGAGCATATTGCATTGGCTGCCTGGGACAACAGTAAGCTGAACAACACCTCCCTGGCATGCGCGCACGGTCACCAACCCACTGCCGCCTCGGCACCAGCGGTCACGAGCGACAACAATTGGAGGGTGGGGCTAGACCTCTACACTCTTGATGGAGGTACTGGATGGAGTCGCGTACGAGGTTCAGCGTGCGGCACTTCCTCGCACAGGGGTGGCGAGCTGAGCGGTGTATGCATGCATACTTCAGGCGTGATACTCTCCAAGGCGCTCCGAAGACGGACGACCTTATAAGGAGCCTCAACAGCCGCGAGGTTATACACCATTGCTTGCCAGTATCTCACAGAACGAGTACTGGACACCCATCCACCCACATACCTACCTACTTTTGCATTCCAATCCACGCACTCAAAGCTTCCAAGGCACCCCCAACCATGAAGACGAACGTGCTGCTCGCGGCCCTGACTACCGCATCCTTACCAATACTGGGCGCTCTCGCCCAAAACACCGTGCCTACCGTTGACTTGTACGCTCCCTTTCTACATCCGCACTGCCGCAATCCCCTCTGGCTAACATCAAGCCCCTTTCCTTCTGCCCACAGCTATTGGGACAAAGCCTGCAGCAGTCTAGCCGAGTCCGTAGACATGGCCTACCAAACATACACCGTCGGCGGCCCTGATGGCGCGCAGAGCCTCATCTGGGCGAGCGCCGGGCCGTGCCAAGAGGCTTGCAGTACGTGTCTCTCAAACGAACTCGACCGGCAGGCTCGCCTCGCTAACATCCATGCGAAGCGGATATGAGGTGGTGCAAGAACGCCGACTGCAGTGCTTCGGACGCGGCGACCGTCGGCGTGTGCAAGACCTTTGCGAACGGGGTGTGGGCGCGCTGCGTTACGTACACTGTTGAGTGCGAGTAGGGTGTAATTAACTGCCGCTTGGCGGGCAAGAGGAGGTCGCCGGCCGTTTCGACTGCACCTGCACCCGCCAGAGGGCATACCATACGATAGCCGACAAGAAGCTCCAAATGCTGTCGCACCCGCCTTCACACGCTGAGCTCACTCGAAATCATGTGCTAGCCAATTTCAGTGAACAGAGTCGTATCTCTACCCACCGTTTGATTTCCGATATGCCGGCTGGTATATGCACTTATGCTCACACCATGGGAAGTAAGTATAGCACGGAGACACAGTCCATTATTTGCCCCTACAGCGCTTGGGTAGCGCACCAGCACCGACGTCGACCACGCACAGGGCACTCCGGTCTCTAGGCCTTGTAATGCTTTACGGCAGAGACCTGCCTTTGAGTTGGCGCACACTGAGCGTGCTTGTGCGATAATATCTTTTACCATGAGAAGGTAAGACGTGGCTCTATACTCGCCAAGACACCACTGCATGCCTCGCTGCAGGTCTCGTGCTGTTGGCCACATCAGACACATCGACGGTCCTTGGACGCTCAATGGCGCAGATGGACTCACGTTCATACATCTTCAATTGGTTGTGTCACATTCGAAGTCCACACGCCGCAGGAGTGACATAGCGACATAACTTGACCGATCCTGTTATTCCCACGACTCCTGCGTCCACTTCGTCCTGACTTTGTTTTCCCTATACCCTCGCCAATGCACTATATACCCATCGCCTAGGTATTGCTCACAGTACTATAGCCAGCGGTTTCGTCAGAGCTGGTGAGCGTCGATCGAAGCGAAGCGCGGCTGGCAATAGTGGGATTCACCTTTTGCACAGCTCGTGAATGTCGCCTAGAGGTGAAAAGAATATCGCAGGGCAACACCTCTGGCACAACACAGTGCAAACTGCAGTGTCGCAAGGCTCATCCTTCATGAAACCATTGAGCTCCCTGCGAAACGGAACTTCTACTAACCCACTCCTCTTCGACCCAAGTGCAGAAAGCAGTTGCAACTTGGTTTCCCAAAGGCTTCGGTCACTCTGCAAAGTACCATGGACTCCCACAGCCAGATGATCGTCGCTTCTCGCCCGTCGCCTGCGGATGTCCTACTTACCGCCTCTCGCTTGCTGCAGTTGCCCGGTGAACTGCGCAACAAAGTCTACAGTCTCACACTCGGTGATCTCTCTGCCCTCACCACCAACATCGTCCGCTCGAGAGGCGGGCTCCTGCCGTGCCCACTTGGTGTCTTCACCAAGCCAGCATACGGTCTGCGCGCGCCAAACCTCACCCTGCGCCTCTGCTGCCGTCAGATTAAGAGGGAGGTGACGCTGTACTGGCTGCGCAACAGCACCTTTGGCGTATACCTACGCGATGCGGGCGCCAACCGTCGATGCCGATCCTACATCGACCGTGAAGCGCAACGCTTTGCTGGCGTCCTCGGCCGGTCCATGCTGAGCAAGATCCAACACCTCGAGCTCGGCCTCGACGATCTGAACCTCTTCTTCCACGGCCTCGTAAAGCAGGATTCAACGCCGTCCGACTCCCAGCTGCACGGCACGGCGCGTCAGCAGTGGCTAGTGAACGTCGCGCGCCTTGGCCCGCAGTCCCTCGCGCCACCAGCCAATTTGCCGGATCTCTGGAGCGCCATCTGCACGCTCGCCATCGGCGGCATGAAAAGCATCACCACCGTAACCTTGCACGGCAACAGGATCGACTGCTTCCCGCAGAGTGTTTCCCGCGAGTACGCTGTCGATCTGTTCTTCGTTCTGCTGAAGATGTGCTTTGGCGGGTTGAAGGACTTGCGCGTGGTTAGTACCGTGCCCGTGCCTTACGGGCGACGCTTCCGTTTCACTCGCATCGAGGAAGACGGCCGCATGTGGGGCATGGTTCGGGAGTGGTATAGTGGACAGATGACGTTCCGCTATGACAAGGTGACTAGGGAGAAGGAGTTGAGTGGGCCGGTGGAGGAGGACGACGATGAAGGCTTGTGAAGGGAAACGACTGTTTGGCATCGAATACCCTAGTGTGTGAGGCGTTGTGTGGCATGCCATGCAACGGGTATTGCTCTCCAGCGATCAGCGTGTGGAGTTGAGTATGGGATAGGAGATTTCTCTTACCTACGTCTAACGGTAAAAGGGACATCAGCTGTTGATGAGCGGCAAGCTAGTGTCCATGCTTCACGTGTACCATGTATCTCGGATCCTCGCCGCCCGCTTCCTACGTCGCTCAGATGCTTGACGCACAGTCGTCGCCAAAACACGAGGTCGGGTATCAAGCAATAGTAGTGTCTTACACTTTCGCCACCCGACTACCAGCCGGATCCGCTTTGCGCACTCACATCACGCATCACCCTGTTCAGCAATAATGCCCCTATTCAACGTGATGCCCTTCAGTATCTTGTCCGCCCCTTTCGCGACCAGCTGCTTCGCCACCTCCCACCCAAACTCATCCGCGTCCTCCTGGTTCATCAACCTTTTCCGCGTCTCCACCTCCGCCGTCTCCTGCCCGTCCAGACTAACGACAATCGCCCGCATGATCAGCTCATCCGTCAGGTCGTCCGTCTTCTCCTCCGCGGTCTTCCTACCAAGACCCGTCTCCGCCACACCGGTGAGCTTGTGGTACTCCTCCGCAGGCTTAACGCCGAGCCCGACGTCAGGGTCGAGGATGCCCTTTCGGCTCACCCACTCCGTCTCAACACCGATAGGAACCGAGCAGCCGCCTTCTAGCGTGCGCATGAGCGAGCGTTCGGCAAGCGCGGCGCGGGTTGTGCGCTCGCAGCCAATTTTCGCCAGCAGCTCCGCGACTCGTGTGTCGTCTTTGCGGCTCTCGATGCCCAGGGCGCCTTGGCCGACAGCGTGAAGCATACCGCCATTGTTCTTCGACAGGAAAGTGGTAATGCGCTTGCCCAAGCCTAACCGCTCGAGCCCAGCGACGGCGATGACGATGGCTGAGTACTCACCGTCCGGGTTATCGAGCTTGGCCAACCGCGTGCCGATGTTGCCTCGCACGTCGGCGTAGCTGAGGTGTGGGTAGTGTCGCTTCAGCTGTGCTGTCCGGCGCAAACTCGATGTGCCGATGACTGAGCCTTCGGGCAGCTCAGCCAGGCTTTTGTATTTGCCCGCGAGCGTCGGCTTGATGACCAGTGCGTCTCGCGGGTCCTCTCGCTTGGTCACACAGCCTAGTATCAGGTCCACCGGCAGTTGGGTGGGCATATCCTTCAGGCTGTGCACAATGAGGTCCAGTTCGCGGTTCTGAAGCAGCACTTCCAGCTCTTGCGTCCACAATGCCTTCTCGTTGAACTTGTGCAGCGCCGTCTTCTGATTGTTGTCGCCCGTCGTGCTCATAGCGTGGATCTCGAAGGTATGGTCGGGCCATGCCGCCTTCAGTGCCTTGACTACCTCGTCCGCCTGCACGCGAGCGAGTAGCGATTGTCGCGTACCCACATGGAACGTCTGCTTTGCGGGCGTCGAGGCGGGGACAGAGGTTTCGGTGATGTTGTCCGTCACCATTGGCGCATCCTGGAGGCCTGCCATTGTGCTGTACAGTGTAGTGAAGGAGAATGCGCAGCAAAGTAGCTTCTATCTATTTCGTACAGCGGTTTGACTTCGTCCGAGGCCAAAGTTCCAAAGCCCGAGAAACGCATCTCCAAATTTGACCTCACCGACGTGGCGGGATGTATTGTGGGGGTGAGGGGCAGAAGTACGTATCCAGCTTAGCTCGCGGGAGTGGCTGCAAACATGCAGGAACCCTTGCTCGACCGCCAGGACGCCAGGGGTGCCAGGGTCTCGGGAGTCGGACCTGAAACGTGGAAGCGACGTGATGCGAGGTCCACGCGACCGGGCTGGCCCCACGAGGCAGCGACTCCGCGACACACCTCAAGCGCAGCACGGCCTTGTCGGATCAGGTATTGCGACATGTCTTTGTTTGTCTCGCACCGCCCACTGTCTCTCAGCCACACAAAGCAGCCTTAAAGCGACCACTTCCGCCCACCGAACCCACGCACATTCACAGCATTGTCGAACAGCATGGCCGACTCCTCGTCACCACCGCGCCTCACGGTGTCAGGTCTACCTCACCTCGCCGCCGAAGATGCCACCACCACCACATCACCAGCCCGCGGCGCCGAGATGAAGAACTTCCTGCAAGCCCGCCTACAGAAGAACCGCGCACCACCTCTCGTGCACAGCTGGGACTTCTACCACGACCGTCAAGACCGCACCCAGAGCACAAACCTCAGCAGCACTAATACCACAAGCGTAACCACCGGACAACAAGGCGGCGACGGCGAGGACAACTACGAAGCGCGCCTCGAGAAGCTCGCCGTCATCGACGACGTGCGCAAGTTCTGGAACGTCTTCAACCACTTCCCCATCCACAACCTCGCGCTGCGCGACAGTATCCACCTGTTTCACAAAGGCGTCAAGCCCGTGTGGGAAGACCCGCGCAACACCCGCGGTGGCGCGTGGACGTTCCGCGTGCCCAAGCATCACGCGCAGGAGTTCTGGCAGGAGGTCTGCATGATGGCGATAGGGGAGCAGCTGCAGAATGCCGTACACGATGAGAAGCGCGAGAGGTTCCGGGACGATATATGTGGGGTGAGTTTGGGCGTGAGGTTCAACAGCATGTTGGTGCAGGTTTGGAATCGCGATGGGGAGCACCAGGAGGGTATCGATGCCATATCAGAGACTGTGTTGGAGAACTTGAGCGAGGAGTTGAGGCCGAGGGAGGGGAGCTATTATTACAAGAAGCACAGTGAGCATTCTGGCTTCGCTGTCCCTCTGGCGGCTGGCGCGGAGAGCGGGAGCAGGCCGAGCACGAGTACGGGCGCATCGATCGACGCGGTACTGCAGGACAATGCGTGAGGTTGAGGCCCTGGCGTTCAGCGAGGAAGCACAGGACCAGGACAGGGCGTGCTGGTGGATATCTTTGAAGGGCGATCTAGCGCGGTGTACGGAGCAGGCTCCAATCTGTCGAAACCTAGCAGGCATGAACACCTTGCCTAGCCAATCTCATTCTTCTACTCACCGCCGAGTCACGCTTGCATTCCTCCAAGTTCACTGAGTAGTAAGGTGCGGCGCGACCAAGCAAGCCAGGATGTTCACTCGAGCCAGGTAGATATATCTGCCTCGGGGTTGCTGCTGAGCGTAGGACACCGCGTCTTGGGCCAGCGGGGCGGGCTGCAGCGGCTTAGGTGTACGAAGCGCGGGCTGATGCGCCCCTCACAGTATTGTCTCGGTGCCTTGATTCACACCTCAAGCGTCCGACCGTCCTTGGAGCTCTGCAGCGCCAACTCAATAATCCGCAGAACATCCCGCGCATCCTGCGGCTTGACCGGCACATCTCCCTCCCCTCGCAGCGCTTTGGCAAACAGACGGTAGTACTCGACATACGTCACCGGCTCAACAGTGTGGTAGACGCTGCGGTGCGGCTTCCCGTCCTTGATCGTCGTGAGCCTACCATAGTGGCTCTCGGGATCGACGCCGAAGTCCTTATCACCTGGCCGTGAGCCTGCTTTGAGGTTGTCTTCTTGGACGTCGAGGTGGAACTGCGAGTTATATCAACATGTCTGCGGAGCTACACGCTTCAACTGTAGCATGGCCGCGTACCTTCTGAAAACTACCTTTCGTGCCTCGGACCCAGTACCGCAGCTGCTCTTCCTCAGCACTGACAACACCAGCCTTGACCGTGACCAGCATCCCATCGTAATGCAGCAGCACCGTATGACTATCCGGCGCACCGCCCTCGACTCCTCTCCTCTGATTGCCCACAAATCCCGTCACCTTCTTCGGCATGCCAAAGCTATGGTACATCTGATCGATAAGATGCGTCCCAAGGTCGTAAATACTCCCATGTCCCGGCGCATCCTTCCCCTTCCACGTGTACGCCGGCGCCTCGGGCCGATGGCGATCAAAGTGCGTCTCGAACTCCGCGATATCGCCCAGCGAGCCTTCTGCCATGATCTGGCGCAGAGTGAGGTAGTCCGCGTCCCATCTCCGGTTCTGGTAGACCGTCAAGAGCTTCCCACTCTTCTCCGCGACCTCTATAAGCTCCGTGGCTTCTTTGGATGAAGGCACGAAAGGCTTCTCGACAACCACATGTTTACCAGCCTCGAGCGCGGCCTTGCACATGTCATAATGGGTCTCCGGTATACTTGTGATGACCACGACATCGACTTCCGCATCTTTGTACACCTCGTCCACCGAACGCCAGCTTTTCGCATCCGGGTGGTCTTTCGAGGCATCATCGTCCGGCTTAGGCGATCGCTGGACTATGCCGTAGAGCTTGAAGTCGTCTGGTAGTGCAAGGACCAGAGGGATGTGGAAGACCTTTGCAGACATGCCATAGCCGATGACGGCGACATTGAAGGGTTTAGAGGCCATTGCGGTATATGTAAACTCATGTGAGAGTGCTTCCGCGGCTGCTGCTTTGGACAAGCTACTGTTTATGTTCGCAGACTTTCGCTCGCTGCAGGCCAGAGCAACAATGACGTTGGCGGGGCCGTTTGCCGTTTGGTGGAATTTCCGATTGTCCGGAAGCTTTCGTCTTCAGCCGCCAGCGGTTATCAGTGGCAACCATAGATCTGCTGAGTTGTGCCGGATGCAGTGTTCTTAAGGTAGTATCACTTTAGTGCCTTCTCGACGAACTGACATGTTACATATCCGATACTGAGTCCATCGAAACGCGATCGTTAACTCATATAACCCTGCTTTGCGGACTCACCCAACAAGCGTATTCCGCCTGGTCTTGTCACCTTTAGGGTCTTTGCGTCCGATGATAGCTTCCAACACCTGCGTAAGAGCCTTAGCATCGTACCACCCGTTCTTGCCGGCCCCGTCCTTGCGTCCGTACAGCCTTAGGGTCTCGATACCGATGCCGTTGAAGGCCGCCTTGTCGACCTTGGGCGAAGTGGGATAGTCCAGCCAAACGACGTGGGTGACATAGTGCCAGTAGCTCTCTGGCATGGGCCGAGGTAGCTCGCGTGACTCGCAGCAAGCATTCGCGATGGCGGCTACGAAATCCAGAGCCGTGAATGGGTTGCTCGACGGTCCTGTCTCCCGGTCCAGGGTGCCGTTGAGGATAAGGATCTTTGACTTGATCGCTGGTGACGAGACAGCCTCGCCGACTCCACGTAAAATCAGAGACGGGATGATTGACGTAAAGAGCGAGCCGATGCTGTAGATGATGCATGAGGCATTGCTCAGAACATGGAGTACCCGCGGATTTGCAGGGATGGTGATTTGCTGACCGTATGGATTGATGTACCATAGGCGCTCTATACGGGCTGGCAGGTCCTCCTCTTCGTCCTTGGAGAGAGTGAGCGCAGGCTTGCGCAGTGAGGGCAAGGTACCGGGACCGTTAGCGTCTTCAGCTTTGTCATGTTCTTCGGCTTCCTTCCGTATGCGATGGGTAGGAGACAATGGTGGCTCGCCCGGGACAGGCACAGCAGCAGTCGGCACGCTCGGATGACTGATGTTGTTCTGTCCGGTGATGACTGTTCCATCCTCGAGCTCTGCCGCAATGTGGTGCGCAAAGTTGGAATTCAACACCGGCAGCACAGAGACGGTAGCAGGCACAGCACAGATACTTGAAAGCAAGTAGATAGCGGCCTCGAAACTGCCAGTGAACAGTCTTGCGCCAGTCAGGAAGAGGTTGCCAATGCTGGCTCCGGAATAGTCGAATCTGCTTGTGGGCCTGACGCGTTTCAGCATCTCAAGTTGGATGGTGTTCAGTATGCTGCGAATCAGTTCCTTTTTCGGCGAGGAGATGCCATCCCAGAGCGAGTGCGTTGACTCGATGATGTCCATCCATTCGCTCCTAGCTGGTCCGTAACTACTCGGCAGCCTGTAGTTGAAGAAGTGTTTGGTGGCCGTCGCCTCCTCGCCATCCTCTGGTATGAGGCGGACGAGTCGGGAACGGACATCACCGATACCTAAGCAAGCGTCAGATCGGATCATTGCAAGTAGTATGGATGATATGGCAATACCAGGGCCGCCGAACACGCGTATCAGCTCGCTCGTGGAGCCTCCGTTGTCACTGATCGGAATCACGTAGCTAAGCGTACTGTGGTTCGCAGCTCGAACGTCGTTGAACACATCGACGAGGCTGTTCGCTGCGCTGCCGCCGGAGAAGACGACAATACCACCTTTGCTGTAGCAATGAGATGGGACCCGTGACAGGGGCTGTTCAGATGGTGGTTGAAGGAGTAGGCCTTGCCAGCCGTTCGGCTGCGCGTTAAGTGTCATTGTCGGAGCTGGAACTCAGTAAACGCACTGTCATGGCGGCGGACATCAGCGTGATCAACTGAAGAAGTAAAGAGCCGGTGCTGTCACGACACGTGTCAAAGTTGGAAAAGAACAGTGTGTTCAAGTGAGATGCGGATTTTGCTTGATTGGGCAAAGCCGCTAAGAGTATGTACAATTCGCCAAATCCATTGATTCTACACTCATATGTCTACAGCATGCCTCCATGAGGCCTGAATTGAGAAATTCATGCCGCGTGCGCTTGCTCACGCACCAGCCATCCGTAGAAGTCACGCAATGGCGCAACCTCCTTTCGCATAATTTCGGATCATGCTTCCCTCCGTCTTTGTTTCGCGGACGTCGACCTCAACCTCACTCGCCCAACTCGGCGGTTACAGACCATTCGCTTAAGCTGCAGCCTGGGTCCTCTCAACCGTGCCATCCGGAATGTGCTCGCCCTTCTCCACCATCACCTTCGGACTCGCGAAGAGACCCTCCTGGTTCTTCTGATACGCCGTGCCAATGTTTGGCGGGCCTTCCCTCTCCGCCCTCCGTCTCCGCTTCTCCAGCAGCCTGTCTCGTGTCTCCTTGAGGTAGCGCATCTGGTTGTTATCCACGCCCTGTAGGTAGTAGCCGAATGAAGCGCCAATACAGCCGTAGATCGGGTAGGCCCAGGGCTGGGAGAAGAAGGGGCGCATCTCGATGCCCAACTGCCAGAAGCGGACGGCAAGGCCTGTGAATGACTGTGTTAGCCAGCTGCTCTGGCGTGAGTGAAGCTATGATTTGAGCGTACCAAAGCCTGACCAGAAGAGGATCTTGTTCACCATGCTTGCTGCTGCTTCTGTGGTTGTTGCGCGCAAAGGTTCTGCTTTGAGCGTAACTCGATAGTAGGAGCCTGATCTCTCTATACACTGGCTGTCACGCGCGTGCTGGCTTGTCGGTTGCAGCAGTGTCACGGGCTGGTCCTCCGGGTGACAAGCTCGAGGTTCCGCCATCGCCGATATCCCACCACTTCCGCCGGCTGCCAAAAGTCGTCCACCTCAAGGTCGCGCTCGATCGCTGTTCAGCCTCCTGGCCTTCATTTCTTCAAGATCGCCTGTCGCAATCGCCAACATGGCAAGCGACGTAGCCATGTCGGGCACCGGTGCCAATGAGTTCGAGCTGCCACCGCGCAAGAAGCCCAAGGTCTCCGAGCTGCCACTCTCATCCGCGCAACGTGCCTCCATCGATGGCATACTGCACACCTTTAAGAAGAAAGGAGAGTTTGACGCGTTGCGCAAGAAGGCCTTTCAGCAATACAACGAGAGTGCACAACGCGGCATGTTCGAAGCCGCGCTCCGCACCTTCACTACAAATGAAATCGAGCGCGACCCCGTCAAATACCTGAAGCCGGATCGCCGAATGGGTGCGCCGTTGCTGGAAGGTGCGGCAGCGAGAGGAGATGTCTACGGGCAGACGGAGAAGGATGTGGACGCTTATATCGATCAATATCTGGCAAGCGCGGAGCGGGCGTTGCGGGACATCAGGCGGAAGGAGGTAGGCGATACCGCAGCGGACGACGAGCTAGAGCGCGGCAACAAAAGCGACGAAGCTTACGTTGCTGATGCTGAGATGCGGCGCAAGGATCGTGCGAAGAAGCATGTTGATGAGGAGAAGATACGGCGCAAGAAAGAGGCACAAGAGAAGAAAAAGAAGGAACTCGAGGGGCTGAAAAAGAAGCAGGAGGAGCTCATGCAGGAAACGGAACGCTTGCAGCGTGAACAGAAACGACGTGCTGAGCGGGACGCTTGGAAGACAGCCGAGAAGGACAAGGAGAGGGAGCGCATTCGAAAGTATAACGAAGACCGTGAGAAGGCGAAACAGGAGGCCGAAGCGCGAGAGCAGGCCGTCAAGGAAGAGCGAGAGCGAAGGCAGCAGGAAAGAGCTGAGCGCGAACAAAAGCGGTTGGAAGAGGAGGCACTTGACTTGCTGCTCAGAGAAGGCAAGGCCATGGCGGAGAAGGCCAAGAGGCCGGAGCTGGAGAGGAGTGAGAGCATGGAGCCTCCACCGAGGTTGATGAAGCACACCCCAGGGCCACGAAACAGCATGTCACGGGATGAGATGCGCGCACAAGGCTTGATGCCAACGAGCATGACCTTGAGGAAGAGTGACAAGCCACCGTTGGCTCCATCAGAGTCGCGTGAATCCGCGGCGCCGACACCAGCAGTGGATGATGATCGGCGCAAACCGTCGCGTGTGCGCTCGCCTTCTCCTGCACGGTCAAGCTACAGCCGCAGACGAGAACTGTCGCCTCGAGATGACGACCGCCGTTCTTCACGTCGCGAGACCACTGGCCGGGACTCCCTCTACCGAGACATCAGTGCCGAGCGCAAAGCCTGGAAAGCACGCCAACGCGACGCCAGCCGTGGCGAAGAAGGCGAGGTGGTGGAGCGCGCACCTACGCGTGCCAGGAGCAGGTCACGTGAGTCGTATCGCCGAAGACGCGATTCCCGTTCTCCGCCGCGTCGCAGAACCAGGGACAAGTCTCGCTCGCGCTCGCCGCCACGCTACAGGGACAGAGAACGGGCTGCTAGTCCGCCTCGCCGCAGAGAACGGAGCCGCAGTCCACCGGGGATCGATCGATACGTTCCTGGTGGTGGCGGCGGTGCAGCTGGCGCAGGTGGCGCTTCTATCAGACGAAGAGACGACGATGACCGTGCCGCCCCTGCTAGAAGGAGAGACGATGATGACCGTGAGCGTCGCAGGAGAGATGATGATGATCGCGACAGGCGCAGTCGGCGGGACGACGATGATCGACCGCGCAGGCGAGACGATGAAGATGATAGACGCAGACGCGACGACCGTCCCAAGGAGATTGACCGGTATGTGCCTGGTAGCAACGGTCGGGCGGATGAGCCAGAGAAGTCCAGGCGGAGGGAGAGGAGTAGGAGCAGGGATCGGGAGCGACTTCGAGAGCGCAGCCGGGACAGGGATAGAGATGGGGCGAGGGAGCGTGAGCGAGAGCGTGATAAGGACCGCGAGAAGGAGCGAAAGGGCAGCAAGAGCGACTAGAAGGTTGGTTCGCTGTGGAAGCCGATCTGCAGTCCTTGGCCTTCATTGCATCTGTAGATACTCTAGAGCTCTCTTCTGTGTCGTCGTCTGGATCATTTTGTCTTGTCTCCGAGACGTGCCCTTCTTCCTTCGTCCCCTCTCGGCCGTCCCGAACCTGCCGGAAGCGGAGGCCCGGCGAAGCTTCTCGCCGCAACAATTGTCACTGAGTTGTTCGGGGGGAAGCTCAATGCCTGCCACGGCGGCAGGAAGTCCGTCTATCAGTGTAAAATCCAGGCCTAAGACCGGTCACCGATGTGAAGGTGGCTGACTATTCCGACCTCATCCTGGGAAGCACTTAACGCAGAAACTGCTGCTGGATGAAAACATCACGTCGCTACGTCCACTACACCCTTCGCGGATGGTAATTCAATACGACCACACTCCACAGCTACAATGGCAGCTTCATCTCTTAAACCTTGGACTTCACGTCCACGTAAACGCTACCGCCTCGTCGACTGCACACTCATAGACCCCAAAGACGGTCAGATTTTCGAGCATGTGACTCTGGACCTCGCCGGCGGCAAGATCCACCGCATGACCAAGCTGTCAAAATTGCCATCACCCGGCGACGAGGTGCTATCGTGGACACACGGGGAGAACGTCACGATCATCAATCTGGAAGGCAAGATAGTCTTGCCCGGGCTCATAGACTGCCACGTACATCTATCTACGCCGCCTGGCGAGGACGGCCTCAAAGATACCATGAACCAAGATCATGACACCAGTCTTCTTCGCCAACCCTACCTCGCGCATGAGATCCTCAAACGCGGCTTCACCTCCGTGCGGGACTGCGGCGGCGCTGGCCTGGCGCTGAAAGAAGCGCTCGCCGAAGGCCTGTATCCTGGCCCGAGACTGTTCATCGCAGGCCACGGTATCTCCCAGACAGGTGGCCATGGCGACTTGCGGTCATCCAAAGATGCCGAGTACGCCTGCTGCGGCGGCAACACGCACGGTCTCGGTCGGATCGCGGACGGCGTGGAGCAGTGCTTGCACGCTGCACGCGACGAACTTCGGAAAGGTGCTGACTTTATCAAGATAATGGTCTCCGGAGGTGTTGTGTCGCCTACAGACCGCTTGACGAACTCGCAGTATACGCCCGAAGAGATCCGAGCGTTCACCAAGGTGGCCAGCGATTCAGGCACGTACGTGACCGCACATGCCTATACACCTGCTGCGATCCGGAACGCAGTAGAGAACGGTGTGGGCGGTATCGAGCATGGCAACCTGATCGACGAGGCAACGGCGAAGCTCATGGCGGAGACAGGAGCTTTCCTGACGCCGACGTTGGTGACGTATTCCACGATGGCCAGCAAAGAGTTTGGCTCATTTCTGCCACCCGCCATTGCAGTGAGTCATACCGATGGGTAGAGCGCTTGAGTGACAGCGAGACATCTGCTGACGTTCTTTCCAAAGGCCAAGAATCTGCAGGTATTGGATGCAGGCCTGAAAAGCATACAGATCGCCGACCAAGCGGGTGTCACAATGTGTTACGGCACAGACCTTCTCGGACCATTGCACGTTAAGCAGACTAGCGAGTTCGCTCTCCGGAAGCAAGCAGGGTTGAGCGCGCTCAAAGTCCTGCAGAGCGCCACTGTGAACGCAGCGCGCATGCTCAGACAGGAGGAAAAGCTCGGCAGGATCAAAGAGGGCTTCTTAGCCGATCTGATCGTGCTGAACGCGAATCCGCTCGATGATATCGAGGTGCTTGACCGGCCAGAGAAGCATATGCTTGCGGTCATCAAGGGCGGTCGGGTGTTGGAGAGCAGATGGTCCAAGTTGGAGGTCGACACGGCAAGAATGGCGGTGATTGAGTGAAGTAATGTAGAGCGTGGCTCGCGCGAAGCACATTCAATCGTGCTGCGAGTCGCGGAAGCGAGTTCAGGGAGAAAACGGCAGGATCGGATCAGCGCCGATGTCCAGAACATCCAGACCCCAGATTTCAATATGCTGCACGTCAGCTCTGGACGCCAGTGTGACCTCCCTCCTCCATTCAGACGTCCCGTCCGCTTGGACTGCCCTGTAGTTCTTGCCGACCTTATAGACGGCGTCCGCAATGCCGATCCACTCCAAGCACTCCGCGCCAGGTCTCCACAATTCGGCGCTCATTCCAGCCATACGATCTTCGTGAGAGACCACACGCATGTTTTCTGCCAGCCATTCGTTGTACAGGATGCGCATTGCTCTTAGCTTCGGCAAAAAGGGCATAAGGAGGCGCATGACGGCATGATTGCTCGAACTTAACGATAGGCCGAGCTGCTCAAGATTGGGACAATATCGGACGAGGTCGCCCACATCTTCTGCACCGAAGGCCCACTGGTCACGCAGCAGAAGATGCTTGAGCGACTGCCCGTGATGCCGGGTCAGCACATACAGATACTCCTTCCCAAGCTGCGCCATCTCTTCGTTCGCGGGTGGCGTGTCCCCCGGCGTTATGGGAGTACTCGCAGGACTGGCCTCCAAGTCCTCTGTCTTCGACGGCTTGGCATTGATGAGATATAAACGCTCTTGACCAGTAGCCCGTCTGAGGATCTCAACATGCTGAGGCGCGACCTCGTTGATGCGCGAGCTCAAGAAACTGGTCTTCATGTCCGTAGGGAGATTCTTCCAGGTATCGTCAACGTACACATTTTGCGGGTTTGAGCCTGTGCCACCGAAGGTATCAATGAAGGTGGTACTTTTGCATGTGTCAGGATCGAACAGCACAGGGAATGCGGCGTCTGAAATCCCAAAAAAGTGCTGCAGCGCAAAATGCTTCAGTTTCAGTCGATACTTGGCTTCCCAGCATTTTCCAAAGTACGTTTGGAGGCTGACACTGGGCTCTGCCTCACGCCTCATGCGTGGTGAAAAGTGTAAACGCAGGTCTTCGAGCTTCCTAGAGTGCAGCAGAAGCATACTGATATCGTCCGGATAGCATAGAGGGTCAATGTCCGTGACTTTGAGCACTCTTAAGCTCGGTATTGGCGGTATAATCACGCTCGGCCGCGGCACCCTGCTGTTTGGGAACTTCAGGTTGAGAGACGTCAAGGTGCTGTGCCCTGCGAGGCCCTGACTGGATTGAGGGTTAGAACCCGTCATTGTGCCTCTACCCTTCGACTTGCTTACTATAGCGTCTTCAGTGGCTTGCTGTCCAGCTCCCAGCTAAAGCTCTGCAGCCTCACCATCTTGTCCATCGCCGCTCGTAGCAGTATGTTCAACATCATGCTGTTGTCCGGCACCCTGCCTTTCGCGAACTCTTCCAGTCCGACTTCCCTCCATTTCCCGTGTACCTTGAACTCTTGCACCAATGTCGCGTGGCTCTTGGTCACAAGCCCGTTGAGCGCCATGGTGAATGGGCTGCCGCTGCCAAAGCCTTCAGGTCGCCCATTGACGTAGCGTATATCGGCGTAAGAATGAAGACTGACGCGTTGGTAGAGTTGCGGAAGCGTCATGTAGTAATGTAGTCGCGACGTCCGGGTGACTCGAGCGATCTAAGACAGAGGGTTAGAACCCTTCTCATGTCTCACATATGGGTTATATCCTTCAGTATGCATACATCCCCTATATCATCCAAGTAACTGATGATCAGCGCGACCAGATTGAGTGGTAATGTCGCCGCCGGAGAGCCTTCGTTTATGTTCATACGTCCAGTGCTGACTGGCGAGGTATAGGCCACATATCGAGGTATGTCACTGCAGGCGTTGGGCGCCCGCCCGTAATCGGGTGTGTCCATCCCCTATGTAGCCCACGGTATGGGTACAGGCATTGTTAATCAGCTTGCAGACGAATGCGGACTCACAGGAGGTGTTGCAATCCTGGCCCATGCGCTCGCGTTCGGGTTACTCTTACCTACGAAAGTCGTTCGCGGTTAGAGTTCACGCGCATCATGACGCTTTGTCATGGATATAATAATACTACATGTATTTTACTGCGTGCGACAACATTATAGAGGCACGCCGGACGACACAAGTCTGCCTGCGGAAGTGAGATAACGATGGCGTTGTAACAGGTGAGAGTGAATTACGCTGTTGATCAGGTGAAGACTACATACATCTATACTGAAAATCAGCACCCAACGCCACGCACGTACGCTCCGCTTCTCCCACGCAATGACCGACCGACGCCAACGTGAAGCTCGCACACCATCCTTTGAATAACAACAGTAACGAACAGCCTCGGGCTGAAGTGGGTATCGTAAAGCAAGCCTCTCCCGATCAGGGCCATAAAGTCGTAAAGAACTGTCGAGCAGCCATCGAACGCTCAACGGTCCAGCGTAAACTGTTCCATGTCCTCCTGCAGGTCGTCGCCAGTGTAGTCCATGACACTCGTGTGGTCATTCAGGTAATGCGGCGGGCTTGCCGGTACGTCCTCGTACATTGGCGGCATCTCATCATCCCAGCTGATACCCATACCGGACCGCTCACTCACACTAAGGTTGAACTGGGTCCGCAGTACACGCGCTGCGCCGGTCGGCGTGGCCTGGTGTGGCTTCTTGTTTGGCGCCCACTCCTCAGCAATCACCAGTTCCAGCACCAGATTGTGCGTGATCTTCAACCCGTTCGGCGCCTCCACATCGCATTGCGGAAGCTTCGAGCTGTCGATGCCGATCATGAACTCGCCTTCGACCTGGCCGTCATCGAAATCAGTCTTCCACCCTTGCTTCATCTCCTCGTTGCCGACATCGCGATCGTGCTGGTGAAGCACGCCCTTGCCTTCACCTCCCACTTTGGCGGCATGCTGAGCGCATGCAGGACTGATCATGGTTTCGTGTTCTTCGACACGCCAAGTGAGCTTGCGTAGCCGCCAGCGGACTTGGCTGTCTTCGCGCTTGGTGGTGATGCCTGTCATGCGGCATTGAACGGGAAAGTCGCCGATGGGATGCACAACACTCGGTAGCGTGACGTGTAGAGACAGATTGGTCGGAGGGAAAATGCGCACGCTGTTCTTGTCGTTGCCAGGCCGCAATGCTCGTGAGATGATCAGATCCCGACGAGACTCAATCTCTTTGCCGTCATTCGTCTTCGCCCGCACGTGCAGCGAGTACTCGATGCCGCCTATGTGGCCATGTGTCGTTGCTGGAATATGGCCAGGAATGAGATGCGAGAAAGGCAGCTCTTGCATGCCGTCGAACGCGTGGAAGGTTGTTGGCTTGCTCAAGAAGTTCCACTCGTAAAGATCTGTGATGTGACTCGAGCATTCCCGGCATCGATCCTGAACCGGTCTCTTGGTTGATGTGGTACACTCCAAATACATGACGATGCTGTTTATAACTACGTCGCCTGCGTTGGGTGTCACCTGTAGGCGTCCGGAGATGAGCGCGCCAGTGCTCTGCGCGGGCGGGTCGATGAAGAGTGCCGGAGGGCTCTCCATGATCATAGTGAGCTTCACCGGCTTCGGTTGCGGTAGCACACGCGAAGCATCTTTCGCGTGCTTGTCTTTCGAAAGCGACCGATCCTTTTCCTTCTTGTCGCTATGCTTCTTACCTAGGCCAGCAATGCTGGGCCGCTTGATGTGATCCATGCTCGGTCGCCTCACCTCGATGACAGATTGGCTGCTGTTATTCTTCTGCGCGGTTGGCCTCTCGAGCGCAACTGGTGACTTGCGCAAATCAATGCCAAAGATCTTGCCCCCCATTGCGAAGGAAGAGCGTCGGAGAGGTGGTATGGCCGATGACGATCTGTTGACCTGGGGTGCAGGAATCGTCGTGCCGAGGCCCGAACCGCTGTGGATGACCTGTCGCTTTCTTCAAGAATTTGTCTGATGTCGAAGAAAACCGCTACACATTTGCTGGGAGTGAGGGCACGTTGGCATCTTTCACTGCGCCGAGTGAGGGGAACGGCAGAAGATGTGTGTGAGCACGTGTGCAGCCTTTGTGCAGAGCAGAACCAACGAACCACCAAAGTGGATTTATATCGAGTAATAGCTTCAAGCGGCAAGCCTCGTTTGACGGGTCGGGAGAGCTACTAGCCTACACGCCGAGTCCCGAGTCCCGACACGGCGGCTGAAAACCTAGCAAGCTTGTAGCTGCTCCTCAACCGTACTTTTCAGGGCTCACGCTGCACGCACGACATGCTTTCTGGTGTGCCAAGCTTGCTTATGATCACGCTGTAACGCTGCAAGCAAACTCTTCCAGTAGCGCTAGATCTCTAACGGCAGGCCGTGCCGTCATCGACCCTAAATAGACGGCCACGAAGTTGACGCGAACACACCGTCGTTCTTACGACTGGAAGTTACGACATCACGACATCAAGGCTCCAGCACGCATCACCGCTAGTTTGTCTTTGTCCACGTTCCGAAACGACGACGAGTATTATGCGAAGATTAAAAAGGTCCAGCCGACATGCGGCCCAGGGGGACGCGACGGGCGAGGGACAGTTCGCAAATTTTGTTTGTGGTGGTTGCCATGTGATGTTCGTCGACCGTTCCCGAAGTGTACCGCTCGTCGTCGTGCCACCGCGCGCTGACTGGCGCCATGCATACGAAATATCCCCGCACTTTTGGATGTGCGGCAGCAGAGGCTAGAGCCCCAAATTCAACAATGAGGGGAATGTTGCACCAGACAGCCCTAATCACGCAACTCCGTGGAAGATGGCAAGCTTCGAGGTTCGGAGTTCGGACTTCGAATGTCATGTGCAGCGGTACCCGACGACCGTACGAGGCTTATGTTGATGTGCTATAGGCGAAAGCCGCGAGAGTCCTACACGTGTGAAAGTAGCGAGCGTGTACACCACGTGCCGTTAGCGAATGCTTAGTATGATTATCTAATACTCAGGCCATCGCCTTTCGGTGTTTCGCTGGCCGGGCCAACCCCTCGTTCCCTCTAATAAGGCTTCGCAATTTTGCAAGCGAGAGCCTGATGAGATCATGAGAGGTCGAGTGCGGCCTGCTGGGAATACACTATACTCTGCACTCTGGAGTCTGGACTCTGCAGTCATTTAGTAGGTTGTCGGTGTGATGTAACTTGTAAGGTCGGCGATCTCCGACACCCGGACAGAACTCCCCCGCGGGTCGCAGACTCGCCAATTCGTGCGTGTCCGTGGTTGCAGGTAGTAGGTAAGCACCTAGGTAGTAAGGTTGGCATCAGTGGAAAGCACGTAGGTAGTAAGGTTGGCATCAGTCATAAGGAGGTAGCGAATCTAGCGATCATGACGATCAATATGAAGCTCGCATTTAATGCAACAACAACGAGCTGGTCATGTCGCTGCCTTTGCACCACCCACTGCTAGGCACAGATACATGTCATTGTCAGAGGTGAATAGAGTGAAGTGACACCGAACTCTTGGAGATGCCTCCGACCATCAATAATAATCAACCGCGATATTTTTGGCACCTATCAGATTTTTGACCATCAACTCTGACTTCGCCTTGCACCCTGGCAGGATACCTAAGAAGTGTAGCGAAGCCTGGCGAAATATACTGGGCGACTCACAAGAGGCGAGTGCGTTAGTAGGTTGCGGCCAAACGCTGGGCCAAATAATCGCCGCTGTTGTTACTTCAGCATCATCATCCATGACCTCGGAACACCTCTGAGGAGCTTACCTGTTGATTCCCTCGTACTTCTTATCTCCCTTCAGCTCATCGTACGTCCCCAGGATTGCGTCGATGAAGCGATCGAAGTTCGGATTACAAAAGTACGCGATGCTATACCTTGCTGGATGCACATCGGCTTTGATCGGCGGTTCGACCACGCGATGCTTGGTGCTCTTGATTGTGTCGTTTGACCAGCGCGCAAGCAAGTCGGCGGCATTCACCACTATTGTGTCTGCGATGGGCGTTGCGTCTATGAAGTTCCCATTCGGCGAGAGCACCTGCAGTCCGCCCGCCATGTCCTGGAAGAGCAGCGTGATGGAGCCTGGACGAGCAGTCAGTACACACTGAGACGTCAGTACACACTGAGACGCAACCTATGGGCACGCTCACCATAGTCGGTATGTGCACCAGCTCGCACAGTGTTCTTGTTCTTCTTGAACGCGGTGGACTGGACCTCCGGATAGTGCAGCAATCGAAGGGTGTTGTCACCGCCGTCGCAGAAGCTATCGAACCAACTTTCGTCGATGCCCAGACCCACCGCCATGGCTCTCATGACTTGCATGTGCAATTGCTTGCACGTGTCGTGGAAGTGGAGCATTTGCTTCTTGAAGTCCGCCCCGTTGTCATCAAAGCGATCCGGCCAGTGGTTGGGATGGTTCGGTTCCCCTTCACGACCAATCTCGAAGCTCTCCTTCAGATCTGCTCCTTCTTCAGCTCGCTTGGCTTCAATATCGGCGGCGTCTTTGAGGTCCGTTGTCTTTTCCCTGCCAGGCTGGCTATAGCCCCTGTTGGCTTCAGGCGTGGTCCAGCCCATCGCTTCCTTCTGCGAACTTGGCCGCCGGAAGAACTTAGCCGACTCGGCGAAGGTGTTCGCCACGTCTGCCTTCGGAATGCCATGGTTCTTAAGGTAGATGAAGCCCGCTCTCTGGAAACCATGGACAATTGATTGGGCGGTGGTTCTTTTCGTTGTTTCATCTCCAGACATGAACGCAGAGAAGTCGATCAGTGGTATCTCAAGTCCATCCTGAGAGACAGCATTGCTGACTGCTTCTGGTTTCATCTTGCCTGTGAAGTGTGATGAGTCTTTACGCCAGTCGAGTGCAGAAACGAGCCAAAAGGTAGGTAATACGGTTGTTAGTTGGCAACCAAGGCGTCGGCCACGATAAGCCCCACCTTGCCTATCTGTGGGGGTGAAAGTACAGCGCGACATTGGCCGGTAACGTGCATATATACGCCCGGCGAGATCCTAAAAGCATCAAATATCGTCTCTCACGCTCTGCAAACCTTAAACGCAGACAGTGTGAGAGTGTGACGAGAAGGAGAAAGCAGACGTGCAAGACACCGACTTGTCACCAGCAACCGCCCAACATGCCTGTCGTCGACGTGCACACCCACATGTACCCCCCGGTTTACATGGACCTCCTGCGAGCTCGAGACAAAGTCCCATACGTCAAGTCGTTCCCAGATGACCCGGCCGCAGGCGACCGACTGGTGATCCTGCCCGCCGAAGACACCACTTCGACGTCCCGAGGACGGCCGATAGGCGCCGAGTATTACGATGTTAAGGAGAAGCTGGCTTTCATGGACCGGCATCACATCGACGTATCCGTGATCAGCTTGGCGAACCCGTGGCTGGACTGGCTGCCGTCCGACGAAGCGGCAGAGACTGCTCGCAAGGTCAACGATGATGTGGAGCGCATGTGCGCGGAGCATGAGGGCAGACTGTTCGGCTTTGGCACGCTGCCGCTCTCTGCACCTGCCGAGCAGGTCGTCGAGGAGATCGACAGACTGTCGAAGCTTCCGCACCATCGTGGGATAGTCATGGGAACCTCTGGCCTGGGCTCCGGCCTCGACGATCCGGCTCTTGACACCATATATGCAGCCTTGGAGAAGCACGGGCAGCTGGTCTTCCTCCATCCGCATTACGGGTTACCGACTTCGGTGTATGGCGATAGAGCGAGCGATTATGGCCACGTCCTGCCGCTTGCGCTGGGCTTCCCACTCGAGACGACCATTGCTGTTGCTCGAATGCTTCTGTCCGGCGTGTGGGATCGCTTCCCCAAGCTCAACGTCCTGATCGCCCACAGTGGAGGCACACTGCCGTTCCTGGCCGGCAGGATAGAGAGCTGCATTGCACACGACGCACATCTGAAGAAAGAAGGCAAGCTCGGGAAGCGAAGGGATGTGTGGGACGTACTGAAGAACAACATCTACCTCGATGCTGTCATCTACGCTGATGTTGGCCTGAAAGCCGCGATTGATGCTTCTGGCGCTGATAGGCTGATGTTTGGTGAGTTCCTTCCGCACACTCATATCTCTCTCGATCTGTCCGCACCCTGACACTCCCAGGCACCGATCACCCTTTCTTCCCACCACTTGAAGAAGATGAAGGCGAGTGGCTCAGCGTCAAATTAAACTCGCAAGCAGTCCGGTCTACCTTCGGTGATGATCCTAAGAACGCCGCGGCGATCATGGGTGGCAATGCTATGCGCGTACTGCGTTTGTCAAGTTGAACGGCCGGAGCATGGCGCGCAAGCTGTCAAACTGCACGGCAGGTCTATTCGATGGCTCTTTATGGCAATCGGCATTCAGAGAGGTGCGTAGCCTATGACGAGTGTTAGCCTCGTCGCCAATGTAGCTACGGCAAAAGTGTGCTTACGCTCTTCGTCTAGCAGCGTCTTCTCCCGCCAGCTGTCGGTTACCCATGCCTCTTCTACAACCCGGGGCTGCCGCTGCTTCGAAGCAATAGCCTTGCGTACATCTCGGAGCTTAGCGCTGTTCTTCGGCACCACCACGTGCGTGAGCTCGACTTCACCGAGAGACGATAAGATGCGGCCGTTGGCAAACTCTAGCAAACTCTTGGCTTCAGCAGCCACACCGTGCTCGCAATAGACAGTCAAGCCGTGAAACATGCAGCCAGGCATAGCATCAAGTTCATGACCGTGCTCGTTCAACTGGTCCAGCACCTCGGCAGAGTCATAGTCGTCCTTGATCTTGGCCGGCATCCTGTTGAACAACGCAAGCAGCTCGTCAGCCGTGACGTCCCTGGCGTAGCTGTCGCCGTACTCATCGACATTATCGTCGTATCTGCCGGCCTCTGAAGTGATAGTGTAGAAGAGGTGATGCGGCTCGAACGGCAAAAGCAGGCTCGGACGGCCAATATCCAGCTCGCTTTGCCTGACGCAGTCAAAAAGCCAGGAGGGTCGGATCATGTTCCTCTCGTCACGCTTCTGCAGAGACGCGACCTTAACGAGGTTCCGATCAGCGATGATGATGGTACTCGGGTCCTTTTCCGAGGCTACCACGTTGCCACCGTTCGCTTTCACAAGCTGCTCGAGATCCGCCTTGCTCTTCTTCACCGGCTTCAAAGCGTCCGTGACGATGAAGAAACTCAGGCCTTCAAACACCTTCGTCGCTGGCCCCGCATAAGGCGTCTTCACGTCATCCTCCTGCCCTTGAATGACGACCTCGCGCTTGCGCTTGCGGCCGGAACGCTTCTTTCTCGCATCGTCCACTTTGAACTGCTTGTCTTTTTTCTCATCTTCAGCTCGGTTCTTGAGCGCGAGGAACTCGGTCACCGATAATGACGACGTCCAGTCCTTATCTGCCCTCAGTTTCTTGAACCGTGGAAACCGCAGCGTGAGCCCAAGCCTGAACTGGTCGCTGCCACCAACGGAAGCAGCCTTGACGGCTATGACGATGGAGTCTTCTGGCTTGATCCAGACATCGGGCCTCTCATACTGCCTGTCTTGCCCACCAAGCTCGATCCATTGATTCGGCGGATTCTTGACATCCCAGTCGATCCACTTCCCTCCAGTGCAGTGCCGGATCTCAGCATAGTCGCCTGCCGCAAATCCACCCCCGACCTTGAAGAAGGACCAGCACTTCTGCGGGTTGGCGCCCTGTGAAACATGCGTCTCATCCACCCTCAAACCGCAGAGGAAGCTGCTGAGCCTCCCGCCGCGATGTCCAGAGCCGTAGTAGCCGCCGATGACAACACAGTCAAGCGCTTCGCCAAACTCGGTCATGTATTCTGGCTTCACCTTGATCCAGTCATCGTTGCGCTCGTTCAGGCGGTACTCGGAGCGTGGATTCTTCAAGACCAGACCTTCGCTAGCCTCGGCAACCACCTGACGGAGCAGTGGCTCGATCTCGGAAGCCTGACGTGCTTCGTGGAAGTCGTGGATTTCTAGGCGGCGATGAATGCTCTTGACGCTAGCCGTGAGAGCCTCGCGGCGCTTGCGAAGCGTGTAGCGTGTGAGATTGACATCGTTGAGATACAAGCAGTCAAAGACACGGTACAGCGGTCTGTTGCCGGTCGAGAAAGGGTTGTTCTGCTCGGACAATGCAGCAGTTTTGAGCGTGCCGAATGGCACCACTGTATCCTCCCGTGGGTCCCACGTGATCATCTCCCCGTCGAGGATTATGTTGCGTACACCATCGTCGAACGCTTCTTTGATGTGGCGTGTCAAGGCAGCTTTCTCGTCATGGAAGCCGTTACCGTAGAGGTACGTGTAGTCTTTCGCTTTGCGTGACCAGAAGCAAAACCGCAAGCCACCCGGTACACTGTCATCCTCCACCATATGCAGCTGCATGCGTTCGCCATCTAGCTTCTCTTCGATCCAGAAGAACGGGTCCTCCTCAGTCTGGTTCATCTTTGCCACCATCTGCTCCATTGACCTCATCTGGAATGCAGCTAACTGTGGCTGGAAGCATTGCATCAGGCAAATGCCGCGATCATCGCCCTCCAACCTGACTTCCGGATCATAAAGCTCCCAGCACACTCGCCGAAGACTGCTCGAGATGTTGAACAGATTCTCGGCGTCAGGGTGCCAGACGTCGAAGATCGTCTTCTCTGTGGCGCCGACCTTCATCTGCCTCAGGATCATGCGAACGAGCCACATGAGCTCCTCGGCGTTCATGCGCTTGTAGAACTCCTCGATGATGGGCTGCTGATTTTCTTCTTTCTGCGCCACGGACAAGCGATCTAGCAGCTCGTTGACTTCTGCAATGGTCATGTTACCAGGTGTCGTCCGCATCGGCCGCTTGCTGATGACTTCAAAGCATCGACCAGCAAAGTCGCCGGCCATGGCACTCGATGCTTTGACGCCGGGCAGCTTCCAGTGCAGCAAGTTGTAGCCGTCCTCGCTGTTCCTGTCGATCTTCATGACGCGGATGAGCAGTTTGCCGAGGATCATTTCTTTCAGACCGTACATGCCGCGGTCTCGATCCTTCTCGGGCACGATCAGGCGGAAGGCCGGGTAGATGTCACTGCCGACCTCCTTTCGCCACCGTGATATGAAGCGCTCGATGATCAGACGCCTCATGTCGTTCGGCGAAGTACGAGGGCCATGAGGACCTTGCTTCTGTCGGGCCATCACTGGTCCGGTTGGCTTCTTTTTATTGTCGTTTAGGGGATTGAAGAGCGTAAGGAATAGGTCATGAAAGGGTAGACTCTTTGAGTGATTGTGCGGTCTGTTCGGATACTTCTCGTTGAGCTCTTCCTCCGTCATCGCGCCATGACCATACATCATGTGTTCCTCGTCGGCAGCCTCGCCATCGCGCATCTCGGTATCGTCTTCGGCCATGTTGAAGGCTGCTGGTGGCGAGGGTGAGAAGACGACAGTCGCGAGGCACACGTCGAGGAAGCAATCTTGAGGGGTGCGACGGTGCAGTTCCCGTGGCGACCACGGTGAGGTCAACTAGCTGGTACCTACATGGAAGTTTGACATAGTGACGGTGTTGTCGAAAGGCTGAGCGTTGGAGCCTGAAGCGGCCAAGGCAGCAAGACCGCGCGGGTTTCGTTTAGCGCGACGCGTCGTCACGGGACGCGCTTTGACCGGGCAGCCTCAATTCAATCTACTCCCGGCACGGGTGACTGGCTTTGACGACGCGGCTTACGTTTCGCCCTCGGAGGCTCGCATATGTCTGACGACGACTTGGCCATCCTGCTTTCTGATGGTCGCTGCCAATAACAATGGTCCCGTGGCCGTCACGTCGCAACCAGTGCGCCCATGCCTGGGCAGCAGCAACCCCCGGCGAGAGCGTCCTCGTACGGCAGCCTAGGACCGAACGAGGCGCAGAATGCTGCTCTTCTGGGCGCAACGGCGGCCTTCGGCAGGGCCAAGCCGATGGCGAGAGCACCGCCGACCACATGTGCTGGAGCGAACGGAGCATTAGCCACTGCGACGAGCGGCAGCAAGACACCGAGCCCGAAGCATGCCTCTCGGAAGTCACCTAGCCCGGCGGCGGCACCTCCCTCGCCCTCTGGGAGCACCGCGAGTACACCGGGCAGCGGGAGGAAGGTGATACGTGCATTGGACTTAGCGAAGAAGCCGAACCTCGCCGTCCCAACGCAGGCGCGCACGGAGCGGTCGAAGTCGCCTTCTCACCAGGCAGCTCAGCTTGCCGTGGCACGCTCGCCCGAGCCACATGTAACGACGGCAGCTGCCAGGCCACGTGTCAGGACGATGCAGAGACCATCTGTGGCGCCGAAGCCGAGGAGGCTGTCTGAGCGCCACAGCAACACCGACGAGGAAGAGAAGCCCACGGATACCAGTCCAATGCAGCCGACTACCTCACTCGTCGACCTCTTTGAGCGCCGATCCAACATGCATGCAGCTGGCAAGCGACCGCAGTCTGTGCTCATCAAGCCGAGCAGAGACCTCGCCCTCAGATCACCCAAGCCTGTCAGGGTGCAAGATGGCGGAATCACCTCTATGTTCCAAATGGAGTTGGAACGGCCCAACGGGACACCCAAACCTGCGCCAGACGTCGCGGCAAACCACCATGACCCAGGAGAACGACACGATGACGGTTTCTCGAGCGACGACCTGGCCTACGTGTCCGCATCTGAAGACACCGCTGCCCCAAGCCCACCGAGTTTACCCCTCACCATCTGGAAACGCGATTCACGTGCTGCAAGTGTCTCGACCGTGGACTCGAGTAGCCTAGGAAGCCGTGTAGGACAACGTTCCAGACTGTCGCCATCTCCCCTGAGGCACTCGTCGACACAACCGCTGCAGATACAACAGCATTCCGGACGGAGCGTGACTTCGCCGCCTCTAACCTTTTCGGGCTCTTCGCAATCCGGTCAGTCCATTGCTGCGCAGTACCACCAGCTTTACCCTCGACGCGTAACGCCATTGAACAATGGAGACGCCTTGGCGAACGCAATCGTAGCATCCAGCCTGGCCTCTTCAAGAGCACCATCTCCGCACAAGATGGAGCCGCCACCCCTACCCGCGAGCCGACGGAAGCACCACAAGCTCTCGTTCTCCCGAACTCCTAGCCCAACCAAGCAAGGCATGCGGCATACAATGCGTAAAGCAGGGTCTTCTGACTCGGAGAGTGAAGATGAGATGCATCCCTATGGCAAGCACAAGAAGAAGCGGCTGGTTCGCAAGCATCCGAACAAACATCATGAGGGTGACCGCAAGCGTTGGAGAGATGCGGTGACCGAGCGCGAGCGTAAACGTTACGAAGGCGTGTGGGCTGCGAACAAAGGCATGCACTGCTCCTTCACGCTTGAAGAGCAGCGGAGGTTACATAGCGCGACGAATGCTGAGCTCATTCGAGCAGCTAACGTCGCAATGGCCGACCAAGTGTCGAACATCGTCGCCCGCGATATGTGGAGCCGGTCACGTCTGCCTGATGCTACGTTGGAATTGGTGTGGGACTTGGTCGACAACGAATGCGTGGGACGATTGAGCAAGGAGGAGTTTGTCGTTGGCATGTGGCTAGTTGACCTACGACTGAAGGGCAGGAAGCTGCCTGTCAAGGTGTCAGAGACCGTTTGGGCCAGTGTCCGGTCGATACAGGGCATCAAGATCCGGAAGTGATGTTTCATTGACATGGCCAAGGCGTTTGGGACGGAGCGTGCAGCGAGTGTAGCGACGATACCCGGTCAAGCGCGAATGCGTAAATGAGTTACGTTCAACCAAGGCTATGTCTGTCCATCCGTCTCGAGCTCAGGATACGCCGGCTTCATCTTCTCGCCGTTAACCACGTCTCGCACGAAATTGTTGCTCGCCCAGAAATGGCCGCTGAAGTCCATGTCGTACCAGTAATTGACAGCGCAGACGAAGCCTTCTTCACCAACACTCTGACTGACCTTGTGATACCTGTGCACGACTGTCAGAACTCGTTGCATGTCTTTGGGCGCGCTTCAGGGGACATTCGCTTACCAGAGTGACGGTAGGTACAACATATCCCCTTCCCGTAGCGTGACCCGCAGAGGCTTCGCGAGGTGACTGTAGGGTGTTGTGAGCTTGTCTGGCGTGTCCGGATCCCAGACGGCGACTGGCACTGGCTCGGCCTCGGTGTCGAGCTGTATGCCCAATGTGTCGGTATGCTCGGAAGGCACATAGCGGCCTTTGGGCAGAGGTTGCTCGTTTACGCAGGGCATCTCGACGGGTGGGAGAAGGACGAAGTGTTTCTGGCCCCGGACCTGGACGTAGATGTTCTCGTAGTTGTCTTTGTGGAGGGCAGTGACTGAGCGGTCATCACCAAGCCATAGGTTAATGGCATCCGCGCCTTCGTCGAGCGCTATGCGTGCGAAGGGGATGTTCTTTGGTACGTCAGCGTAGAGGCTTTCGTACTCGTTGCGGAGGTTGTCATTCTCTGACGGCGGTCAGTGTATGCTCGATATGGCAGGCACGCACAAGATGCTGCGTACGTGTTTGGGCATACTTGACGTTGCGGTATTCCCTTTCGCCCATCTTTGAGCGTTTCTGTATGTCTGCCAGGAAGCGGCCGAAGGGCTCGAACGTCTCGTGAGGCTCGATGAAAGCTAGTAACCCGTCTTCTTGCTTAACGACGGCGTCTGCGTTCCTGCTACCATCAGCCGCTGTAGTCTTGCAGCTCCAAGTGCTGATGCTCGCCTACCCATGCGGAGTCACAACCACTTTGACCGCTTCATCCCCCATCATCCGATTAAGGTAGCCTGCATCCCAACTCTGGACCGCCTTCCAGTATTCCGCAGCACGTCTAACGACGAAGGGGCGATTTTTGGCTACATATCGCATGAATTCCAGTGGAGTGGGCTCTTCATCGAGCTCATCCACCACTGCCGCGTTGAGCTCATGATACGTGCTGATCAGATTTGCAATCGAATCTTCCATTGGCGGTGGTCGAATCCGGTGCAAAGACGAAGTGATGGCTTTGCATGGAATTCTCACGGAAGAAAGGGAAGATGAACATGTGCTAGGGTCACGGTAACGCACGGTGCGAGGGGACATCAATCTTCATGCTCCTCACCAAGTTGTTGGAGGAGATATTAGGTTCTACATGCAAAGAGGTACGTATCGCCACCTTTTGTTGCAATCTCGTATACTATCTACAACAGGCTGACGAGCGACGCCTAGGTGTCCGCCGAAGCTTACATGCCGGATCGTTCGCCGATGCTTTCATACCGCAATGCATGATGCAACGTCTGTCAGTCGCTTGCCTCAGAGGCTCGATTGCGAGTCAAACAAAGCTTTTCGGCCTGGAAAAGCCCACGCCAGTTTGTGTACTCAAGATGTGCAGATGCCAACGTCGCTCAGTAGCTATATACACTTCCCTCGTACGCACGAGCAGGTCTGCGGAAGAACATCTGGTCCGTCAGGAGATCTTTCGCCTTCATGCGCCCGTCGTGGCCGCAGTATCTCGAATCCCTATTGGGTAGACCGAACGGCGTTGGGGTGCGACGCCAGTCGAGCCTGCGAGGTCGGTTCGCCGATGGCAGAAGTACCATGTCATCTTGGGTTGATCTGCTCGAGAGCCAGGGAGAGGGTGAGAATGCAGACAGTGGCGAGGTCGTATGAGGAACCATAGGGTTGTAAAAGCTGCGTGTGCGTGACATCGAGGGCCGGGTGACCTCTCGGTACTCGCTTTCAGTCAAAGTCGGGAGACCAAATGCTGAACCCCCCGTCATCGCAGGCGTGCCGCACCACCCAGAGTAGCCAGGCTGCATGACCCGCTCGTCCATGCAAATCTGCGCCCACACAATCTTGCAATCCTCCTTCAATGCGGTGTTGCGGTGGTACAGCTCCGTGAATCTCTCCAAGTGGAAGGACTTCAGCTTGTCGTAGTTGGTGCTGCCGCAGCACATATCCTGATATTCGTTTTGCCAGCCGTACTGCAGCTGATGCTCACCGCTGCCCTCGTCCCTTCTGAGGAGGAAGGCACGTGCCCACTTGTGCAGCTCAGAGTGGATAGGCCCACTGGTGTCCTCGTCGTTGTACAGTATCTTGAGCGCCTCAATCGGATCATCCACCGTCGCTGGTAGCGACCAGAGTTGCTGCAAGACATGCTGCTCCAGTTCCTCGAACTTTATTGCCTCGGCGACCTTGAAGAGTTGTAGATGGACAATGAGTCCGGCATCCGACTTGGCTGTGGATGAAGCATTGTTGAGTATGACAGGAGGGCCTTTTGTATGCATCCCGATGCTTGCATTCTCGGTACGAAACTGGTGTGACTCGCTCCCGGTGCTGCCCTTTGTGAAGAAGTTGTACACCTGGCAGAAGGTCGCAAAGTCGCACTCGGGCACCTGCAGTTCCATTCTGCTGTTCTTCTCAAGCGGCTTCTTGATGCTCTTGTACTTCACCGCTTTCTCGCGTGGGACTATGATCCGCTTGTCGTCCCATAACAGCTCAACGTAGCTTGATGACGGCGGACCTGTCAATCTGTCACTCTTCACAAGAACGTTGTCTGCACCCAGATCGTAGATGTCATTGCCTTTGCTCTCCATGTCGAGGTCAATGGCCACCGAGTAACCTTCGACCTGCCAATTCTTGATTTGCGCCGGCCGTATCTTGCGGTTGTCGTGGTTGCAATGAGACTGTCCGTCAGCCGGTGCTGAGCCAACAGCACCGCCTCTGGGATCGATTGCAATGTATCCCCCGCCGTCGTTGTGACCACCGCAGTAGTCAACACGTTCAGCCGCGTAGAAGATCAGGTCCAGTATACCGTCTTGGCACCGGCGGGTGATGTCGCGTATCGTGTACATGATTACACCGAAATGTAGACCATCCATCAGGCGGCCGTCCTGCTTAGCACACTTGGGTTGAGCTCCACAAGCCACCAAGAAGAAGGCATGGATCATCTGATGGATGAGCGAGTCCAGCAAGTCGTCGATGGCGGCTTCATTAACCTCAAAGGGACTCTTATTGAGCTCAATGCATATCCTAGGTATGTCGCTTACTACGCCCGGCGCGCTTGTTGTCCCCGGAGAGCTGCTCACCATAGTCTTCCAGCGCATGTACACCATGCCTCGAAGCTTGCCGCCGAAGAGTGCCTTGTCGAGGAAGTCGAAGATGACGAAGGGCGTCTGCTGTTGCACCATTGGGAGCTCTCGCACACGATCGATGGCATCGACCACATCGGTCCGGTTGCCGACAAGCTGCTTGTAGCACCAGGCAGTGGCATAATCGAGCGACCATCCAAGGTCTCCTGCCTTGGTGTCGCTTCGATCCCGCAGGACATCCGAATTCCGGTTGCCACCTCTGTGCCTGTCGCGGTCATACGAGCGACGGCCTCGAGACTCGTAAGGATAGCTTCGATGGTCGCGATATATATTAGAGTAGTAGACGTCTCTGGTGCGGTTCGGAGTTGGAAAAGGTATTAGGTCGTTGCAGTACTGTCTCCACACGGGGGCCATCCAGCAGAACAAGGCAAACAGTCTCGGTCTGTGCAACAGCTGGTGGAGCTTGCAAAGGAACAGCAAAGCTTCTGCATCTCGCTCAAAACGGACGAGCGTCTTTATACCGCGATGGCGATCGTGTCGGGGTGCCTGTGGCGTTGTACTTGCCTACGCGCATCGGCAAAGCGCTGATACTCTTTGTTATTGAGTCGTCCAAATGTTCCCCATCGACCATTCGACACCACAACGTCACCTCGAGTACGGCATCAAGCAACGGCCAGCGCCTGCGGGCCACCGACGGTATGCAGGTTGCCGCCGCGATCCGCGACCGTGTTGCACGATGCGTAAAGTAGCCAAAGCTATGGGTAGGGGCAAGTCTCGTATCCGTCTGTCCTCTTGCTTGCGTCCTTTGTTCAATCGCTGCTAGTTCCGCTGAAAACTTAACTTGTACGGTGCCTTTGCGCTTCCCCTGGCCACGGCAGTTGTTATGGACTTTCAGACGACCACGCACACCACCAACCAGTATAGAGGCCCAATTTGACCTACCACACCCCCACGTGTGTTACTTCTATGCTTGAGCTCGGCGGACACTGTACACCTGTACGCCTATACGCCTGCATGTCTGGGGAGTCAGGGTCCGCGCCTGGGACGTAACACGGAACACCACGCGGGATCACTAGCAAACATCTGCTGCCCAACAGTATGTGCTGGTCCAAGGGAGAGACTCTTGTTCTGAAAATGAGTCGCAAGCCGCATCCCGCACCATTCAAGCTTCGGCTCGATGCTCGATTGGCACCTTAACCGCAATAGCGTTGGGCAGTGTTGGCAAAACGGCCCGTATGGTCGTGAGTAGCGTGTCACGCAGGCGCAGAGCACGCACCTGGCTGCGTTGTCAATATGATCTGGATTCGCTATCAGAGATACAACACCGCAACAGAAGCCTCCTGCGCACGCAAAGTGCTGCCCCTACCTCCTTCTCGGAAGTCAAAGCACCGAGGTTGCCCTTATGCGGAGCTGTGTACCCTATGTGCATGTCCACCTTGCCACCAAGTTTGCTAAGCCTGCTCTTGCCGCGAGCCCAACCTCGGCGTTGCGCTCTAGTAACCACCTGGCGCGCCCGGTTTGCGATCATATTCACTCCTCCCATCTTGGCCTCGGCCCTCCTGGTATTTCCTCCTCAACGCCTGTAGCCTCTTCTTCTTGGTGTGCGCGTTGATGTAGGTCCCGATCACAAAGCCAACCATGTTGAAGAACGGCACCCATGTCTCGGCCGGAAGGAAGGCTTGTGCAAATGCAAGTGCCACTGGTGAAGTGATCCACGACACCTTCATGACAGGCATGAAGCCTGCGCGTACCGTTGCGCGGATCTGGTGGAAGGTGCGGGCTCCGGCAATCACGGCCATGGAGGTCAGGTAGACGGCGTTCTGAATAGGTGCGATCTGATTGGTTCAGTCAGCAGATGAATTCGCCGCGTGGATGATCAGAGCATACTAGGAGGTTCGACACGAGGATCTGCATGATCTTGGACTTCAGGCTCGTCCTGCCAGCGAACAGTCTCTGCAGAAGGGAGATCATCACGTGCCCGAGAGGCGCGCTGACGAAGGCGCCATAGACGGCCATCTTCGGCACGCGGCTCGTGAAGTAGTGGCCGTCCTTGTTGCGGTCCTTCGCGATCCATGAGGCAAGGAACTCCTGCAGTGCGGCGAGCGAGCCGGATGTGATCATCTTTGTACGGAGAGGGTCCTCCTGGAGCTTCTTCAGGTACCACTACCGCGCCACGTGTCAGCGACGCGTTTCATATATCCTCTCGTCAAGCAGGCAGCACCCGGTAGTTGATAGTACTTACCGCAAGATAGCCATTGGGACCGGCGCCCTTCGTGAGCGCTGCCCCGGCTTCGTGCAACAGTCCTTCCTTGTGGGCCGGTGCCGCTGTCGCTGTCGCTGCCGCTGCCGCTGCCGAGGGTGGAGGTCCACGGCCTCCTCGGGGACCGCTGCTACCACCGATGTTATCGGTTATGCGGATATCCTCCTTGCGCTCGAACTTGACTTGAGACATCGCGTCCGGCAAGTAGCACGCGCCAAAGCGGCTCGGGAAGGAGTGGCAGCTGTAAAACCGGAGTCGAAGTCGAAGCGTAGGGGATGGAGATGGAGTGCTAATGCCAAGTTGTTCTATGGCGTGCGAGAGAGGCAGAGGCAGCAGTGTGGTTGTGATGTTTATGCCCCGTTGCCGACGGCCAGCGACGCCCAGGCGGCAAGCTCCGATGGAGGAGGCGGGGATTGCTTGTTGCGCGCGCGGAGACTCCTTTCCCTTCACCTCACGCCTACATGCCGAAGATCATGGATGAGGGCCCTGAGCTTTCAGGCTTTACTTGGGGTTTGCAATCCCCGAGACGGCGTAGCAGGACTCGATCTCGAAGGCACTCGCGCTGCTTTTGAAGACCGTGAGGGCACAAGAGCTCAAGGTCACGGTGCCTGAAACAGCCTTTCCGTACCCCAGGCTCTCTGGGGTCGATGTGAGAGTTCCGGTATCGCCAGATGCTTGGACACTCCAACATGAGGTGCAGATAGAGCCCGGAAGCTTTGGTGAAGCCCGCCTACTCCTTGCTTGGACACGTGGAGAGGCATGCGACAAGTCGCACATGCTAGATGCTGTCATGCAAAGAACATGAACACTCCTTACAAGTCGCATGGCAGCCCACACCCACCGCAATAAGGCAACGGCGGGCGACCTTCAACGGTTCGTGCGAGGTTTGTGATCTAGGACCCAGCCAAGAAGGAAGGCGCGATGTGCAGCTCCCCACCTGCTTCCCCCAATGCAAACGCAGATACCATAAAGAAACTGAGTATGGTAGTCTTTCACGCATGCGAAACATGCATTGTGCATAGCCTGGTCTGCGTCTGCATACCCACTATTGCTCTGCAGAGGCGACGACGCGAGACTTGATACTTATTATTCACGCGCCCTCTCCTCTGCTCGTTGATCTGAAGTAGCAGCTTGCTCAGCCCGGCAGATTGAGTGGCAACCTTCTCTCGACCTCACTACACGCCTCGCCATGGCCACCCTCTCATCGACCATTGCCCCGCCACCGCATCGCGTTGCGAGTGACGAGACCAATCCATCGACGTCAGACCCGTTCTGGCTATCTACTCCTCGTTCCGCCCCCAGAGGTCTCGCGACGCTCATGACCACCATACAGCAGGTCAGTAACCAGTGACCATCATCCGTCCGAAAACCCAACGCGCACCTCGAAGACGCTTCCGGCCGTCTTTGAAACCTTCATGATGCTTCAAGTCCGCAAAAGGCCAGGTCTTAATCGCTCACAGGTCGTTCCGTCGCAGAAGAGTGCAAAGCCGCCAACACAAGCAGCAGCATCCAGGCGCCCGCAATGTACCCACATCAACATGAACCGCTCGTACGGCCATCACATGTGCTACCTCTGTGGCAAGGTAAGCCAGGCCGACGCCAACACACTGAGCCCGATGGCTGCAATATTCAACGGTGGCTTGTTGTTTGTGCTACACGGGGATTACGTGCTGACTCGGTATTATCGTCTAGGTCCCGGGTATCGGCTGGGTGTACTTTTGTGAGCAGGATCGCGAGCTTGAGCAGACCGGCTACGCCTCGGAAGACTCGTTTCCTGTCGTGCCGAACGAGAGCAACTACTTCGACGTACAAGCGTGTCTGGCCGAGTCGCTGGGTATGAGCCCCAGCGTCATCCAAGGCATCCGGAACCGCAACTACGGCTTTGAGCAGGTCGACAAGCTCATCGAGCAGAAGAGACATCTGCTTGCCACTATTCGCGGGACTGAGGGTGGGTCAGCCGACAGCACACCCCAGCTGCGTCACAATGCAAGCAGACCATCGCGCTTCAGCGAGAACGTAATTGCCTCGGTCGGCACGCCAGCAGGCCCATCGGTTCAACAAGCGATGACCGCAGCCACGTCGGTCAACACAACGGCAGCCAGCACTCCAATGAAGAGAGGCAGCAAGGGCAGGAAGCAGGCCTGCACTTTTCAAGTCTGCCATACCTGCCGTCCATTCTTCCAAGACCGTCTCTACATGAGCTTTGAGAAAGTGCTGAGCGGCCGTATGCCAGCCGTTACGGAGGAAGAGATGACCCGTCTGCCACTACTGGATGCCGCTGTCGTTCGCACGATTGGCCTTTGCAAGCAGTACCCATCCATGTCGACGACAGGTCACTCTCAGGAGAGCATTGACATAACCATGCAGCAAACAGACGGCTACGAGGAAGACGACACATCAGACTGGACTCCGACAAGCGCTACGATTAGTGATTCTGACTCTGATCCGCTGGATGGTGTGGACCCTTACCCTTGCCCTGGCGCCGGCACTTGTCCACTCTACAGCCGCTTCTCCGGTTGTGCGTATGACAGCGACTTCGATGACGGTCTTCGGGCGCTCAATCACGGCTTCGGGCCAGAACCAGACCTCTCCCGCGTCACACCGGAGAACTCGGCGAGTCGCTTGCGCCGGGTCAGGTGTAGCCTAGGCGGTACACCGGGCGGTACCTCCTCGAGTGCGTCCTCTATCAGCCTGCCCACACCGACGATTGCCCCGCTCACGCCGTTGACGCCAACCGATGTGTCCTTCGGCGAGGTACTCGGTATGCGCCTTGGGAAGGGTGGCAAGGCATCAAGCATGCTCGAGGTGCTGCCGAGCGAGAGGAGACGCGGCGGCAGACTCGTGCATGGTGTCCGTGGTCAGGAGAGCAACAGCAGCCTCGGCAGTGAAGTTGAGGTTGAAGGTGGCGTGGCGCTGATGGAGGAGTCCGTGGAGACGGGCACGCCCAATATCTTGACGGATGACTTGACGGATGACTTGACGGATGACTTGACGGATGACTGAGAAGAGGACATTGCACTGACGCAGGGGACGAGATCAAGTGTGGAGGGCGTGCAAAGTGGCGACAAGAAAATCGAAATCCATACGAAGCACAAGCGTATTCAGGTATGCTACTTGCTTGCTGCCCATCAATACCGTGCAGGGGCTGTAGTACGACGCGGTTGAACCGGGACGCGGCACGGTCGATATCGACGTTGGGATGAGGACAAGGCGTGTTGCCGCGGAGCTGGCATGTACCTAACGGGTTGGGGATATTCTAGCGTGTATATTAGGAGCGTAAGACAACTGTAACATAACCGCACTCAAGTACCATCGCTATCATCAACAAAATGTTCGGGCTACCTAGTCACAGCCTCACTGCAGACGCTTTATCTCGCTCTACACCTTCCGAGTCTCTTCGTCTGTGAGATAATCGACGTCGCACTTCCAGATACCCTTGGTATACTGACACCCTCCACACCGGCATAACGGTATGTCATGCTGACCAAGCCTTCCATCACCTGGTGCATCCACATCCACGGTAAGAGTTGGCACGCCGCACCAAGCAGCCTGGGTATACTGACGCCCTCCAGGCTTGCATAGCGGCACGTCACGCTTTTAAGGCGTTCCACCTCGTGCCGTCGTAGAAGGCCAGTACCTCGCACCGAGACCCTCGAGCCGGATCCATGGCAGCAGTCAGAGCACGCACGCGACGCACGTTTCTCCCAGTACCGCTCCTCGCGATCTGTTCCGACGGAAAGCGGGCCTGTCTTAATTTCCATGACCCATCTTTGCCGCCCATAGTCTTGCCGCCTCATATCTTCCGCCTGTTATACGCCCAAAAGGCCTTCCACGGCAGCCGCCAATCCGTCACCCGAAGCTTCGGGCTGAAGACGTCGAAATCGGCTTGCTCGAGCCGGTCGAGCCATAACTGCGTTGAGACCGCAGGCATGAAGACGCCAAACGCTCGCTCGAGTTCTTGCGCCTGCGTCTCCGCCTTGCCCTTCGTGGGTAGGTAAACATGCTCCTCTTCATCCCGATGCTCGTACTCATGGTCTTCTGCCTGGCCAGCCCGAACATTCTGTAGCATCTGCCGCGCAGTGATGAGGTGGTCGTTCGCGCGCGTGGCGACAGTGAAAACAGCATCACGCAGCCCGTGCGCGCTGGCGCCGTTGCGCAGCACGTCTTCCTCACGCACGCCGGCCTCGGCCATGATGTCCAGGGGTAGCATGACGGCGCCCTGCCTGCTCGCGCCTACGTCGCCGGCGAAGTGGCCTTGGTTGTTGTGCTTGTTCGGCGGGCCGGGGAAGGCCAGTAAGGGCAGGCCGCGGAGGACGGCGGCGATGCCTGTCGCTTTGCCGATGTGGCTGGCGACGTGGTCGGCTGTCAAGCTCGCCATAGGCAGGGATTGGAGGGTCAGGTACATGAGCGTGCTGTACGTGTTCTCCGCGTAGCTCTCCAGGGCGGACATGCTGTGGTAGGGCGGATTGCTCAGGTACTTCTCGCGCGTGTCGACGATGCGCATGAACCAGCTCTTGCTCCACTTGCCTCTGCCGTCGCTCTTTTCGGCTATGTCCTCTGCTGCTTTCGCCAAGAGGATGGCTATAGGTTGCTTCGGCGGTTGGCCCGCTAGTGCTTTCGAGACGGCGTCGCGCTGGAACTGCAGGCGCATGGCTCCGATTGTTGGTGTGGATGTGGTGTCGGCTGTCCTCGCCACTTCGACGTTGAAGGCGCGCAGGGCGATATAGGCATCTCGCGCATGGCTCGGGATGTATGGTAGGAGGAGAGACGATGGCGTGTCGGACTTCCTGAGCATGTCCATACAGTATCGTCTTGCGCGAGCGATCTCGTCGGCGGAGTTGATGCTGGCGGCTGGCTGGGCCACGTGGGAGGAGGTATACCGTTTTGTACAGCGTTGGCATACATAGCCATGGTATACATAGCCACTGTCCAACGCCCTCGCCACCCTCTTGCTCGCCCACGTTCTTCTTGATGCGTTCATGGTCGTCGTCGTCTATACAGCTTGGAAGATGGGTGTTTTGTTATCACCTCGCCTCCTCACACCACCGCGTCCAACCCATTAGAAGACCACGCTGCCACCGCTGTGTCGCCATGTAGATGCTTGATCCAGAACAAGAACATTGAAATCGAAGCCATTTCGCTGACATCACCCCGCAGCCAATTTGGCGGCGACGCGAACTGCACGCGTCTTCCTCACAACTCTGACATTGCTGTCATTCTCATGGTCTTCGGGCATAGTATCTGAGCCATGGCGGACATACAGGAGCGACCACACAAGAAGAGGCGCTTCTTCGTCGACGATGATCAGTCGCCTGTCCGCAATCCAACCCTCTCCACCGAAGCGTCCTTGCCGGATGAGATCGACTCGGCTCCAGAGGCGCAAGCTTATGCTGCAGACACGGCAGAGGACCGCAGGCCGGAGACAGACACCTTTGACGCAGACACCTTCCGCGCAGTCGTAGGCGGAGAAGTGCCAGATGTAGCGCTTCGGAGCCTGCAGGGCCGCTTTGGCACCAACCTCGAGCAGGCCATCAACGCCTACTTCGATGGATCATGGAAGACACCGTCGCCTCAGAAGCTCAAGGCACCTGTTCAGTCAGGCTTCAAGTTCCCCAACGGTCTCAAGAAGGAAGCCAGCAACGGCACACCTCAGACGAACGGCACGTCCTCGAAAGCTCCCTCTCCGCCACCTGCCCTCAACTTCATGTCCAGCAAGCGTTACATAGGAGCTCTCGGCGTGGCGGGCTGGACCACACGAAGCGGCAGCAACCTCCTCAAGCCTGGAGATGTCGTCAACATCGAGCGAACAAAGCAGCAAGCTCCGCAAAAGCCAGGCAGAGGTGGCAAGGTTAGGACGCCGATGAGAAGGACACAGGACGTGATTGTCCGCTTCACGAACGCGAAAGGAGACGAGATCGGACGCTTGGAAAAGGACAATGCCAACTGGATCAGCACATTGGTGGACCAGAAGGTGTGCTCTTTCGAAGGATACTGCATCTTCGCACCGGAGAGGATACGGACGAATGATACGGTCTACCTGCAGCTCCGATGCTTCCTACTGAAGCAGGCCTTCGAAGCCAGCAACTTCATCAAGCCGATGGAGAACAATCGGGAGACGGGCATTTTCGAAGCAAAGGAGTCGACAGACGAGCGTGACCTGCGGCTGCGACAGATTGCCCTGGTCAAGCTGTTCTCCGAGATCAACTTACAGCCGAGCAAGATCAACGAGACGACTGCCAGGCATAAGCGGGAGGGTATATTGCAGGCTGCCGAGGTGGCGGAACAGTACGAGCAGGTAGAAGCCACGCAGAAAGCGAAGAAGAGTGGCACACCTCCGGAGGGCTCCTCTCCGCCGTCGGAAGAAAATGAGGAAGGCGAGGAGCTCGAGCAAGACCAGCTGGATACGTTGTACAAGAAAGCGCAGTCCTTCGACTTTGACACGCCTGTAGCAGAGCCCGCCGAGACCTTTGTGATGGACCTACGCAAGTACCAGAAGCAAGCTTTGCACTGGATGCTCAACAAAGAGACCTCGCAGCAGGATCAACACAAGGAGCAGAGTATGCACCCGTTATGGGAGGAGTACCTCTGGCCTACCAAGGATGCCGAGGACAAGGATCTACCCGCTGTGGTGAGCCAGGCCTGCTTCTACATCAATCCGTACTCCGGAGAGATGAGTTTAGACTTCCCAGTGCAGGAGCAGAGCTGTCTTGGCGGCGTATTGGCCGATGAGATGGGCCTCGGCAAGACGATCGAGATGCTCTCGCTCATCCACACGCACACATCACCTGAACAGCAAGCTGCAGTCAGCAACGGTACGCTCGATTCCGTCAACAGTCTCCCTCGCTTGCCGAAAAGCAGCTCGCAGGTGGAGGCCGCACCGGCTACGACGCTCGTGGTGGCGCCGATGTCATTGCTGGCGCAGTGGGCCAGCGAAGCCCAGAAGGCTTCGAAAGAAGGCACGCTCAAGGTATTGGTATATTACGGCAGCGAGAAGAGCGCTAATCTGCAGACGCTGTGTTGCGGCGCCAATGCCACTACCGCGCCCAACGTCATCATCACGTCGTATGGTGTGGTGCTCTCAGAGTTCAACGCTGTCGCTGCTCAGGGCGGCAACAGAGGCAGTCACGGCGGCTTGTTCAGCGTGGACTACTGGCGTATCATCCTGGACGAAGCGCACATGATCAAGAATCGACAAAGCAAGACGGCGAAAGCGTGCTACGAGCTGGCCGCTACGCATCGCTGGGTGCTGACGGGTACACCGATCGTCAACCGGCTCGAGGATCTGTTCTCGCTCGTCCGCTTCCTACGTGTAGAGCCCTGGGCCAACTTCAGCTTCTGGAAGACTTTCATCACCGCGCCCTTTGAGAAAGGCGACTTCGTCCGCGCCCTCGATGTCGTGCAGACGGTTCTGGAGCCCCTCGTACTGCGTCGAACCAAGGACATGAAGACACCTGACGGCGAAGCTCTGGTCCCGCTCCCACCGCGCACCATCGACATCGAGCGCGTCCAGCTCTCGGTGCCCGAGCGCGAAGTCTACAACCACATCTTTGCGAGGGCGAAGCGCACTTTCACCGCCAACGTCGAGGCCGGCACGGTCATGAAGAGCTACACGACGATCTTTGCGCAAATCCTGCGGCTGAGGCAATCGTGCTGCCATCCCATATTGACACGCAACAAAGCCATCGTCGCTGAAGAGGAAGCGGCTGAAGCGGCAGTGGACATGGCGAATGGGTTCGCAGACGACATGGACCTGGCATCGCTGCTCGAGCGGTTCGAGGCTGATGAGGGAGAGCAGGACGCGAGTAAATTCGGCGCGCATGTGTTGAAGCAGATCCAGGACGAGGCGGAGATGGAGTGCCCGATTTGCGCCGAGGAGCCGATGGAGGAGCAGGCGGTGACGGGATGCTGGCATAGTGCTTGCAAGAAGTGTTTGCTGGACTACATCGAGCACCAGACGGCGAAGAATGAGGTGCCGCGGTGTTTTAACTGTCGGGAGCCGATTAACGCGCGGGATGTTTTTGAGGTTGTTCGGCATGAGGAGGAGGATGCTGAGGATGAGCAGGGCGTTGATGGCAGTCTTTTAGCAACATCGGCATTGACGGCAGCTATGGACGTTGATAGCGAGGCCGGGGAGGACGAGGACGAGGACGAGCTGTACGGCAGCACGCAACCGCCGCCGAAAAGCTCTGCTACACCGAAGACGAACCAACACCAACGCATCTCCCTCCGCCGCGTCAACCAGCTCTCGAGCGCCAAGATCACCACCCTCCTCACCCAACTTCGCCGCCTCAAAAAGACCTCACCCCTCACCAAAAGTGTCGTCTTCAGCCAATTCACCTCCTTCCTCGACCTCCTCGGTCCGGCGCTCACATCCTCCAACATCACGTTCCTGCGCTTCGACGGCTCCATGGCGCAAAAGGAGCGCGCGCGTGTGCTAACTGAATTCGCGGCCCGGCCCAAAGTCACGGTGCTGCTGCTGAGTCTGCGGGCGGGCGGCGTGGGGCTGAACCTGACGTGTGCGAGCCGGGTGTTCATGATGGATCCGTGGTGGAGTTTTGCCGTCGAGGCGCAGGCGATTGATCGCGTGCATCGGATGGGCCAGGCGGAGGCGGTTAAGGTGGTGAGGTTTGTGGTCGAGGGGAGTATCGAGGAGAAGATGCTTAAGGTGCAGGAGAGGAAGAAGTTCATGTGAGTTGCTTGTCTTTGTTCTGGGTATGGGTCTACTCAGATGGGGCGATGCTGACGTTTTGTGGGTAGTGCGAGCTCGTTGGGCATGATGAGCGACGAGGAGAAGAAGATGCAGCGGATTGAGGATATTAAGGAGTTGTTGAGCTGAGTCGTATGGGTGTGGTGCAGCATCAGGTGTACAGCGATGTTATCGCGATCGAGCACTTACTACCGCCTTGCATTGACTGCCACCGTGACCAGAGAGGGCCGTACCCCCATCGACATCTCAGAGATTATGATGGCGGGCAAGAGATCCCACTAGATGTACAGCTTAAATGAAGGGACTGGCGGTGAGGGCACACTCATCGGCCCGTCATGCAGACATTCGGAAATATCACAACGATGTCATTATCCCTGAGGCACTCGCCTACTGACTTGCAGACTACGCTACGACCGTGGGCTCGTAGGAACACCAGACCTCAGTCCCTCGACGCCGCTATGACGCTCTACCTCTCCGCTTGCGATCACGGCCAGCTGCCTCTTCTACCAGACGTCATGCTAACGAGAATAGATCCGCGAGTCAATGCCTACACACGGACATCGAGTACTGGCCACCCGCGCTATCGGGGTGCCATCTTACACGATATGCGCCTCCGGTCGCGGGACACTTCTAAGCTGCTCGTTCGCATCCACATACTGTGGATGAAGAAGGTGGAGGCTGCGGAGCTTGTTGTGGGATTGATGACGGAGGTGTACAGGCCTGTTGTCTGGACTGTGCAGGAGGAGGTAGCGTTCTAGGAGGTATGGGGTGAAGGTTGGAGAGGATCTCAAGGAGCGATGGGCAGTTACGTCGGCGGAGGCGCCGGGGACGATGATGCCGCAGCGCCTGGAGAACATGTGGGATCCTACTCGGACTGAACCACTCGGTGGCACGGCTGGTCTGGGGCCGCTTGCAGCGCCGGATGAGCCTGTGCTGTGGTCAGATCACTGCTTGCTGGAATTGCAGGCTCGGCAAGGTTTCGCGAACGCACATCAGACAATGGAGCAACTGAGGGCTGAAAGCTCTAGGACCGCATGATGGTGCAGTGTCCGGAGTGGATACGTTGACGGATGACATTCGAGGTGATGTCAGTGGGATAATGGACGATGAAGTCCGGTGGCAAGATTGGGTGGATGATGAGAAGTTGGTGAGACGGATATGTAGAGGGTATGAGATCGAATTCGTTGAGTGGCGGAGCTGTCCCAAGAGCCATGCTAAGAGTGAAAGATACAGAAGATACAGCAGCGTTTAACAGTTGACTCACCAGGGGTAACGGAAGCCTCACAGCGAAGTTTATTAGACTAGCACTGACGGCTATTAGCGCCATACCGCGTCAACTTTTCGGTAGCCCGGGGTCTCTTTCGAACATACAACAGCCTCCTAGCACCACAGTGTATCATGGATATCATCAGCCAGATCTTCACCTAGGCGGGTACCGCAAACCATAATCTTGCCGGCCATGATGATCATACCTTTCTGGTAGCGTTGAACTTTGAGGGACCATATCACAAGCCAACGGAGCTTGGTGTTTGCATCGCAGGTTTCCTAGACGCACGTGCGCACGACTTGATGATGTCCCCCTGCCGGTCACTCCCTTTCTTGAACGGCTCAGGCGTGATCAAGGAACGACTCGGAGAGGTAGAAGTCTACCTTGTAGCCGAGCTTGGCGTTGTCGATGACCGGGCGCCCAAAGACGAAGTACTGCTTCACCTCACGATCGGGCATCGTGACTCTAATATTAGCCACCAGCACACTACGCGGCGGCTTGACCGCCTTGTCTCCACCCTAGTTGGCATGATACTTCTCCCAACCACCGGCACCACCACTGGCGACGCCACGAGCGTAAGGTAGGTACCGTTGCGGAAGAGGCCGCCTGGCCCAGCGAACGGGAGCTCTTCGACGGCGTCATCATCCTCGTCGCGAGCCTTATGCTTCCCAACAGCGCGGTCTCCCTACCGTCGATGCTGACAGGATTCTTGGCCGTCGCTCCCGGAACTCCGAGAGCAGGCAGGAGACCACCTTTGGCCTTGATAGTGTCGTACGTACTGCTCTCCACCTTGCCAGCACCGTAGAAGTCGCAAAGCGACTGCTCTATGACTACCGCGCGGTCCATAGCGCTGAGAACTACGCAGGACACACGGCACTTTCAGCAACACTGGCCTGCTCCAATTGTCTTGGCTTGGGGACGTAGAGGGCACAAATTATTTTTGTTTCTGAGGCGCTGACATGAATGCGTCAAAGAAGGTCAATGACACACGGAAGCTGGAAGGCCGCTTTTCGCTGCCATGGCTGATATGGAGCTTGCTGAGCGTGGAGAATGGAGAGGGGACGCCACTTCTGCAACAAATGACACCCATGCGAGATTGCGGCTTGTGTCAAAGAGATGGGTCACTGAAAGACAAGCGGACACATGCCGCGGATGTCCCAGAAAGGCCAGTATGGATACATGTGTTCTGCGATACATAGCGCCATCTAGCAAAGCCAAATGCATTGAAGCCTATGGGCAGCAAGACGGTCCGCATCATAATGGCCGTCACGGTTCTAGGTGCTCACTCTGATCCAACTGCAATAGCTCCTTACTCATCAACTTATGCGTGGAATCGTGTTCCACATCGAGTGTATGCTCGCCAATTAGGAAGCTCACCACAAACCCAATGCTGCTGATGCCGGCCATTGTAGCAAACAAGTATCGGAACGCCCACGCGTACGCTTCGACGATGTTATCTTTCTCGATACCAGCAGCCATGTGTTTGATGACCGATGCATAGCCCTCGGCGTCAGCTGCAATCGCGAGGGGCAGTCCGAGGTGTGCCAGCCTATGGCGCAGGAAGTTCTGAAAGATGGTTCCGCCAAGAGCGATGCCAAGACAGAAGCCGAAGCTGCGCGAGAAGCTGAACATGGCCGACGCATATGCGACATCCTTGGTGCGACAAGAGGCTTGCGTGGCGACTTGATGCGCCATGAAGAGGATGCCTTGACCTGTACCAGCGACGAGCAAGGTGAAGACCATGCCTGGTACGAACGTCTCCTGGTCAAGCACCATCAGGGCGCCCAGTCCGAATGTGTTGATAAGCCAGCCGCAGAAAATGGCCCATCTGTAGGAACCGAGCTTCGTGATGAGGGCCCCGACAATGCCGGATACTGGGACCACCGTGAAGGCGAACGCCAGGAAGACTGCGCCGCTAAGCACCGGAGAGTAGAGCTTGACGGTTAAGAGGTAGAGGTTCAGGAAGTAGGTCTCGGCAAAGAGCTGCATCGCGTTAGTGTCCACACATCATCAGAGTGATAAGCAGGACTTACCGTCAGAGATTGTAGAACGGTACATATATAAACAGCAATGGCCGACCAGGTTTGGAACAGCGAAAGCTTCAGGAACGGGTTTCGTGCTCCAAAGCGCTCGTAGACTCCCGTAGAGATCACGATGGCGATGCCCAGGATCAATGGGACCAGAATTGCTGCGCTAGTCCAGGCGAATGCACTGCCGCCCCAGCTGACGCCAATCAGGAATAACGTTGATCCAGAGACGAACAGGAGAGAGCCGAGCCAGTCGATCTGTCCAAGTTTGCTGTATAATGTAGTCTCCGGCTGGATGTAGCGTAGCAAGAAAGGTATGATGGCGAGGCCAATACCACAAAATGGAAGATTGATGTAGAATATCCATCGCCAAGACGCCTTGATCAACGCTCCGCCAACGATGGGACCAACGTTAATAGCCAGTGAGTTGATCAATTGAACCAGACCGATGTATTTCGAGCGCTGCCGCAACGGAATAATGTCGCTGAGGATGATGAGGTTGACGCTGAGGATACCGCCTCCGCCGATGCCTTGGATCGTCCGTCCTGCCAGCATCTGTGCAATGTTGCGTGAGGATCCGCAAATAAGCGTGCCGAAAGTGAATATGAGCAGCGACGCAAAGAAGGTGGATCTACGCCCGAAGATATCCGCCAAAGCTGCCATAAGCGGTTGCACAACGGCGTTGGCAAGAAGGTAGGACGCCACGATCCAAAAGGCCTTGACCGCGTTGGCGTCCAATGCGTTGGCAACGGTAGGTAGCGACGCCGTAAGAATAGTCGAGTCGAGCGATACGGCGAACACAACACAGATCTGGCCAGCCATAATGAACCATATCTGCCTGCTCGGTTTCCAGTCCGTCAGCGACGACGTCGAATCTCCTTTTTCCGACATTGCACCTCTGTGCTGAGCTTCGACCTCCACCTCTGCCGACTCTTTAGTTACGATCGGCTCCGAGGAGACTGTTGCATGTTGTAAGTCCATGGCCAAGGCTCAGTGTTCGCTCGTCGTTGTGCTTGAGGTCCAGCTCAGGATGGGCAGTCTACCATGGCGCAGAAGCAAGCTTGGGACCACAGAATATTTGTATCGCGGATAAGAATGATGCGAGCTATCAGCTATCAGCGTCAACGCCATCGGCTTCGCAGTTGCGGCCGGCAGTGTGTTGTGGTTCGCAGCGTGTCCGTTTCCGGTGAGTAAGGTAGATAAATACTTGAAAGAGTGGCTAAAATGCGCGAATACCGGCGCTCAGGAGGAAGCATCACACGACATGCTAGAACGGGATACTGTGACAGCTTCCCATTTGTACCCACTGCAAGGTTTTGGGTGACTACCGCTTGTGTGAACGGGCTGCTCATGTCGGGATCGGCCATGACAGCGTTGATGTGGTCCTGGGTTCGGCTAGCCAACCGCAAGTTCGATGTCCGTACGATGCCGACCCAAATTACTAGCCAATTGGAGAGGCTCATGGAAACATATTCGCAGCCTCATCGCTTGCCCCGGTGCTGAAACATGCAGTTAGGTGCGAAAGATTACGTTGGTACATGCGGCTCACCACCTGTGAGATCAAATCGCATCGTACGACGTTGCTGCGTAGTAGTACATGCGACTGCGCAAGTAGTGGTCCCAGCTAGAGCTTGGGGACAAAGCGCAGCTACAGCTCTACGAGCAGACTGATGGCTGCCGTAAGCCGTCATAGTGGCAAGCCACTGCCCGCCTACGTGCACGTAGCCTTACCAGGTGCGGCTGTCCCTCCGGAAAGTCTGCAGGGATAGCAAGTTACCTCGACTTGACGTACGAAGACGGGATGATTCATTGGTTGCGTACGAACCAACCTCGCGAGAAGCATCATCAGGCTACAGCCTACCGCACCTACCTACTACGTGAGAGGCCAGCCTTACGATCCGCAATGCGTTGGCATTGCAGATGCGACCCTGATCAAGGGAGACAAGAGCTGATCTCAGTGACAGCAAGCATGGGGCCAGATCGCGACACGGGAGCCTGCTAGTCAAGCTCGTGCGTCAGAGTCGATGCCCAAAGTCAACGGCTTCATAACCAGTTTGTACACGGCTCGCGCGTCTTGAAGGCGCACAAGATGCCGCCACGCAGACGAGTCGCACTCCACAAGGTAGAATGGGCGCAGGTATGTTGTCGGCTGAAAGACAGCGATGGCGCTACAGCTGATGCGTCCGCTGCTGGGTGCCGTATTTCGGAAGTGAGGTACGTATGTAAGTCTCCAGGTCGCCATTCGTGCGCGCTCGTATTGGTAGGCCAGCATGTCAATTGTTCTTCTTTCGCTTCTTGCGCGCTTCGTTTGGCGGCTCCACTTCCACAGCCTCCTTCTTGCGCTTCTCCAGCTTATCCACAACCACTCCGTTCGCCTTGCCATCATCTGCCGTCTCAGCCTTGACCTTCTTTTTCTTCGGCTTCTCGACCCCAACTTCTGAAGGTGTTGCCTCGAGCACAGAAGCGCCGCTGTCGCGCTTACGTTTCTTCTCTTCCTTCTTGGCCTTCTTCCTCTCCTCTTTCGCCTTCAACCGCGCCTCCACCTCCGCAGACACATCCTCGTACTCCACACCCGGCACAGTGTTCTCTTTGCCGGCCGAGAGAGAGTTTGGGTCTACAGCAGCCCCTTCGGCCCTGTCCGGGTCGAGCGGTTTGCCATCAGAGCTGGCAGCTGTCGCTACGCTTCTCGCCTTGATACTTCGCTTCTCGCGCTTCTGACGTGACTTCTCCGCCCTCCAAGCATTCTTATCGGCAGCGCCAAGTTCAGCGAAGGGCACGTTCGGTTGCGAAGCGCCGCGCTCCCAAAAGACCTTCTTCCCGTGACTGTCGAGAGGAATGTTCGCAGAAAGCTTCTGCGCCTTTCCTGGTCGTTGGTCGTTGCCATCGTCGGTCGAGAGAGGTCGCTTGCTATGAGACGCCAGAGAGTGTGGATCGTTCGGCGTAGCATTACTGCCCTTCTCCGCACCGTCGAATGATCCATCGACTGATCTTGAAGCCGCGCCGGGCTTCATGGAGAACGCTGGTAACGGCTGCGTGACCTTGGTCTGTGCTGGGCTCGAGCCCGATAGATCATTGTCGCCACTCTTATCCTCTTCTTCATCGACTTCGACATCCTCCACCCTAGCATTCCTGGGCGGCTGCATTGTGGGCGGCGTACCAGTTGGTTTGTAGCTCATCGCCAGCTTTTTCGCCGCCTCCACAGTGGCAGACATAGCCATGAACTCTTCGTGTCCTTTGCTAGCTGCCCTGCCTTCAGTCGCATCCGGAGCAGTAATGCTCGCCAATTCTTCGAAGATGGTGCTGTATACCAGTGTAGCACTCCTCCATGCCTTCACGACGTGGTCGACGTAGCGGTCGTGTTTCTCGGCATCGTCATTGCCGTTAGCGTTGACGAGCTTGACGTGCATGTTTTGGACCAGGTCGCGTGCTTGCGTGAGCAAGAACTTCTGCTCCCCGATCTTGTTGGTGCCGTTTCGGAGGACGTCGAAGAGTGGTTGCGAGGCGGCATACGCTGCAGTGGATTCGCGGGCGAGCTTTTGCCGTGACGCGCGGGCCATGGTGGGCGGTGAGTTGGTTTGCGACATGTCCGTGTTGATGAGAGACAAACGCTCGAAAGAATGTGGATTGGATGTTTTGGGGAACCCGCCAAGATTTCACAGTCTCAGCCACAAATACTAGCGTCGTGCGCCACAGTCACAAGCAAACACCTGAGGTGGACGTCGGGTAGCTCTATTAGCAACGCAAGGTGGCGTCCGCAGACGTTGGTCTTAACACTTCGCAGCGCTGTTCAGCACCAGATCGTCACTCTCATTACAACACTGTCCCCCTTCGGCCAGCTTCGCGCAGTCTCGCGTCCTGTGGCGGCACCCAAGCAGGCAGTTGTGCTATAAGCCAGTGAGAGTCCATCAATCTGCTTCACAGACCTACACCGGATACTTCAGGCTTAGTATCAGCACGGCACCGCTATGTCAGAAGCAGAAGCAGAAAGTCCACTCATCAAGGCCCTCCCGCCGGTGTCAGACTACCTTACCTACCTGACCATCGTGGAATACAACCTCACGCCGGAGAACTTGCCGATACTTCACAAAGTGCTCCAAGACCAAGCGCTAACGACGAATATTGGCTGGGATCTGGTCCATCTGCTCGTTCCATATCTGCCAGAGTCTGAGCAATGTCTGCAGGACATCGCTCGCTTGGGCAATCCACGAGAGGTGATCTTGAAGGTCACGGAGAGCTTGCGCTTGATTGAGTTCGAGCAAGAGGAGGCGCCCGAAGAGCCCACCGAGACGCTTGCTGGCGCGACAGACTCGCGTGTGCGTGCGGACTCTTCTACCTACCCTATCAGAACAGCACAGACTGCGGAAGGCGAGAAGAGACCTGGCAGCTCGCAGATGGTAGAGCTTCCGCCACCGCTACCATTACCTGTCAGCCAGTGCATCGCTCTGCTTTCTATGCTCTCCATCCTACATTCACGGATCAAGACAAAATACCCAAGCCGCTTTTTGAGCACCACAATGCAGGCGATCCTAGGCAGCTTCTCGAATGCCGGTTCGCACCGAGAGGAACTGGTGCTTGCGATAGTCAAGGCCACGAGACTCATGTTGGGCATTCAGCGGCCGGCTCTGCCTAGCAGGAAGAGCAGTGGCATGATGAGTGCTTGGCCGATGGCCACTAGCGAGTCCGCAGCAGACCCTGAAGGTGTGACGGCTGGCGCTGTAGATTTAAGCCACGAAGAGAAGGCCATGCAGACCAAGCTGCTGCAGTCCTTCATCACTCACGTGATCGAGGAGTATATGCTCAACTTACCGGCTGATGAGGAAGTTCCTGGTCTGGCCTGGTGCGGCCGGATTATGGAGAAGGTGCAACCGAGACGCATCATTCCAGAAACACAGACTGTGAGTGAGCGCTTCCAGAAGGAGGAGAAACTGCACAGACGGATCGATGCTGTCGGCCAGCTGGTCACGTTGGCGCAGGATCTGAAGCTCGGGGACGACGAGCTGCTGTCTGCGGCAATCACGGTGGAGAGTGTGCCGACGGCAACCCATGACGAGGATGAACCGCCGACATCCGCTGAAGACATACCGCTCTCACGGCTAGGCTCGCTACTGCTGTATACGGCACGACAAGCATCGAGCATATTGTACGACAACGGCAAGGCGGCGTCGGACCAACCGTTTTCCATCTTCCCAGATCACCAGGAGATACTGAAGAACTGTCTCTCTTCACCGGCCCAAGGAACTGGCACACTCGGTACCGAGCCAGAAACTCTGGTAGACGCTGTCCTTGCTCTAGGCTTGATCTGCCTGGAACGCAACGCCGTTGGCGAACCGGCAACAGACGAGCAGTTCAACGAGTACCTCCAGGTGACCGCGCTTCTCTCTTCCAACTGCCCAAGTCCGAACCTCAGAGGCCACGCGCATTACCTTACAAGCACCATCCTGCGCTCGCAGCCAGACGACAACGCGCGCTTGACCTTTATCAGAGACACACTCGAGCACTGTCCTTTCGAAAACCTGAAGGTCAGCGCAGTAGGCTGGATCAAAGGCGAGACGATTGAAGCGAATCCGCCGACCTCACACCACGGCCATGATCATGGCACTCATGGCGAAGGCAGCGACACGCCTTCCATATTCGCCACCCCGCTAGCCCTAGACAGCTTGGCACCCTTCATCTTTCCTTCTCTGCATGCCGACCTCATTACGGCGCCGTTACAGGATGCATGGATCACTTTCCAAACGAACGTCAGTTTCTATCTCGCCGCCTTGAACTTCGTCTACCTGCTCCTAAGTGCGAAGCATCTGCATCGCAAACTGAGCATCGCGGACCTATGGCAAAACACGGATGTGGCGGGCAGCTTCTTGCAGCCGCTGAGGGATGCTAGTGCGAGGTTCAGGGAGGAGATGGACGGCGGCGGTAGGTTGGCGGATGAGAGAAGCGACACGCTCGTTGCGGAGCTCAGCCTGCTGGATGAGACGCTTGCCAGAGTCACGAAGGCTGTGAAGTTCCTCAACGAGTGATGCCTCAATGAATGATGAGACTCACGCGGTCGGTGCGTCATGGCTTGCAGTGGCGTCCACCACGAGAGATCGGATAAAACGGAGTCATACGACTATACGACATCATGCTTTTCCTGATCAACATACTACCAACTGCCAAACGACTGCGGTCTTCTCGCCCCCGTTTCCTTCCTCCCTCCTCTATCTTCCCTTTCCCCTCTCATGTTCGACATCGATGCGTCTCCCATAGATGACCATCAGCATGTTCGAATGATGAAACTGTGAACCACAATCATCGCTGTGTATTCTGAATCGGGCTTCAGGCCTGGGATGATAACGCTGAGATTCACTCCCATCATGAGAATAGATGCCACAACACTTCATTTCGTATCGACGGCATGTCCAATGTACCCTGGCACTCCTGGCAGCGCTCCAATCGAAGGGTCTCCGAGATAGACCCACTTCAGATCGCCGTAGGGGGTAGCCGGTCAACTTCGCTTTCGCTTTCGCTGCGAGGGGTGACGGGGTGACGCCGTGGCGGGGTCTCGAATCCAACCTCTCCTCTCCTCTACTATCAATATGCCCCGCATATGATATGGTCCGCCATCCAGATAGCAGCAACAAGTCGGTGCCAACGGGTGCCGAGGTTGGGGTCAGTGGCCATTGACCGCCATCCGAGCGCAGGTCACGCTGCAGGACCAAAGGGAAAGTGATCTCTTTCCTCGTGTCATTGGCTCGCAGATCTTCCTAAGCTACGCCAGCTACACTCGTGTCTCTTGAGAGTCTGACCTGACTCTCGAATCGTGTGTCAGTGTGTCCGGAGCTTTCAATTGGACCTTTTAAAGACCGCGTCCCTCTTCCGTCTACCGTATGGCAGCAAGAGCTTCTAACAACATTCCGCCGTCTCTACTCAAAGTGTGGCAGCAGCAAGAAAAGTCTGGCAGAGCATCATCAAAAACCACAATGGGGTCCAACGTCAAAGCAATAGTGTGCCATGACACGCACGCCAATGGCGGATGGAAGATGGAGAGTGTTGACGTGAGGGAGCCTGGAGAGGGCGAGCTGCTGGTCGAGATGGTTGCTAGTGGCGTCTGCCATACCGACGCTCTGGTGGGAGGACTACCCAGTGGCGCCGTGCCCATCGCCTTTTATCCTCGAGTTCTGGGTCATGAAGGTACACCCCGGGCCCTCCAAATGCTATCATGTCCGGTGATTAACGTGATGCAGGCAGCGGCTACGTGAAATCTGTGGGTTCTGGTGTAACAGTAGCACAACCAGGCGACCCAGTCCTCCTATCCTTTGCCTTCTGCGACAAGTGCGAGATCTGCAGAGCCGGCCACCATTCGAACTGCAATGACTTCTACGAGTTGAACTTTGGCGGCCCGTACAAGACTTTCGGTCTTGCCTCGAAGAGTGGGGAGCCTGAGATCAGTGGCGCCTTCTTTGGCCAGAGCTCCTTTGCAAATTTCTCGATTGTAAGGCAGTGCAGCGTGGTAAACGCAAAGGACTTGGTCAGGAGTAAAGAGGAGCTCCAGCTTTTTGCTCCTCTAGGGTGCGGAATCCAGACTGGAAGCGGGACGGTGATTAATTCAGCTCAAGCGACCGAGAAGGATGTCATTGTGATTATGGGACTGGGCGGCGTGGGTCTTAGTGCGATCATGGCCGCGAAGATCGCTGGGTACATTTGACCGGTCCATCACACTAAACATTGACTGATCGTCTCTAGCTGTCAGACAATCATCGGCCTGGACCGTATTGAGTCCCGCCTAAAGCTTGCCACAGAGCTCGGCGCGACCCACGTGATCGACGGCTCCAAACTTGGTGACAAGTCCCTCGGCGACGCCATCCGAGAGGTCACAGACGGCATCGGTCCTTCCATCACCATAGACACCTCGGGGGCACCGCCGCTAATTAAAGCCGGCATTGAGTTCACACGAAACAGTGGCAAATTCATCCAGGTTGGCTCCGCTCCTTTCGACTATAATTTAGAGATCAACATGTCTACCTTTATGGTCACCGGCAAGCAGATCATCGGTAAGCATATCATTCCTTGAGCGCCGTCTTCAGCTGCATGTGTGTTAATCCTCGATGTAGCGGCTGTGGAAGGGCAGGCGTATCCGCCGGAATTTGTGCCTAAGATGGTGCAATGGTACCGAGAGGGCAAGTTTCCAATCGACAAGTTGACGAAGTTCATGCCGGCCGACGACTTTGAGCAAGCATTAAAGGAGATGCATGATGGAACAACGGTCAAGCCCATTCTCTGCTGGTCTTAGTGTGGACCGTGAGAGCGTGCAATGTTCAACATTGTGTTCAATCCTCCCTTGACATGTGAGTTCACTCATCGATGTTCAGTAGCTAGAGTAGTGTAGCAGCTCAATGCTAGTCTCATCTTTCGGCGATGAGTATTGAAGGTTTCGCAGTGTCATTCAGCACATCACGCTTGTAGCTCGACACGGAGATGGTGCCTGAGAACGCGACGCGGTACGCAGCTGGATATCTATGCTACGGTAAACCGTGCTATGCTAAGTAGAACCAACGCCGGATATGCAGTCTCTCCCCAGTACATCCAGCGTCCTTGGGAAACTGGTCTCCGCCCCGTTGCCGCCCTGCAAAGCAATATTGCCGCCAGGACGTCTACCGATCATCGTCCGCACTCTTCACGAGCTGCACGAAGTCCTTGGTAACCCAGTCAAAGTAGTCGCGCCACGCTTTCCCTCCGCTAAGGACCTTATTGAATAGCACAGAGACCTTCACGATAGCCTTTTGCTGCTCGGCGATCTTCTCGAGCTCCTGTTTGACAGCATTCTCCTTGGGCTTGAAGGCCAATACGATCCGGAATTGCTGCGCTAGGCTGTCCATACGACGCTCGGACTCCGCTGGCGTGATGGAGACGAGCTTGCCCAGCACCAGGCAGCAGAGAATTTTGATCTCGTGCTCGTCCGCGATGCCGGCGATGATACGATCGTAGAGAGATGACATGTCGAGGCGACGGCGCGAGGCCGGCGACTCAAGCAAGGCATACAGGGTCTCGTATGCAGACTTGCGAATCTCGAGCCCGTCGTCCACCTTGTGTTTGAACGGACCCATCTGTACCTCGCGGACAAGCTCCGGGCGGATGATGGTAGCCTGCATGGCGTACGACAGCAGCTCGGCCAGATGCGGCAGCACCAGGTCCGGCTTGTTGTGAAGCGCCGAGTTGAAAGTCGAGAGCGACAAGCGCTGGTTGTCGAGGTCCGAGTCTGCAAGCATGGTGGCGAGCATGGGGATAATCATCGACTGGAGGTGGATGTTGTAGGTTTCGCCGCTCTCGGAGAAGACATACCTCAGAGCCGAGATGACCATACCGCGGATGCTCGGGTTCGGGTTCTGCAAGAAAGTCTGCAGCTGCGGCAGGTACGCTTTCGGGTCGATGATGGCAAGCCTGCCGACACACTCCGCGCTGACTACCTTGTTGTCTTCGGCTTGACCCGTGTTGATGATGTTCTGCCACAGCTTCTGGGTGTAGGGCTTGATCTCGGCCTCGGCATCGCTGTGCTGCAGAAGCTCCTTCACCGAGTGCAGCAGCAGGTATTGCCTGCCCTGGCCAAGAGCATCCATGATCTTGGGCAGGTACGACTTGACATCGCCTGAGCCGGCACGACCCAACGCCACAGCCGCCGACAGCTTGACCTTGTCGGAGTCGTCTGAGAAGTAGGGTGTGAAGCTCTCTGGCGTGAGGGGACAGCTTGTACCCATGCGCAGGCCAGCCTCGCCAAGCACAGAGAGCGCCAGACAGCGCTTGGATTCATCCTGCTGCGTCTGCAGCTCTTTGATAAAGTCATCGAGCTTGACACCGATCTTCTTGCCACCAGAAACCAAGAGTGTACCGATGACCTGGCCCGTGACGTCGGTGTCACCCTGCACGCCGACGTTGAGCAGCGCCTTCATCAGATCCTGGCCTGCACCAGCCTGGCCGATGGCTTCCACGCACGTAATGAGGGCATCAAGTGCGGCACCGGAGATGGGAGAGACGACGATCTTGCAAACGCCGTCGATGATTGGCGGCGTGGCGACCAGCGCAGGCTTATCCTTGGCGAAAGCGGCGAGAACAATGAGCGCCGGACCCATCATGTGCAGATCATCGGCCTTCAGCAGCGGCATGAGCATGCCGACAAGCTCGGAGACCGTCTTGTCATCCATGCACTCCCTAGATGCCTGGTTGACGGCCAGCACCCGCAACGCGCTCAAGCTGGCACCCCGGAGCGAACGGCTGGCCTTCTGAAGCTGTGCGCCGAGCTCGAGCGCCACTGCACTCACAAACTCTGGCTGGTAGTCTTTCTTGCTGTCCGCAAGCACCGCGATGGTGTCAACGGCGCGCACACAGGCAAGACGCGTGAGCTCGTTCTTTAGTCGCTCAAGGATCAGCTGCTGTCCAGCAAAGCGATCCTTCTGCGCTAAGAGCTTCGACCCTGCAGACCCAGCCGTTCGCGCAATAAGCAAGCCGAGAGCCTGGACAGCCTTCTGCCTGACCTCTGTATCCGTATCTTTTGCCGAGAGCCGTTCACTGATGACTTGGTACAGCTGCGCGAGATACTTTCCATTCTCGGCTTTCGTGGATCTGGGCGGCGTCAGCGCCTTGATGAACACCTCGACCGTGGCGAAACCCTCGCTCGACACCTTGGCATAGCGGTCCTTAGCCGCTTTGACCAGCGCCGGGACGATCTTGCCGAGATGTGGCTGAAAGACCTTGGTTGAGTGCGTTTCGGAGATGGCCCGTAGGAGCTGTAGCACCTCGACGCGGAGAGCGTTGCCAGCGACATTGGACGCGCCAGCAGCGGCTGTGTTCATGGTATCGATGACCGGCTCTATGACATGGTCGGCGTGCTGGGACAAGCCGCCCTTCTGCGCCGAGACCATGTCTTTCAACAACGAGATTACAGCCTGCTTGGTTGGTACAGTGCTCGTCTTCAAGAGCTTGGAAGCGGCCTTGACAACCTCGGGGTTGATCCTGGCCAGGCCTTGCGTCGCATTGTCGGTCGGCGGCGGAGTAGAAGGTGAAGCATACCCGTTCATGGCAGCCTGCTGAGCGTGGAGATCGGAACCCAGAGAGTCGCTGAGTCCTCGCCTCCTCTTTCTGCTTGGCGGTATGACGTGCTCTATCGTCGCCTCTCTGTGCCCAGCAGAGCTCGCACCGGTTTTGGTGATGAGGAAAGCAAGCGTGGCAATCACCTCGGTCCGCACACTCTCCTCCCGCTCTTTGAACCGTGCAATCAGTGCAGGCGCGATCTGACCGTACAGGAGCGGGTCGTTCGAATCAAGGGTGTTGATCAAAGCGTGCAATGCTTTCGCCGAGCAGCGTCTGACCTTCCAACTCACGTCATCTTCGTCTTCGAAGCCTGTCTCCTCCTCATAGTCCTCATCAGCTTCGAACTCGTCGTCCTCTTGCTCCTCATCCATGTCCTCATCTTCATCATCGGCGACGTTTGGCTCGTACTTCAAGAAGCGCGTGGTTGACTCGACGACTTCCTTCGTGTAGGCCTTCATGTCTGCCGCACAGACTTGCAAGAAGCTCTCAACAGCCACAAGCGCTGCTTCCCTCACCTCCTCCATCTGCACATCGCGCTCGCCGTCCGCCTCAGCCTCCTGTTCCCTCTGCTGCTCCAGCTCCTGTTGACTCAACGGTGCCACGACGAAAGGCGCAAGCGTCCTCAAGTATGGTCCGAACTTTTGTGGTATACTCCTCGCCAAGCTGCCGTAGACTGTGAGGTAGAGTTTGCGTTGCTGAGCGGTGAGGTGCGACTGCCGTAGCTGCTCGATCGAGTAGCTGACGTGGTGCGCTAGCAGCGCATCCGTAAAGTACGGTGCCAGCGCCGAGAGGGCAGCGACGGCCTTCTTCTTCATGACCGTCCCACACTTCTCGCTCTCGAGTATCTGCATCGTTATGCTCTCCAGCGCCTCAACCTCCGGCTCTTGCAACATCGACCCGAAGCTCCTCGCAACCTCGGTGAGCAAATCCAAGCTGTTGCTGTCATTGCCCGTCTCGAGGTCTTCCTCCAGCATGCCCTTTGGCGGTGCTGGCAGGTTCTTGCCCACCGGAATCACCACCTTGCCGATCAGACGCGGTATCAGCGCCTTTGACACCGCATTATACGAGCTCAGCACCTTCTCACTCCGTGGCACGCCCGGCACAGGATGCGCCAGGCTCACCACTATTGCCCTGACTGCTCCTGCCGCAACAGTAGTGTCGATCGAGTTATCCGTTTTGATGTTGCTGACCTTCTCGATGGTCGGGCATAGTATGTCCCCCGGTGCTTTCTTCACAAATGCACCGAGCGTTTTGATCGACATGTTCTGCACATCGCCGTTGGTGTCGTTGAGCGTGTGGAGTAGGCCGTCAACAACCTTGGCACAGACCGTGTAGTCGTGTACGAGGAAGCTCGGGCTGCCATGTTCCATCATCGAGTTGAGGTCGTTGAGTGTCATGTAGCGTATGTCAGAGTCTGCATCGTGCAGCTTGCCCAGAAGAGAGGCCACATTGTGCGAGGTCGGGTTCCCCGGAACAGAAGCCATGATTGCCGCGGTGGGAGGATGGCAAGGTCTTGTTCGCAGCGGTGTTGTTTGTGAGATGGAGCCTTGGAGGTTGAAACGTCAAGAAACGCGACTGCGGAAGCGCCCCGCCCCCACCAAATCGCCCCCGCCGCTGCCGTGTTAGGAACTTGGCGGTGGATGACACTTTCACCCAGTCCCTCCTTGACGACTCTTCTCTCTTCACTTGGGCCTTCTGCACGAACACTCGAAGTATGGAAACCCGAGAGACTCGTGGCGCGACGAGACAGGTGATTGTTTCGGAAGGAACGCTCCTTTAGGCTAACGAGAATGAGACGAGCTCACAATCTGCCCAGGCGGCATAAGAAGAGCAACTCAATGCGTTTTTGGTTCATCCGAGTCATCAGTATAGAGTACAGAAACGTGACGTGCCGTCCAGGCTCCACCCGTTGAGATGTGCGTGCTCATGGCGAGCGGCTCAAGCTCAAGGCTCCAGTAACAATCCATCCAACTCCACGCCATCCAAAATACCATATGCTTTCGCCCCCCTGTCCAAACATCCCAACCAACGCCGCGCTTTCCGAGCGCTCAAAGTGTGCAGAGAAGCAGCTTCACAGCCAAGACGGCCGCCGCAGTACGCCTCGAAGCGAATAATGACCACCCTCAATAAGTATCCCCAAGCTCTCCATCGTCAGTCCACCCGGCCTCGCTCCCCTCAACTGCTCTCTCTTCAGCAATGGCGCGCTCTCGCACCCTCTTCGTCGTCCCCACTTGCCCGTAGCCTGTCGCAGTGCCGGGCCTCTTCAATTGCTGGTACTGCACCGACTGCTGCTGATGCTGACGGGACTGCTGCGCCTTGACTTTGGCATAATACGCCTCGGTAGCATCGGATTCCTCGGTTTCAGACGTGTCGGTGTACGTCTCCCAGTTCTCGCTCCCGCTCGCTCCGCCGGGTGCACTACCCCCGGACATGGTCGATGAGGTATTGGAGGTCTGGCGCGAGGGCGGGGCGACCGGGTAGTCTTGCATGCTGCTCATTGGGTGCGAGGAGGCGGCATATGATGTGCTGGTGGTGTACGACTCCTGCGATGGTGTGGCGCGGCCGTAATGTGGACGAGGTGGCGGTGGCATGCTTGCGTGCGAGTGCATGGAGCGGTGGCTGCGATTGTCGTCGTATGGGTCTTCGGGCTCGATGTGGCGGACTACGCTGGCGCTGCGCTCGGGGTCCGGCAGGTTCTCGTTACCGGAGACGGGTGTAGGTGGGACGAACAAATCTTTCATCTTCGGCGGTGGGACTCGTGGAGGGCCCATGCGGCCGCGGATGGTGCTGTTGAGGTCTTCGCTTCTGGAGGCGTAATGGCCCAGCGTCGACTGGCTCTGCGGTGCCCGAAGACCGCGCTCCGGCGAGTTCTGCCCGTCACGCATTGAGCTCATCGGTAAGCGCGTGCTCGCGCCTGGGATCTTCGATGGGCTAGTGCGACCCGTGCTGTTCGCCGAGACCGATGAATTCAGAAAGGAGCTTGACATGGTCGAAGCAGACAAGAGCGGGTTCCGTGATGCCATCTTCGGCGGCCCTGTCGGTGTCTTACTCCTAGGCGGTGGTGGACCTCTCAGCGTCCCTGCTCTGCTCTGCACGGGGTTGGTTCTCCCACCGCTTTTTGGTGCTTCTCTAGTCGGCTGCAGCGCATTTGGCGTCTTGCTCCTCGGCGGCGGGACTTTCGTCTGATTGGCCTCCAGCTCATCCAGATACCGCAAGCCGTGCACGCAAAACGGACGACCGTACTCATCCTCCCACGCCTCAAGCGTCCTGCGCAAGTCCGACTCGACTTTCGGCAGGTCCTTGGTGATGCGCTTGCGCATCTTCTCCTCCCTGAGCAGCTTACCAGGATCGCGCTTCTCACCTTTCTGTCCTTTCGCCATGAGGCGGCTGGCGTCCTGACTGCTCGTCTCCAGATCCTCGCGCTCTTTGATTAGGCTCCTGTGTCTGTCGATGACCGCCAGGATCGGTGCGCGCTGCTCCTTCAGCGCTTCCAGGCGTGCAATCTCATGCTCGTGTGCTGACAATAGTGCGTCCGTGTACTCATGAGAGAACGCTGGCGCAAAGTCCAACATCTCCTCCTCCGAAAAGTACAAGCCATCCCACAGCTCTTGCAGCTTGAAGCGTGCATCCTCCACGAAGAGGTGCAAGTTCTGCCTCTTCAGCTCATTCAGCCTCGACAGTTCGTTCTCGAACTCGTTGATCTGCCTCAGCCCGCAACCCCTGTTCGATGCCAAAAACTGCCTGCGCTCGCTGTCGTTGACACTCAGCCTGTCCCACAGGCTCTCCACGTTTGCGCGCAACTCCTTCAGCTTCCGCTCCCGCTGCTGCTTCTCCGACACGAGCTTATCGCGCCTGGAAGCCAAGCGCTTCAGATCCTCCTGATGCAAGCCTAGCTGCTCTGGCGCTTCGTGGGCGCACTGCACGATCTTGCTGTCGACTTGCGCCTGCGGTGTACCGAGCTCGGACCAGAGGTTGATGACCTCGTCTGCTATTTGCGATACTGTGGCGATGCGCTTGTTGTACTCTTCATACACGCGGGTGAACTCTTGGTCCAGATTCGCGACATATGTTGGCGACAAGTCGAAGTTCGGCGGTACTTTGGCGTTCGGCGATGTTGGCGGGAGCGTGATGGAGACGAAAGATGGCTCGAGGTGAGAGGCGTAGGATTCGAGGGCCTCGACCAGCTTCTTGACCTGCTCGTACCGCTCGCGATGTAGCTTCGACACCGTGTGGTGCTTCTCCTTCAGCGCTTGTATGCAGTCAAGCAGCGGGTATGTAATGTTCAGGCCATCCTGGTCATCCTCGTAGTCATCATCGCTTGGTCTGCTGTCGTCGAGTGAGCGCTCCATCTGCCGGATGATCTTAACCAGACGTTGCGCTTCTTCGGTGAGGTCGTGCTTCTCCTTCGCGACAAGGTTGAGCTGGTTGTGTAGTGTTTCTGACAGTGCCGAAAATAGCTGCATCATGTGTTAGTACGCCTCACGGTGGCCAGCGTATGGTCATGGCCTACCTCCGATTCTCTCGAATCGCGCTCATGGCTCGGGACGCCAATCTCGTCGAAGAAACCATGCAAGCGCTCGACAATCGTGGTGACCTGCTGCGACAGATAGGAGGAGTCCATTGCGGTGTGCGAGCTGCCAGCAACAGAGACGGCCGATCACTGGACCATCAACGTGGATCTGCGCTTCCGAGGAATGCGAGATGAATGCGCGATCGGGCGTGCGGTGTTTGACGCGCGGTGTTTGTGCTGTATGTATGATGTCGCTAGATTGCTGGCTAGGCTGTCTGGAAGATGCTCGAACGCCTTGAGGGATGGCTTCGAAGTGATGGATGGCTGAAATGAATAACGTACTTGAGGCAAGCTAGCAGATCAGCATTGGCGTTGGCTCGACCTGTGGACCTTGTGGTTGTTGACGTTTCGGCTCTGCCTGACGACCGGCAAACCTTCTCGTGGGATTGCGGATCCGGATCCCGCTTCCACGGCTCGCGGCGATCTCGTGCGGCTCTTGCGCCCTGGCACATGCATAAAGTCTGGGTGAGTCCGATCACGTTTGCATGCGCTAGGCAACTGCTACATCGGTCTTTCCAGTCATGACAAAGACGCACCCCTCGCTGTTACTCAACAGCATACCGACTTTCGATCTCGTACCTCCGTGAAGCAAGCCTACACCATGGCGATGCCTCTCCCATCCCCAGCGCCTTCTCCGCCACCAGAAGTCGCACTCGCACGTCCCAGCATATCGGCAGAGATCAATACGGCAACGCGAAAGCAGCATACCGAACTCAACCGCTTGATTATCGAACGCCTACCTCTTGCATTGCCACCCATCGCTCAAAACCCGGCGCTGCTTGACCAAGGCCTAGCCGCTTTCGCGCACATCTTCTTTGCCTTTGAGGGGATATGGCAAAGCATCGAGGACGGCTTTCACTCACTCAACAAGTACAACCCGGATAAAGCGCATGAGTACGATGTCTGCTCTACATTGGCCTTCTTGCGGCCGAGCGGCCTCACGCGGTCGGAGAGGTTGAGGCGTGATCTCGAGCACATTGCAAAGCGGACGGGCAAGCCTACGCCACCGCTGGGAGCATATGAGAAGAAGCTCGTCCAGCATATCCGCGACACCATAAACAGCAGACCGCACGTACTCCTCGCCTACGCGTGGGTGATGTACATGGCCATCTTCTCCGGCGGGCGGTGGATACGGCAGCAGTTCGCCAATGCGGGGCCAGAGTTCTGGACGGGCGAGCCGGGCGTTGCACTGGCCGAGAAGCAGGACAAGACGGATGTACCGGGTTTCAGCTTCCTATCATTCGAGGGTGAAGAGGATGGCGAAGATCTCAAAGCAGACTTCAAGGCGCGGCTGGTGGATACGGAGGTGCTTCTGACGGACCAGGAGAGGCAGGAGGTCATCGACGGTGCACATGAACTTTTCGATCATTGCATCCAGCTGGTGGGTGAGCTGGACAGGAAGGTGGCGCGGCGAGCGGTCACTTCGCTCGTGCTTCCGGCTTTGCTCCTGACAGTGCTATTCATCCTCGTGGTCGGACTCTACTGGTTCGACAACTATGGGTACATGCGCCGCTGATCATGTACGGAAGGAGGACATGGGCGGCGTTGGGGTTTGGCAACAGGGTGGCACAGATATGATACCCTATGGATCTCGTCCGCGGCTCTATTTTCATCTCTTGGAGCGCATGGCGTGCCTTGGATCGTTCACTCATATGCCACTTGTGTTTCTGTTACCAGATTCACGTGCTATATCTCATCACTGCATGACACGTTGGAGTGGGTCGTTTTCTAACTCTTCGTTCCAATTCATTACCAACAGTCTTCATCACCAGCATTGCATCCATAACGCTCGGTCACTCTACCGATCCCGTGTCAACACCACTATCCGCCAGCGGCATTGGTCCACAACAACACCTCGCAGCATGGATGCCTCGCCACTCACGAAGCTGCCGCCCGAGCTGAGGAACAACATCTTCGAGCTAGTGGTGGTTCTATATCGTCAAATTCTCATCGACGTGGAGAGCGGTGAACAACAGATCACAAGCGAAAACCAGGCAGAGATCCAGGACGCCTTCGCCCTTGTGGCGAACATGCAGGCAGATCCGTGCGGAATGCTTGCCGACATTCTTCGCAATGCGTTTTGGGTAGATGCGGGTGCGCTGGACCATGTCGCCCTCTCGCCTCGCGATCCTACGGGAAGGAGAGACGATGAGTATCATGAGAAGGCCAAGACGAGAGCAACGGTTCTCAGTGGCTGGCTACGCTCGCTCGGGCCCGGCGCTACACACATTCGCTCCGTCGATATTTACGTCGGGAGATGGTGCACCCATTCAAGCGCAGCGTCAACGCCGAAGCTCACGGCATGGATCATCGACCACTTCAAAGGCATGTTCACGGCCGCAAACACCAGCACAAAGCTCATCTTCGAAATCAGCTGGAGCAATCACCAATCTGTGGTTCGGGTCGAGATATCGCTACCGCTCGGGGACTCGGATCAGCACGTGGTGGACCAGGATCTCGAACGCGCTCAGGATTACCTTCTAGCCAGCGCCGACGGTGAGAAACAGAGGGAGCTTTCCAAGGAGCTCAACGCCTGCAAGGACGACGTGCGGGAGATGTTCTTGGCGCTTCGGTGCTTGCAAGATCCGTCTGCGGAGGCATTCGCCTCGTGAGCAGAAGGCACGCGGTTACGGTGGGTATTAAGTGCTACAGTGGTTCGCCTATGCTTAGTCGACTAAATCGTGGCGCAGCAGGAGAGTAGCATTGCGTACGGCCGTCCCCACAGGCTGTTCCAGTCCCGGCCAGCCTACTGAGATCCGCTGTTCGTACTGTGCCCAGGTGCTTCTTACGTTGTCAATAATGGCGCTTAAGAGGCGTTCTTTGCCACCGGGAGACCAGGCGGGCTCGGTGGCGTATGGGCTCATTCAGTAGTGACTTAGGTATTGAGCTTGCTCTGGGCCCAGTTTCACATGCCAGCTTCTCTAGGTCTTTCATCGTGATCATCTACTCACTTCCAGACTTGCTGGACGCTACTTGCAACACCATCCAGTGATACTTCCACACAACCTGCATAACAGGCTCAACAGCCTTCTTCGACTGGTCCTACCTCGGATACTCGTACCAACATTCTCACGCACTGTTGTCACTGGACGCCGGACACCATCATGGACGCTTCACCACTCGGGAGGCTTCCGCCAGAGCTCAGGCACATTGTCTTCAACCTCGTCCTCCTCACACCAAAACTCATCGACGTTGGCATGACCACCCCGATCTACGGTCTCTCCGGGCCCTTCTTTGGCAGCGGGATGCCGCCAGCGCAGGACGTTCTCGCCTTAACGGCAACGTGCAAGCAGATGCGATCAGAAATCATACCTGTTTTCTACAGCGCGAATGAATTCGTCATCAACGTGTCTGCACTAGCAGAAGAGACCTGCGAAAACGCTATCATGGAGATGGTCAAGTCCCAAGCTCTTTTGCTGCGCGGCTGGCTCCAATCGCTCGGGCAGAACGCATCGTGCTTGCGTAAGGTCATCATTCACGCCGGCGCATGGGAGACAGTCTTCCTCGATGCACTCGCGAGCTCTGCGCTGACAGCGTGGGCGGTGGACCTTCTCAATACGGTCTTCGATGGTACCATGGTGAAGACCACGTTCCGTTCCAGTGTCCGTTATGGGGACCGCGATGACTGCCACATCATGCCTGTTCTTTTGTGTCCACCTTACAACCTGCAACAGCAGCAAGCGATGGCCAAGGCCATTGAGGCCAGGCGCCAGCGCGAATGGGACATACAAGACGACTACAACAAGACTGACGTCCGCCGAAGCATCGTGCAACTCGACGCCGACAAAGGGGAGCTGCTTCAACTGTTTGAGGCTCTCCGGGCTCTGCGCACGATGGTCTGAGAGGTTGCAAAAAGGAGGGCGGAGACCATTCGCAAAGACCTCGCGGGAGCGGTGTGGTTCGTGTCAGTATTGAGTTTGGACGCCGCTCACTGCTCCGCAAGCTCCCGCCTGAGCTTCGCAACAACATATACAACCCCGTGCCTATGTCCAGACCTGTTGCCAGTGTCTTCATTAAATACGACGGGCCATTGCTACCGAGCCGTATCAGTTCAATAAGCTGGCGGTGACAATGACCATGGTGCACACGTCCAAACCCGTGAATGTTGGACTGGGTCGCTGGGATGGAGCGTGCATTGGTGCCGGGAGCGTGCTCAGCTGTCTCCACCACAAGCAAGGAGCATACAATATGGATCGCCCACGACCAAGCCCCTCGGAAGAAGACATGCAGCAATCGTGTCTCGGACGGGCAGCAGTTTGATGTACATACTCCCCTTTGAGGGTTTCGGGCACAACACGCTGCTACGATTCGGAGGAATAAGGGTCACTGGTTATGGTTTTGATTGTTTGTTATACCTGCAGTTTGCTTGAGACAGACAAAGCCTATCCTTCTGGATCAGGGCTATCGTCGTGCTTGTATAAAATTATACTGCCTTCGCTCAGTCTTTAATCGTTGACTACGTTACCAGCTCTCCTCGTAGCTTGCGCAAGCCAGCGTCGACTACGCACCATTCGATAGAGTGAACGGGTCACCGCTGGAAAGGCTACCTCCCGAACTCCGCAACAGCATCTTCGGGCTCGTTCTCACCTTGCCGATACCCATCATCATCGAGCTGCACGCTGATAGGCTTCAGGCGTACAAAGTGAGAGACGAAGGCTTCATGTCGGAAACGGACGTCTCCATGGGTTGGCATCCGCTCCGTGACAGAATATTGGCAAAGTCAAGACTGCAAGACGCTATGGCGCTTATGGTTGCCAACAAGCACATCCATCAACAGTGTATCCCGATCTTCTATGGTGTCAACAGGTTCCACTTCGAAGCGAAAGACAGTGACTGGAGATTCCAGCGCCCGCTGTTTCACAGTACGGAGAGAATGGCGAAGAATCTTCGGGTTTGGCATCACTGCATCGGGCAGGGCGTACAGGATTTGCGACACGTTGATACATACCTAGGCAAACTGGCGGCTTCTCGAGGCAACGATGTCAACCTGCAGGACTGGACGAAAGCCTTGAGATGTTTCAGAGGCGTCTTGCGGCGGTCGGAAGCCGTTGAGATGACGTTCTGCTTTCGCCTCTTGTGGGACTTCAAATCGCTGGTCTCAAATGGATGGACAAAGCAGTCGAGGAGCTTCGACCGGCGCGATTACTCCCACGTGGATGTCTCGCTAGCGAATCCATCCAAGACTCGTCGGTCAGCACTTAGTGCGGTCGAGTACGGTCGCGGCCTACTTGCGAAGAGACCGTACTGGAAGGCCCCGGACGATGCAGGGGTTATGCTCACAGCAGAAAGGCGGCTGGACGAGATTTGCAAGCATCTGGAGTTGACCTTCAATTCATAATACGGTAATACCGTCTCTCCCGTATCACTGGGCTCCGCAGGATACAGGTCCATACATGGTATCTGATCCAAACATTGCCAGCTAGGGTATGGGCGATTGGGTAGGTTGCATCACAGATGTATGCTACTTCTTGTTTAGGTTGAGTCACTGGTATATCCTGATGAAGCCGTCTCCGGAGCTGTGAATGCGGCTACCCATGGAGCGAGAAGGATGACCGAAAGCTTGGCATGCCTCCACTGCAGCGGTAGTTTCCTCTAGAAGCTGTGTGACTCCCTGAGACACAATGTTGATGTCGCTCAGGCCTGCAAACGCCACTGGTTCACTATGACATTCACTGGCTGGTATTCACATCACGACTTCGCCGAATGGCTTCACCGCGGCACGTAACACAAATTAACACAAACCGATCTGCATGCACTGTTTCTTAGCTTGTGATTATCGGCGTCCAAGATACTCTCGTGGCACTCTCAAAGTTGAACGTCCACCACTACGGGTCCATTCCAGCTCTTGACCTACTGCTCTCCCAACAATGGACGCCTCGCCACTGAAAGCACTCCCACCTGAACTCCGTAACCTGGTTTACGAGTACCTCCTTTGCGGTCAGGAGGGAATCCACTTGCGCATTGAAGATTGCCTTCGCCCCGAAGACAAGCACGGCGAACCTCTGCCTTGCAATCTCAGCATTACCGACACGTGCAAGGAGCTCCGGGAAGAGTCTCTTGCGCTATTATACGGCAGGAACAGCTTCATCATACACACCAACGCCATCGACTACTACTACTGCCAAGATTCCGATGGATACAAATTATTCCGGGAAAAGATCAGGAGCTCTGGTTTCACCCTTCGTGGCTGGTTGCAATCACTCGGCGAGAATGCGCGACTACTTACAGTGGTAGACCTTGCGTTAGGACTATGGGAGACCCACAGAGTTCGTAGAGAGGTCGAGGCAGTGCACTACGTGCTCAGCGCTATTAAGCACTTCCATGGAATCATGTATGATAGCCCGACGAAGTTCACCGTTTCTCTGCGACTGAACTGGAACGCTGACTCGTGGTGCGACATCGGCAAGGACCTTCACGTCAAGCTCGATCTATCGTCACTCGAGGCTTGCCAGTCGGCTGTTGAGCGCGCGCTCGTCGATGGCGACTCAAAGCTGTTTGCAGAGCTTCGGGCTGCTGACTTTAAGATCCGTGAGCAGGAGCTGACCAGGTGCCGTGCAAAGCTGTACGACTTGCTCGGCAGACTTGAGGCCAACGGCATAGTGAGGGCTGGCACATGAGATCGTGAGGTTCCTTGGTCTCATATGCATGGATTTCGGCATATGCCGTGTTTGCCTACGCACAGTCTGGGTGGCGGAGACACATCACCAGCAGCAGCTGGAAACAAGAAGCATGCATCGGGGTGCAAGGCCGCCATCATGGGAGAAAGGTGGCTGACGGTACTTCGAGATTGGGCAGGACCCTAGATTGGTGGTGGGAGGCATGCCACTTGAGCTGTAATGCTAGAGAACGGGTACCATCAAAATCGCTGCCACTTCGATCACCAGATAGTTCCATGTCCATTTCGGGAAAACGCGCCAAGGCTTTCACATGTCAACGTTGCTGCTTCATTAACAGGCTTGTAATGTCCGTGTATGTCCGACTTGGAGCAAGCACGGAAGAACATCGACCACTTCCTCGATAGTTTCGAGGAAGACATGTATTTCGCGACGACAAAATGTGTGCTCCAGGGGTTGATCGCCAGTCTGCTTGGAGCTTCACCGGCGCGTCAGCTGGTGTCGGCGTGAAAGCGCTTGGACTCACGCACGCACGCATGCGGTATCTGGAGGACAGAGGCAAAGGGCTGACTAGGTGCGCTGCTTGATCGGGAGGGCCCTGGGACGACGATGGGTGGACCAGAACATACGGTGATGATTGCGAGGGCGCTGCAGTGAGGTCTAAGCTGCCCTTCGTTCGCGACCAAAACTCAAAGAGTAATGGCTCCGCATCAGCAGTTCTCTAAGGGCCGAGCGTGAATGAAGCGTTCGTGCGATAGCTTTTCGGAGAACGCACACACTCCCATGCGACGCGCTGGAGTTTGAAGAGTGTTGTCATTCAGTGCTTCAAAAGGTAGCTACCTTCTCCGCAACGCAGTCCCCATTGCAAGCCGCATGCCAGCCATATGAACGCCGTTCGCAGCCTGCGCAGCTGCTACGCTTTCGTGACGCTGTATGCCATCCTCATCCCCCATCTCCTCGCTTCCTTCGCTCCAGTTGATGATTCACCGGTGCTGCCGAATGTTAGACACCGCACCAGTCCCTGGTTTATGAAATGTCTTACCTTGGTGAAGCCGATGTCGTTGCTCTTCTCCCTGAAGCACTGACGGCAGATGTTCAGGCCGTACTTGCGGATGAGACCGGCCTTGTGGGTGCAGACGCGGCTGTCCGAGTGTTAGTCCAGCATCCTCGCACAAGCCATCCTTCCATTTATTCTGCTTCTTCGTCTCGGATGGTCACGTACCAAGATCTTGCGCCCTTGCCGTAGTTGCGTGGGCGCGAGTACCAGACAGACTCGTGCGACATGTTTGCGGTTGTGGGTGGGCTTCGGTGGGTTGCGTGGAAGCTGTAATTCGTTAGGAGAGATTCTCAGCCTCGATGGCGACAAGCAGTACCTTCGTGGATGTCGCCGGTGAGTTGTCGTGCTCGTGTCGGTCGCGGAGGTGTCGTCGTGGGCTTGGCGGGCAATTTCGCAGTGGAGGTTCGAAATGTGAGCGCGGCGTTGCGGCAGGATCCGTCGGAAGCGAGCCCTAGCGCGAGGCGATAAGGCACCAACTCAGGCAACCAACATCCACAAACATCGTCACTGTTGTCTCGTCTTGCCAGATCCACGACCCATTTGGAGGAAGTGACGAAGACACGCAATACCAGAAGTCGACAACATGGTGCGCACGATCTCCTCGGGCCAAAAGCCGGCGTCTAACTAACAGCATCCAAGTCCCGCGACTCCAGCTTCACCTACCTCCACCTCCACTCCTCCCACCACGCCGACCTGCTCGAGTCGTTCACCTCTGTCAAGCTTCCAGCCGAGGAAATTTATGTCGCATCACAGCACCAGCCGATCAACCCAGACGACGAAGACGATGTAGTGCCAGACCAACATGCGGCATTCGGGATCCAGCGGGCTACGCAGAAAGCACGAGAGCCGGCGTGGAGGGACTTGGGCCTGGAGAGCCTCATGACCGGTGGACCGCCGGAGCAGCAGGCTACTGGAGGAGCATCGCGGACAGGCAAGCAAGGTAGCGTTTTAACGCTTAGATGAAGACTATGACTGGGCTGTTTTGTTTGAGCATGGTGCAAGGTGTATAGCGCATGAGAATTGGGCTGTCATGCGTGATATGATATCCCTGCGAGGCACCGCGTTCTCGATCAGTCTGTCCGGAAGTTGATACCTAATGCTGCAGCCCAGCATGTGTGGTTGAAGCGTCAAGCATGGCTGTCAAACCTCTTGGACCTTGGAACGACAGCACCAGGACACAGCTAGGCAAGTTCCAGCTGCCAGTGCTCGCGGATCCTCATTCTCATATTCGGCTCATACGTATGCAAGCTGGTGGGAAAGACAAACCCATAGTATGCGAGTTGACGAGCACCAGTCTCAAGGATGCTCCTCCTTATGCCGCCATCTCCAACACTTGGGGTGATCCTACGCCTGTGACCGACATCAGTCTGAACGGCCAACTGCTCAAAGTGCATCACAACTGTTGCTATGCTCTTTTGGCAAACACGCTTGCAAGGTTTGTACGAATATTACTGGCTAGACGCCATCTGCATCGACCAAGCCAATTCCGACGAGAAAAGCGCCCAGGTACAGCTCATGGGCGATATCTTCTCAGGTGCTGGACGCGTAGTCGTATCTTTGGGCTCGCACGGAGATGAGAGTCAGTTCCTGCTCCACATCGCACGCGAGCTGGATGCTTCTGCTTGGTGCATGAAGCTTGAGATGGCCAGCACCAAGAGGAAAGCCCTTAGAGCGGAGTGGATGGACCATATGGGCCTCAGCGAGCCGGACAGTCTTCAGCGTCTCGCATACGCATGGCATCACTTCTGCGACCGGCCATACTGGCACCGTGTCTGGATCGTCCAAGAGTTCATCTTGGCGCAACCGCTGGCTGTCACCTTCATATGTGATACAGACAGTATTGACCTGTACCTTATCCTCCAACTCTACGACGACATCATGATCGACATGATGTCCTCTGATGAAATCAATGCAACACCATTCACCAAGATCCTGAAAATCACGGACAGAGTGGACATGGGCTTCCCACCGCTCGCCGACGCTCTAAGGTTCTGCAATGATGGAGGGTGCTCGGATGTCCGGGACCGTATCTACGGCTTTCTGCGTCTGTGTTACTGGCCAGATGACATCCCGGCTCTGAGCCCGGACTACACGCGGTCCACGTTTCAAGTGGCATTGGAATCTGTGAAGTACCTCGAATAGCACCGCAACGCTTTCTCACAGATAGAAACTCTGCTTGAGGCTCTCAGGATCGATGTCGATACGGCTGAGTTGGCTTAGCTTTTCACCGAGAGGCGTCGTCCGGCTCATACCGACGAATGCGAAGCGCCAGATGTTTGTCCTGCTGTGATGCCAGTCAAGCAATGCCACGCCTCGATACACTCGTTCGACTGCTGCCAGATACGAGCCGACGAGTTTGGACAGCACACAGCGACTTTGCAGGACACGCGACTGGGGAGCTCGCTAACAAGCCGGCAGTGTCTCCTGCTCGGGACCCCGCAGCACGTATATGCGATCGGCTAGCTGCTTCCACTGGCCTGGAGGCTCCAAAGAGCGTCTTCACGCCCGACTCACGCATTGGCGCGAGAGTCACCTCTTATGCCCGTACTGGCGACATACTCGCCAGAGTGGACAGGCTCGACAGGTTCAGTTCCCCGTTAGTCCATGATCGGACTTGTCTGATTCTACGGCGCAGCCTGTCTCCTGAGGATGACCTGTGCGAGATTGTGGGCCAAGCCATTTTAGAACCCGGCTTCCAGATCTGTACCAGCTCGGATACGCGCGGGTGCAAGTGCCTGTTCGACCCCTCTGATCCGCATAGTCATGTCGATGAAGAAGACATCGTAGCTCTGCTCGGCCAAGATCGGACGCGCGACGAAGAGAATCAGCAGCAGCTCTTTACCGAGCGCCTTAACGTACGCGTCACGGCATCCAAACGGTCATGGTATGCTCTGGCCACAAGCCAGGCTGAGCTGGAGAAGCTTGCTTCGGACGACTGGCGGAGAGTGACACAGGCTGGTATGGCTAATGTCGAGAGGATGGCAGTAATGTTCGAGAACTTCCTTAGTGCGGCAAACAACCAATAGTGCAGCCCGCATCGACGCGTCACGGTTATCCATGTGATGTGTGTGCCTAGCGAAGAGCTTCGGCGTCCGGCAAGGTGCACCTTCCGCATTGGGACACCCAGGCGTGTTAGCCTCGGCAACATCGGCTTTCCGGAGTCACGCTGCAACTGACCTCTTCTCGCGAAGCACATTCGAAACCCTCTCAGCTCTAGTTGACGGACCTATCGCTACAACTGTATCGTCTCTCCGGCCGTACCCCTGCTTACCCCGCGAAATGCGATGATCTTTGGATCCAGCCGTGCACAGCGTGGGATGTGCGACTGGGATGAAAAGTGTTGCAACACCAATGGCACTGCTTGCTGCTCAACATCTCCCTCGGTCGGACTCTTGTGCACGCACAGCTGACACTACAATGGAGTACAGTCCAGGCTCGACTTGCCCGGTCACCAGGCGTCGGACCTGCTTACACCCATCACAAACGCTCTTGCATTCGCATAACACTAGCTGCTAGTGATATGCCGCATGCCTCTCCGCGGCTGGCAAAGTGATGAGCGTGCATGTCCAGCATGACCGGTATTGTACCCGACCACATCGGCGTTGCGTGCGAATCGCCTCGGATGCTCAAGAACGTAGGCGCTGTATAAGGAGCAGCTCCCATCCAGCAGACCAGACAGTAAGGCAACCTCACACCCGCTTCCTTCTCTGTCTGTTTCGCCCGTCTTTCGCTCCATCCAAGTTTCCGACCATGTACCCCACCCTCTCCCTCCTTGCCTTGGCTTCCCTTGCCTTCGCCAGCCCTATCACAAAGCGCCAGTACATAGGCGCAACGACAGAGAACCAACTCACGGACGGCACGCCCTGCCGCGCCATCACCATCCTCTTCGCGCGCGGCACCTCCGAAGCGGGCAATGTCGGCTCCCTAGCCGGTCCGCCGTTCTTCCAGGCCGCAGTGAACATGGTTGGGAGTGCGGACGTCGCCGTGCAAGGCGTAAGTCTCCTCCACTCGCACCGATGCATCAATCGTGTGTTCTGGCAATCAGCTGTGACGCAGAGTACTGACGGATATAAAGGTTGCGTACGGAGCGACCATTGCCGAGTTCCTCGAGGGCGGCGACCCGGCCGGCTCGGCTACGCTTGCCACGCTGGTGGGGACGGCGCAGAGCCAGTGCCCGAATACCAAGCTCGTGCTGAGCGGATATTCGCAAGGAGGCGAGCTCGTGCACAAGGCGGCTGCCATGCTGTCGGCGTCGGAGACGAGCTTCGTCAACTCGGTTGTGGTCAGTCACTGCTTCCATTGTCGCGCCACATCTTGGAGACTACACCAATGCTGACGATGCTACCGACAGATCTTCGGCGACCCAGACAACGGGAAGCCCGTCGGTAGCATCCCCAGCTCTAAGGTACTCATCATCTGCCACGTAGGCGATGATATCTGCCTGGGTGGCGACCTGGTTTTGGCGCCGCATTTGACGTATTCGATCAACGCGCAGCAGGCGGCTAGCTTCGTTGTCAGCGAGGCCGGACTTTGAATTTCGTCATCTGGTCGAGGAGGACTGTTGGCACGATCATCTGTAGCAAGGAGGCATTCTGTCGGCTTAGCACCGTCCGCTGTGATCGCATCTCGTGCCATCTCTGTCCAACGAAAACGCCACATACTCAGCGGTCACCTGATACTCAAGCGAAGCCGTGCACGTGGCAATGATGAAACATCTATTAATCGTAACACATGCTACTTCTTATCCGTCTCCTCAGTGAACTTCCGATACCCCTCAGCATCCATCAACGCATCTAACTCCTGCGCACTGCTGATCTTGATCTTCGCCAACCAGCCATCGCCCTCGGGACTGCTGTTGATGGTGCCCGGCTTGTCCTCCAGCACGCTGTTGACCTCCAGGATGGTGCCGCTGACGGGCGTCATGATGTCCGAGGCAGACTTCACGGACTCGACGGCGCCGATGGCGTCGCCTTTGTTGACCTCGGTGCCCTCGGTCGGCAGCTCGACGTAGACGACGTCGCCGAGCGCTTTGGCGGCGTAGGTGGAGATGCCGATGGAGGCTGTGGGTGTGGATGGGTTAGTATTGAAGTCGTTTGGTATGCTGTGACTATCTAGCAAGCGTACCACTTTCAGGGTCCGAGGTGTCGATCCATTCGTGGTCTTCCGTGTAGCGCTTCTCCCACACTGTAGAGCGTCAACCCGTGCTCATCCTCATCTTGCCCGTAGCTGTGATGGTACCTCTTGCGCCGGCACTGAAGCTCCGCACTGCTGGTCTGAATGGCTGTTGCTGCGCTCGAAGACGCAGATACTGCTGCCGACTACATCTTGCTATGCCCCTCGCTGGTCCTTGGAGTGCTCGTGCGGCTGCCACGCCTGATTGTGCGATTGCGGCAGACATTCTGGTGATATCCTGGTGACGTTGCTGGACAGCTCACGACCTCATTGTCAATGGTCGCGGGGATGCCGGGGCCGAGACGCGGAGATGGCTCGGGCTTGGCGAGGCTCTTCGACTTCAAGAGTTCGATGGCATATAGCATAGTGAGTGGAAGACACCAGCGATAACAGTATGCTCTATGAGCTGATAGGAGTGGTATGGTCGCCTCTTTGCCATGCACCGTGCAAGCTAATACTCCACCCAGGTCCGCCCTGGCCGCGGCGTCAACGAGATCAAAGAGTTCGCGCGCACCACCTACCCATCCTCTCCATACCCGAACTAACACCTGCACCCTGCCCACAGAATCGCCAAAACCACCGGCAACATCATCCTCTCCGCCGGCGGCGTCGTGCGCGGCATCACCAACTGGGGCGTCTTCCTGCTCCCCAAGCCCGCCCGCAAGCAAGGCGCCATCTACAACCAAGGCCACTACTTCATCCTGCGCTTCGACTCGGGCGCCAAGACACAGCATGCGGTGAGACGGACACTGGGGCTGGATCCGCGGATGATCCGGTATAGTGTGGTGAAGATGGGCAGTTCGCTGGAGGAGATTCGCGGGGTGGGTGGGAAGGCGGAGTGGCCGCAGGCGAATAAGGGGAACTTGTGAGAGGGAGGAACTTGTGTTGATATAGGGGTGAAGTGCATTGGGCGGCGTTTGAGGAGGGCGAGTCAATGAGGCTTGCTGGCTGTATGAGCTATGGGTACCGCAATGGCTGAGTGCCTTGAGTGGCACCGTGGCTACTCATCCCAAATTCTCGCAGCGCAGTAGTCGTGCTCTCACGACTTCCATCTCCCTGCGCGCTACAGCCGCGCGCTGACGTCCACTCGCTACACCGCAACTGGAGGATGCTGCATGCCCGCCGTGACCGGTCAAAGCTCCTAAACCCGCGGTGCAAACTCATAGCCATACATGAGGCATGGCATGCCGTACACCGAGGCGGTTCCCTCCACGGAGCGCATCTGGAATCCCATCTTATCCAAGGTGGCAATGACCGGCCGATACCATTCCCCAATATTGGAGCGCCCCGTCTCGGTCAGACCGTCGATCACCTTGACATCATACCCACGGCTCCTGAACTTGTCCACAAACTCCTCGAACAGCTCCGGGCTGAAGAACACTCCCAGTGAGCGGATGTTGCGGCATGCTTCCGGGCCGATTCTGTTGAGCCAAGCGCTCAGCTGCTGACCGTCGTTGTTGGCATCGCTGTCTCTGTACCACGTACGAGATTCACCGTAGTCGGTACTGGCGTAGTCCCTAGAAAGAAAGGTTAGAGCCCATCTCGTTTATCAAATGTTGGGTGATCCCCTCCGCTTTACTCACATCAGCAGCGTCTCCGACCGGAGCTGGCGACCTATTCGGGTGACAGGGTGTTGGATGTTCCCGATGACGTCGGTGTCAAGGCACTTGACCTTACGTGGTGCTGAGAAGACAAACCCGTAGATGCGGTTACGCAACTTTTGGGAGAGGCGGTTCAGTGGTGAGTTGTCCATGTCGTAGACCTGCTCTTGCTGATAATCGTGTCAGCTGTAGTGTACTGCGTGTGGCGACTGAATCACGACTTACATTGGTTGTCGTGGGCGAAGTGGTCCTGAAAGATTGATGTGTGCCGTTCCAATGTTTACGACGGCATTTGTGATGGAGCTTCAGCGGTGGCCGCGGCTGTGGCCGTGGCGATAACGATGGCGATGGCGGTGACTCATATGTGACACCGGTGAATCAAAACCAGACAGTCTCGTGGCAGACAGACGGGCTTGCGTTTGACGAGGAATTTCCATGTGATCCCCAAGTTGGACTTGGACTTGGAGTTGGGCTTGAGGTTCGGAATTGCGGGAAAGGGAAGGAGCGACCGACGTGCGTACACGTGAGGGCTGCGTTCATTACTGAGTCTGCTGACGGCCCTTATTTCCTGGAAGTCGCTGGTCGCAGCCTCCCTGTGTCGCGTTCTGCCAGCCATCTCCCATTTCACTCCCATTCTCCGCTTGTGCGACATGCCACGCCATGAATTCGCAGCCCGCATCCACCCCCTATTTCCCCAGCAAGCGCTCATCGGGCCTCCGCACTGTCACTATATACAGCGACCGGTCAAGCTCAACCCTCCTAACATGCACCCCAACCTCCAAGAGCGTCTTCACCACATCGCGGTACTCCCAAAGCTGGCCATCACCCGCTTCAGGCACCTTGTCAAGCACATCGCTCACTTCCACGCGCAATCCGTATTCCATATACGATGGCGCAATCGCTCCAAACTTCTCCGCGCTCATGATGGTGCCACCGACGGATCTCAGCGCAGCGCAGGCGTCGGGTCCGATGCACCGCAGCCAGGCGCACAGCTTCGCCCGTGTAGGTTTAGACCTATGCCGGGGATAGAAGGGCGTATTAGCATAGTACATGAGCAGGCTCTCTGCGCGGGCTTGATGGCACACTCGCGTGAAGGCGTGTTGGATGCAGCCGTTGTATTCGCGGTGACCAAGTCTCACGATGTTAGGATAGTATCCTGGTGGCCCGAATACAAGCTCGTAAATGCGGTTGCGGAGCTCTGGCGACAGGCGGCCGAGGGCTGATTTGTCCATGACTCTGTGCTTCTCCGCTCGCCAGCGTGCGCACCTTCCGGCTATGTCAAAGTTGATCACTCACTGACGTGCAGTTGTTTACAGGTGCCTGCTCGATCAAGAACGGACGCGAAGCTTGTAGACTAATGGGTCGACTGTGGTGTTGATGCTGCTGTTGTAGTAAACAGTACGTGTGTGTTCCGCATGCATGCATGCATGCACGTGCAGGGTCCTGCCTACCGTATGCATACCTTACATACCTCAGGCAGAAGCGCAGAGAGGAAAACTTTGCGTACGGCAAGTGCTTTGCAGGGTCTGGTCGCCTCAGGCAGAAGCGTAGAGAGGAAAAGTTTGCGTGCGGCAAGTGGTTTGCAGGGTCTTCTTGCATGTGCAGGTGCAGGTGCGGCTGGAACACTGGAAGCTGTGACGAGCAAACGCCGCCAAGACGGTCTAAGCTGGCCTGTGCCTACAGAAGCGCGTGGGAAACGGAAGGAACGCCCGCGTGTTGCCGCAGCACGACTCCAGCTGTTCGCAACTTCGCTCCGCCCGGCCGTCGTGTCGTGGCAGTGGAGTATATAGCACGTGGAAAATATCGGCGAATATGATATTGTCAGACACGTGAATGTTCACAGATGCTGATCCCAGGGGCGAAGAAGGGAGGTCCCAAGAAGGGCGGATCGAACGTTCCTAGACAGTAGCAAGGTGTTGCCGATGATCCACTCCGGGATCGCCCCGAGAAGCTGCAGCAAGCCGCCGAAGAAGTAGAAGACGCTGATGTTCGCCGCGCCGCCACCTCCCGCACCCCGCCAGCTTATGAGGGCGGGGGTCAAGGAGCCTACGGAAATGAAGAAGTCGAGGAGTGCCCTAGATCGGATCCGACACTGGAATCAGTCTACGCCGAGCAACGCGGAGCGTCGACGCACTGGAGGTACGTACAGGGGCGTCGGGTTGGCGAAATAAGTTCGTAGCAGATCTGCAGTCCATCAACTCTTACTCCTCCTCATAGTACGTATCGGAAGTGGGGGTTCTGCCAAAAAGTCAGCATCAACATCCCACGCCAACACAGGATCGAAATCTCTCACCTCAAAGTCCGTCAAGTCCACCGCCATCTCATCCAGCACGGTACTTCCGCCATCATTCGCCAGCGTGGCCGCCGCATCTCTCGCCTTATTCCGCCGAATCAGCAGCAAGCGCAACGAGATCGCGACGACGACCTGAGTCGCCGAGCAGCTGATGATGAGCTTGCACCCGGTGGCGTACGTGGGCGCCTCCGAGGCAAGGAAGGCGTGCGGGCCGATGATATTGCCGATGCAATAGGCGGCGAACACGATTGCCGTGGCCGTCGTGCGCTTGGTGTAGCCCCCGAGGTTCGTGGCGGGCATTTGCATGGCGAGCACGAGCGAGCAAACGTAGGCGCCGCAGATGTAGTAGCCCACCAGGACGCCGTAGGGCGATGTCTGGCGGTCCATCTTCCACATCATGACCGTGCCGATTATGGTCGGGATGAGGTAGATGGCCATGACGAGGGTGCGGACGTTGCGGAAGCGGGAGGCGAGGAAAGTGCCTGTGAGGATCCAGAGGACTTGGAAGGCGCCCGAGGGGATTCCGAGGGCGGTTGTGCGGAGGGCGTCGTGGACGACGCCTTCGATGATTAGTTTGCCGAAGTTGGCGATCTGGTGCCGGTTAGCTGGGTTGAGAGGCGCTACGGTGTAACGTCACTTACACCTCCGTTGATGGTCTCGTTCAAAAGTACGAAGAGAGTCAGCAGGCCGACTTGAGGATCGCTAAAAGCCTCCTTGACTTGGTACAGCTTGATGGAATGGTTCAGGATCCCCGTGCGGCCCAGTCTTCCGCGGCCAATGAGGATGGCTTTCTCCTCGAGCGTGAACCGCTTCGCTTTGGTGATATCGTCGGGGAGGAAAAAGAAGAGGAAGACTCCCCAGATCATGGTCACGCCACCACAGAGGAGGAAGATGGCCCTCCATACGGCGAAGCCCTGCAGCTGCCCGATGGCGTAGCTCAAGATGCCGCCTAGCATTGACCCGACGCCGTTGCAGCTGTAGAAGACTCCTGCGCGGAAAGGCTGCTCGTCTCGGGCGTACTGGTGGGTCTGTCAGCAACCGATGACTTCTGCGTTGACGGACGCTGGATGCCACTCACCCACATGCCTACGATCATGATAAAAAGCGGTGTGATGGTGCTCTCAAAAACCCCAAGCAAGAACCTGCATGCCGCCATCCCGGCAAAGTCGTGCGTCGCAGCCGTGAGCATGAGGATGGCGCCCCAGGCGATGACGCAGCCAGAAATGATTTTGCCCATGAGCGTGCGCTGGGCGAGGTAACTCCAGGGGTACTCGGCGAACAGGTAGGCCAGGTAGAACACCGACGCGAACCAACTATATTGGGTTAGGCTGATGCCCGTGTCGGTGAAGAGGTCGAAGACGGCGGCGTAGGATAGGGCTTGCTTGTCGATATCTTTGCAGCTTTATCAGATCGTGTATGTATATACGAACGCTGTGGGTTTATCTTACATTGAAGGACGTAGGTGCCTGCGAGCAGAGGCAAGACTGTAAGGTCAATTTTGCGCACAAGGCGCTTGACCCTGCGCTCGTCGCACAAGAGTTCCTGCACGTATTCGTGGCTTAGGTTGTTCTCATGCAGGAACACCTCGGTGGCATCTAGGTCTCGAACGACTGTCGCATCGTACTCTTCACGCTTGACGCTGACAGGGTCTTCATCGACTGCGAACTCCGGCTTGATCTTGCTCTCGTCCATGATGCGCAGATGGGCTGGACGAGTGCCGACCGGAACGCAATGGTCAATGAGCTGTCTCGTCGATCCGAATCAGTACGCGGTTGGGTCCGAACCACGTTCCTAATTCACGTTCGGGGGAGCATGTATTGTTATATCCGTCAGCAACCCAGCCTATCAAGTCTCCCTATCTCTCCGCATAGAGCTTTACGCGTACAGATGCTGGGTGTGGAGCGACTGGTGCCGGCCAACGCGCCTTGCCCGTTGCCCGAACGATATGAACCCAAACGCCGACAGCACATCATCGCGGTCTTGAATTCCTTTATCAACGAAACCGGCAATCTAGAGATGCAAAGGAGAGACAACATTCAACCCTCAGCAATGAACATATAGAGTCTCCTTCCTCACTCACCGAACCTAAACGCCGACAGCACATTAGCGCGGTCTTGAATTCTTAATCAACGAAACAGGCAATCTGGAGCCGGCCCCGAACTCCGCCACAGGGCCAAAGGACAACATTCAACCCTCGGCACTGTATATATACAGTCTCTCCTTCCTTACTCATCCACTCACCCCCCAACCATGCCGTCAAAGTCAGATCCCCTCCGCCCCCGCATCACCCTCCCGCAAGGCACCGTCATAGGCGTACAGCAACACGGCGAATACCCCAACCCCATCGACGCCTTCCTCGGCATCCCCTACGCGCAGCCCCCAACAGGCGCTCTGCGCTTCCGGCCTCCCAGAAAAGTCGAGCCGTCCTCGCAAGTTATCGACGCGTCCGCATTCGGGCCGCGCGCTCCTGCGAAGCTCTTCGTCGCCATCGGCCCGGTCCTGGAGGAGAGCGAGGATTGCTTGACGGCGAATGTCTTCCGGCAGGCTGGTGGGAGGGGCCAATGCGGCGGTGGACTTCCCGTCGCGATCTACATGCACGGCGGTGCGTTCGCGAGGGGGAACGCGGCGATGCATGACACGGGGTCTATGGTAGGCTGGTCGGCGGCGCCGTTTGTTGCCGTGTCGTTTGGCTATCGGATAGGAGCGCTGGGATTTCTGCCCTCGACTCTGAGCGCGAAAGAGGGCGCGCTGAATTTGGGACTGAAAGATCAAGTATTGCTTATGGAATGGGTGCAGGAGAATATCCAGAACTTCGGCGGTGACAGGGAGAATGTCACGCTAATTGGATTGTCGGCGGGTGCTCATTCGGTGAGTCTTTCTGGCGGTGATTTGCCGTATTCGGAAGCGCTGCTAACAGACCATGTGGTGCAGATCGGCCATCATCTTTTGAACTACGAAGAAGGGAAGAAACCGCTCTTTCACCGTGTAGTAATGGAATCCGGCGCACCTACCTCGCGAGCAGTGCGGCATTACAACGCCGAGATCCACGAAGAACAGTTCAGGGCCTTTCTGCAGGCAGTCGAATGTCCGGTTGATACACCAGAGGCGGAAATATTCCCTTACCTACGCTCCTTGCCAGTTGAGGTCGTCGCCGCGGCGCAGACGAAAGTCTTTTACGCCTACAACCCAAGCCTACGGTGGGCTTTCCAGCCCGTTATCGATGGCGAAATTATCCGCCGCAGGCCTATCGACGCTTGGCGCGAGGGGAAGTGGCATAAACTGCCCATCATGACCGGGTTCAATGGAAACGAGGGATCCCTGTACGTCAATAAGAAGATGGATTCCTCCGCCGAGTTCACCGACTTCTGGAAGACGCTCCTGCCTCAACTTACCGAAGCCGATGTCGCGACCATCAATGACCTCTACCTGGACCCAGAGCTCCACCGCGATTCCATCTACAAGGAAGACAGGCTGGAACATGGCGTCGGCAGAATGTACAAGCGCATCGAAGCAGCTTACGCCCAGTACGCCTACGTCGCACCCGTGCGCCAGACGGCGCACTTTGCCGGCGCAGAAGTGCCCGTGTATCTGTACCATTGGGCACTGACCAAAAGCGTCGTCAACGGGGCCGCGCACGCCGAGAATATGCTGTATGAGGTGCGCGACGCCGGCATCTGCGCAAGGTCGCCGGCGCAGGGGGAGTTGTCGCGGCTCTTACACAGTTATGTTACTAGTTTCATCTGCACTGGTGATCCAAACGGAAAGGAAAGCGGGTGTGGGGTGATCTGGGAGCAGCACCGCGGGGATAGGCCCAAGAAAATGATCTTTGGAAGAGATAATAAGGAGCTTATTGGAGGTGGGGTTGGAGAGCCAGCAGAGGTGATTGATGATGTTTGGACGAAGGAGGAGTCGGAATTTTGGTGGGAGAAGGTGGAGATATCACAGCAGTAAGAGACGTAGAAACAAAACAAGTTTCCCTCGCGTGTCACTGGTCGGTGGCGTGGATAATGTGGTGGTGAAATCCGCTGCAGTGTGGTGGTCGGTGGCGTGGATGATGTGGTGGTGCAGTCCGCTGCAGTGAGGTGGTCGGGTGGCACAGTTGTCAGAGTCCTGGTTGACGCCGTCCTTACTCGAGCGCGAAAACTGTCGCCAATGGGAGCACCTTGCTGTGCGAAGGTGAAGATGAAGCTGGGCAGGAGGATGGATCCGCATTGCTGACGCGGGAACGAAGCGGCGGAAGATGGGCGTGCTGGAGGCCTCGGCGATTATGCTGTACCTCCGTTGGCATTGCAGCGCCTCAGGGTACCACTGGCCGTCGAGGTTGGTAAGCGCACCTCGCCCAAGTCTAGGTCAGTAGGTTTCGCCACTCAATCTTCTCATCGTCGTCTTTGGCGCTCTTGACAAGTTCGAGATCTTTGTCCGTCACATGAATTTATTAAGCTCGAGGATAGTGACGTGCGACGCAAACCAGCGCCGACCCAACGGTGTTTGGCTTCTATCTTTGCGAGGGACCCTGATCGTGCGAGTCAATCTTTATTGGTGGTGCCTTCCGGCCCAGTGATGCTGCGTCCTCGAAACGCTAGAATTTGAGCGGGTAAAGACGGTGGCTCAACGGCGGCGGTTTGAGTGACAACGCAACGCTGAGGCTCCGGTCCTGGTGGTTGTGTGCGATAATGAGGCTGCAACTCAAGCAGCATATCGCGAGGCTCCGATCTCAACGGTGTATCCAGTCAATAAATCGAGCGGTGTCAGGTCGCTCCAATTTAAGCTTTGTGTTGTGTTCTGCGAGAGGCCAATGTGACCAGTATCGTGGTCTTCAAATTCCCCATTACCAAGGTTGTGTGTACACGCCGTCTTTCCTTCACCGGCACCCCGGGAGCGCGCGCGTGCCCTGCCACAATGCCGGCGACGCAACAGCAGCCGCTAGAGGCCCCAACCTCAGCAATGTCTCGAGCCTCCAAAGCCGAGCAGCGTATCGTATAGCACGCTCGCGAGGCTCCAATAGGAGCGGTGTATCGCACAAAAGCCGCACGTGAGAACCCCCAGGCGCCGGCGTAGGTCGAGCGAGCGAGCGGTGATGCAGTTGTCACAAGAGCTCCGCGTCGTGTGTTTTGGCGTCGTCGGCCGCTCGACATTCCGTCCAAGGCCCTCGAAGTACGTTCACCAACGAAACATGGCAGAGGCTGGTCCGTTAGGCAGTCCACGACAGTTTTCCGGTGAATGCCAAGAAGAATCGCAGCCATACTCTTCAACAATCCATCCGTGCTTGCGGCCTCAGGCGTCCAGTGAATGCGTTAAGGCAGGCGGATGTATCAAAGATGCATTCACATCCTCCGCCAAGGAAGACGAAGCTTGAGTCTTCCTGCAAACACCTGTCTGCCTTAAGTACCGTGTCTCCTCTTGCGGAGTATTTCAACTTCCTACCACTGCACATCCACCGAGCTTCCTCGAACCCGAGTAGTCTTTACCACCGAACGAAAAGCAAGCGCTCCCCGAGACAGCCTTCGTACATCCCAACAAGAGAAAAGAGACAAGAACCCCCAACATCACCTACCTCGCCCAAGACTCGCCATGTCTGGGTACCCATTCATCGACGCCTCCGGTCGCCACCGCCGCAACCCCTACGAGGACCGCGCCCTCGACGACCTCACCCGCGCGAACGACCCATACGCCTACCCGCCCTCGCGACATCCTCGGCCGCGAAGCCTTCGACCGCGATAGGTTCGGTGGACAACGTCGTGAAGACCGTCGCGCTCCGCTCATCACCATCACCGACCCGGTTGAGCAGCGTCGTCACTCGCTCCCAGCCTTCGAGCGCGCGGGCTCGTTGCCAGGCTTCGCTCGCATGTCGGCCACGCCGCCGCCGCGCCGCTCGCGCAACCGCATCGACAGCTTCGAGAACGCCTTCGGTGGGCTTGAGATGCAAGGTAAGCGCACGTAACAAAGGTAGCATGAACTCGGGACACTGCTGACGTAACCACCAGAGCGCGGCTACGGCAACGAGAGTCTCTACACCCAGCCACTAGGCCCTCAAAACCCCTTCTCCGGCTCCCGCTTCCGCGATGAGCAGCCACGTGCGGACAATCCCTCCGGCGGTTTCGGTGAGCCGCGCAATCCGTACGCGCCAGGTGGTCGTCGCTACGAGACGCAGTTCAGCAGGGATCCCCGTCCCGACCATCCGGATGCCCGCTTCGACGAGCCCGAGCGTCGTCGTCGCGAGTACCAGCGCAGCATGGTGGGCGAGGCTTGGGGGCTGGCGAATTGGCGCGAGTACGAGGTGAGTCTTCGGTCATCGTAGTCCGCAGGTGAAACACATGCTGACTTCTGCTCTCTGCCCTGCAGCGCGTCCGCCGTTCCGGCTTCTAGGCTGCTCGAAAACAGCATGATAGCATGGTGCCACCTCGACCTCCTCGGCCTCGGCTTGACGGGTGATGGGCGGTGGTAGCTCGACTCGATATACGACTTCTATTAGCATGGCGTTTGGTTGTCACACAAGGCAATGGGTTGGGAGATTGAGGTTAGCGAGGCGTCGGGGCGAACACAAGGAGTTTGAGGGTTGATAGATTCCTTAGTCGCGATCGAAACGCCTCACTCATCATCAACTGCCTTATCCTCCGCTAGATTTCTCGCATCTTCAGTATCAGAACAGCTCACAAACAGTTTATCATCGCAGGCGCATGGCCGTGTTGCCTCGTCCGGTATTGTACTCGGTCTTACACATCGCATTTATGATTCTGAAAGCCGACAGCGGAAACACGTGATCGTCGCATTGTGAGCTAGTCCTGCAGACTGTAAGGTATGTATGTCGCAGGGAAGCAGTAGGTAGAGAGCTACTACTCAGGTAGCAGCAGGGGCACTTCGAGGATTCCGACTGATAAGAGTATGTGGAAGCAACACAACGTAGAAGCGAGTGAGGTGAGAACCTGCCCGTGAAAGCTCCAGCTTAGTCCTCTGCTAGCGCATTACATACTTGTGGCGGTGGCGGTGGCGGTGCAGACGTCGTCAACATTTCGCCGCCTGCAACGTGGAAAGCTCCAGAATACCATAAAAGCGAGGAGACAAGGACCCAATCTCGCGCATACGACTGCTCCCTATACGTACGGCTTGTGTACATAGCGGGCGTTCAACCACCACCAGTCCAAACCGCCAACCTGGCTCGCCCACCATGGACGTCCAACTCTATGTCTACGATTTGACGCACGGCATGGCCAAGAACATGTCCAGGCAATTCCTCGGCATCCAGATCGACGCCGTCTACCACACCGCCCTCGTCTTCAACGGCATCGAGTACTTCTTCGGCTCCGGCGTGCAGACCTGCTATGCCGGCCGAACGCATCATGGCCGGCCCATGGAGGTCATACCGATGGGGACCACGCACTTGCCGATGGAAGACATCTTGGAGTACCTCGAGAGTCTGAAGCAAATCTACACGCCCGAGAGCTACGATCTGTTCGCGCACAACTGCAACAATTTCACCAATGACTTCGCCATGTTCCTGGTGGGGAAGGGGATCCCGGACCACATCACGAGTCTGCCGAAGAGGGTGCTAGACACGCCTTTTGGGCAGATGCTGAAGCCGCAGATTGACGCTGGCATGCGGTCGGTCACGCAGGCGTCGGTGCCGGCGCGGAATGTACCTTCTGCTGCGAACGGCGGTGGCGGGAGCAGTATCTCGCAGCCAAAGTCGGTGGCAAATGGCAAGCCCGCGACTCAAGCGGCGCCGATCCTGCTGGGGAACTCCAAGCCGGTCACGTACGGGAAGGTGCCGCCGCTCGAGAAGCTGGTTGCGAAACTGGGTGAGATGCGGGATGATGCGGCGCTGCTTTCACTCAAGACGTTCATACAGCAACGGAACGTCGACCCACGGGAGGCTCCCTTACCAGATCTCGAGGCTGTCGGGCAAGCCTTTCAGTCTAAAGTGCTCACTCTACCGGTGGAGGTGCGCTTCGCCGCCGTCGATCTCCTCCGCTGCGCCATGATCGATCCACGAGTCAGTGGCTTCTTCGCCGAGGAGAAGGCGGGCTCGCAGACTGCAGACACGCTCATCGACCACGTCAATGAGCTGGCTGATTGTCCGCACAATCTGCGTCTGGTCACGATCCACCTAGCCTGCAACCTCTTCACCTCCCCACTCTACACCAAGCAGATCCTCCATCCAGAAAAAGCCATCGCGACCAAGCTCGTGCAGCTAGTCACCTCCTCGCTGCTGGATGCCTCGCACCCAACCACCCGCGTCGCAGCCTCCTGGTTGGCTTTCAACCTAGCAGCAGCGAACCACCGTAGTTGCCGCGGAGAGGGCAGAGAGGCGTTGGCCGAGGGCCAACAAGTCGAGCTCGCCGCCTCGCTGATTGAAGTGCTCGGCTCAGAAGACAACGGCGAGGCTGTGAAAGCGCAGTTGCTGGGCTTGGGGTACTTGGTCTACGGTGCGCCCCGAGACGGCGAGGTGCTGGATCTTGCCAAAGCGCTCGATGCGAAGGCGACAGTGAGCGCCATAGGGAAGGGGAACGAGGCGTTGGCGAAGGAGGTGGCGGGCTTCCTGTCGTGATTGCGCGTGAAGTTCCCCCAAACTTGCAACTCGTCACACTCTTCACGCCACGCCATATACATACATATAGCTAGACATTCCAGAGGCAAGCGATAGATTGTAGACATACATAGCAGCATTGTGGCTTTCTCTAAAGCCATTAGGCTTCGCACACCTAGCTAATCTCCCGCTTCTCGCGAACTCTCGAGCAAGCCCCATCTCACACTACGCCGAGCACACACGCCCCTTTTGCACGGGCTCTTGTAGGAGCTACAGTCACTACTACCGTGAAGGGTGCTCGATTTTTCTACCTGTGCGGTGATCCAACGACACAGCATCCATTTCCGTGTAGCCTTTAGCGGCTTCCTCTCACTCGACACTGCTGACACTAGGGGGTCATAGCATCTCCATGCCCTGGAATGAAAAGCATGCATGCCCATCTAACAGGTAGAAGCTTAGGAAAATCCGAACAAGGATGGCTTTTCAACGGAAAAATGCTAATCCTGCGCCCCGTCTCCGCAAAGACACCGTCCACCCCCCAACCCCCCCCCATCTGAATCTCATAAAACAACAAACGTAATGCACTCCCTAACCTTACTGCACCCGACTAACCTTACACTCCCACCCGCCCCCCTCCGTGCTCAACAGCGGCAAACTGGCGCCCAAACACCACCCCAGCTCATTCCCTTTAATCTGCTTCGCAATCTTCACCTCGCGGTCAATCGGCATCTCGTACCCCGTATGCAGCAGCGCCAGCATGAAGTTCAAGTCCAAACACGTCTCGGGCCGATCATTCAACTCCTCCATGGCTTCCGGCATCGATTCGAAGACGCGCCACGCGTCGCCGCCCTGGCAGACGCGCGCCGTCAGGGCGTGCAGCTCGCGCAGGGTGAAGGAGTCGGGCATGCCGAGGGGGTGCGTGCGGTCGTAGAAGTAGGAGAAGAGGTAGACGTCCTCGCGCGCGAACGTCTTGTCGAGCGACGGCTGGTGCACGCCGTTGAAGGCGCAGGGGGCGAGGGCGCACGCGGCGTCCTTCTTCAGCGTCTTCTCGGCCAGGGCGCGGCATTGGGCCGGGGAGCCGGCGGTCGCGGGGCCGGTCATGTTGACGGTCACGGCGGCGCCGAGGGGGTGGGCGTCGCCGAGCGCGACCTCCACTTCGCGCGAGGTGCCGGGGAGGAGGCAGGGGTTGCTGATGGGGCGGGTGAGCCAGGCCTTGGAGTCCGGGTGGTTGTCGTGCATGCCCTCCACCACGACGCGGTGCAGGTTATTGCGCGCCTCCATGAGGCCGTAGCCGAGGTAGGAGTGCTGGTAGAGTTCGAAGTCGCGGCCGCCGAAGGAGAGGGCGTACTTGTGGTCGCCCTCCATCATCGTCTCCGGCATGCCGCCGTCGGGGGCGTCTTTGAAGGTGGGCTGGTAGACGATCTGCGTGCTGCCGCCGCCCAGGTCGAAGACGGCTGCTGTGGGCGTTTTGTCCGGGCCGCCGATCTTGCCGAGGAGGTAGTTGGTGGTGATCCAGGCGTAGACGCCCTCGTCCTTGCCGTCCATGACTTCCACGCCGCCTCTCTCTTCGCTGAGGACTGGGAAGGGGTATTCGGTCTCCAGCCTGTTCCGTACGGCCTTTAGAATCGCATCGCTCATCTCCGGTCCGAGCTTGCGTAAGCCAGCCGTAGCCTTGACGGCCACCGGCGTGCAGCCCTTCAGCTTGTCCGGCACGTTCTTGACCGCCACCTCCATCAGCGGGTCGAGAGACTTGGCCGCGCCTTCCGCATCGCTCTTGTAGCTGCTCAACCCGCTCCCGCCTTCCTTCTTCGCCGTCATGGCAAACTCCTCGTGCTCCAGCTCCGGCGTCGGCCCGCAGTTGTTGAAGCGGTAGACATGGATCCGGCTGCCGGTACTCCCCGCATCGATCATGAGCGCATACTGGATCAACGGCTTGTCCTTGGCATAACTCTTCGTGCACCGCGTCGTCGACACCGCCGGGTCCGAGGCCACATCGCCGCCTCGGAACGTGCTGCCCGCAGTGGGTAATGACGATGCTGTGCCGGAGCCGGGGATGACATAGTACAGGACGAGCAGGACAAAGGTGATCAGGCAGCCGGTCTTGATGTACCGCGCGCGCTGCCCTTGGTTCATCCACGCGGCTCGGGCCCTGTCGGCCATGGAGACGTGGTGGCCGCCCGTGTGTCGGTCGCGCTTCTCGTGAGGGTCGCTGCTGTGCGGTAATGCGACCGAGGAGCGCCGGCGTGGCTTGTTCGTCACACCGATGTACGACCAGACGGAGGGGTTGGATGGTGCGCTGGAGTCGCCGTGCATGTGGGTGGGTAGGTGCTTAGGGTGGCGTGGCATAGGTCGACGATATGGGCACCTTCGTCTCCGTCGCTCTCCGCTCTACAACGTACAAGAATACAACGATGCAGGTGGAGAAACGTGTTGTTCGCGCAAATCGAGACCCTTGGTGCCCACTTTCTTAGCCGAGAAGACCCTTGACGGTGCTCACTGCTCACCCGTACCAACGGGTCGGGACGTCGCCACACGATGATCGCTTGTTTGCTAGCCCCACGGAAGCGGTACGGTACCTGCATTAGCGTCACCGGCGTTCACGGCTAGTACCCTGCGACCTGACCTCTCCTCCTCTTCCCCAACATCACGAACACGAACCCGCACCAGGGCCGTCGATCGTCCAGTACCGGGAAGCATGGCCAACGCCTTCAGAGAATGGGCCAAGGCGGAGAGTCTGGAGAGTGTGGGCCCCCTGGAGCAGTTCCGCGACACCCGCATCGCCATCGACGCCGAAGACTACCTGAACGCCCTGCTCACCACCACGCTGACCCGTGAACCGCTCCTGCCGGCGTTGGGCGGCCTCCCCTTTGCTCTGCAGAAGCACGTGGATGAGGATCTGGCCGGCTTCCGGGATGCCGGCATCACGCCGGTGTTCGTGTTCAATGGCCTGGAGGTGGCCAGCAAGGACCGTGCGATGATTGGGCGCGAGGCGAAGAAGGCGGCGGCGACGCTGAGTGAGGCGTGGAGTATCTACGACCAGGGGCGTGGCGATGACGCTGTGGTGGCGTTTGGGAAGGCTTGTGAGTATCCCTCCAGATCTGCGCAGTGCATTTGATCCGCCACATATATCAGCCCTCCATTATGTTCTGGCAAGACTGGCCGATGAGATATCCGCTGGCAACTCCCGTCCCACGAAAGCAATGTGCAGCTGCACACGTCATGGCCTCATCCGACTCTCCTGGCCTACTCCATATCGCCGCAAAGGCATCGGAGATCCTGGCGGTCGAGCTGACAGTTTCGTAGGCAGCTACAGAACTTACCACATCGTGAGATGGCTGCAATGCCACCTCCACAAGGCCCACGTCACCATCCAATCTGCACCATACACCGCCGCGGCCCAGATCGTCTACATGGAGCGTGAAGACTACGTCGACGCCGTGGCCGGCTCGGCCTCGTGCCTCGTCTTCGGCGCCGACAAGGTCATCACCAACTTCGACTTCGTCAACAAGCGCGTGGCGTGGGTCGAGAGCAAACAGTGTCTCGGCAAGCTACTCATGAGCCGCGAGCCCTTTGCCGACCTCATGCTGCTGTCAGGCTGCACCTCCATCCTCCCACCCCTCGCCGAGCTAGAGTCCCAACACGAAGCCGGCGTCGCGCGCGTCCACGCCGCGCGCAGCCTGCTCCGCCGCTTCAACGACGACGGCCACACCGTCTGCCTGCAGCAACCGAACGACGCCGACTACCTCGCCGCCTTCCGCAAGGCGCGCTACGTCATCAAGCACTGCCCGATCATGACCGGCGCCGGGCGGGTCGAGCCGCGCGAGGCGGAAAAGGTGCCGAATGATGTGCACGAGTTCATCGGGCAGCGCTTGCCGGAGGAGGTGTACTTTTACTTGGCGCGAGGTGTGGCGGGACCGAGAGTGCTGAATTGTAGGACGAGGATGCAGGTCTACGAGACGCCGCCGCTGGATGGGGGCGCGTCGCAGGCGTATAAGGAGGTGGTGCAGGAGAAGCTGCGGCCGTTGAGGGCGCAGGCGTTGGTGAGTCGAACCCTTCTCCAACAGATCTTGAAGGCGAACCGAATGGCCGGTGTACTGCGAGTGGGCGACTATCGGAGCTTGCGCTGACCTCATGTTCGTCAGGCACTGTTCACACGCCTGCTCCATCGCTACTACCAGAAGACCGACGTGGAGCTGGTATGCTGGTTCAGCGAGAGCGACAAGCGCCCACTCGGCGTGCCGGACATGGCAGAGTCTGTAGCCGCGACCGATACATGGCATGTTCCGGAAACCGCTCTGGCCAACAGCACCGGCATCGATGTGACGGAGGCACCCCTGTTCTACGCGATTCAGTTCTTGTCGAATGAAGATGCGGCGAGGCATACGAAGAGCGAGCGTGCTGAGGGCTCGGCTGGCACGCTCGTGCAACCGAGAGAGTTGCTGGCGAATGTGACGTGGCGGTTCTTGCATGATCGCGGTTATATTAACCCGGTATGTCACCACGTTATCGAGAAGGGCGTACATCGGAGTAGTGTTTGCACGCCCTTGGGTCTGCCGCGCTGCTCAGCGCTGATTTGAGGGAATTGATGAACGCTGCTAACGACCTCCACAGGACCACTCGCTCTCCGGCTGGGGCAAGGCCCTCAAAGCCTCCCTCGACCGCGCCAGATCCTACGACTACCTCACCAGCGCCTCCGCCCACGAAGCCGAAGAGGCCATCTTCATGGCCTTCGAGCTCCTCCGCCTCGACGTCCTCAACACCAAGAACATGTTCCCCACCCCGCCCTTCTCCGGCCCGCCCCTGCGCGGCACCGAGACCGACAAGGCCAACACCCTCCTCATCAGCCGCATCGCCAGCCTCGGCCTCTTCCGCCACGAGACGATCGGCTACACGGGCCCGCTGTCGCGCCACCTGCTGGCCTACCACCAGCTGACAGCCGCCGTGCGCAGCGGCCTGCGCGACCTGCTGGAGATGCACGCCTGCCACCTGCTGCTCTCGGGCGCCGTCGCGCGCGATGTGCCGGCGGCGCAGCTGACGGATCTGGGCGTGGGGCTGCCGTTTGTGCGCGAGCCGGATTTGGGGCTGGCGCTGGTGGTTAAGAGCTACCTGGACGAGCTGTCGAATGATGCGGCGCGGCGGAGTGATATTACCAAGTGGTTCAATCACGCGGTGGATGTGCAGGAGGATTTGAGCAAGGCGTGGAAGTTGTGGGCTGCGGTATGTTCCTGCTTTTCCTTCTCCGCACCTGGTTTCGTGCGATGGTATACTGACTTGATGTAGGTCAATGCGGGGATCCAAGCCGCGGACAGCAGCATCGTCAGCAATGAGACGCGCAAGATGTTCAAGAACGCGGATAGCTGGCTGCAGAAGAAGCGGGAGAGCGGCCACGCTGCTACTAACGGCACTGCTTGAGCTTTCTGCGCATCGGGAGCTGCCTGGCCAGGTTGTGGACGGCCCCGAGGACAGAATGTAGCGTGGAGAGCGGGCGAGCCACCATAGAACAACTCATATGTCATCTAGCGCGTGGAGAGTTCAGAGGACAGCCGACTCCACTTTATCTTCCTACGGTTGGAGGGGCTGTCGGCGAGACTGCATCACCATCTCACACCAACTTGCTCGTGACGCTGTTGAAATCTATCTATCTATCCGAAGCGGCCGTTGAGGGCCGCGCAAAACATGCACCACACCAAAAGAATAACCTTGCAAACCCCCCTCACGCCCCAGGGCCATGAAACCCCTTTGAGTTCTCACTTCGTCTCCAGCCCATACCCGCCCTTGCCCTCATGGCTCTCGTACGTCTTGCCCTCGGCCGCCCGGCCATTCCGCGGCCCGCGCTCGCGCAGATCGTCGCGCAGCCACTGCAGCACCAGCTGGCCCAGCCGACTGTTCCCCTCCACCCCGCCCTCGCTCGCCTCGGGGATGGCGAAGTCCGCCATCGCGCCCCATTTCTTCAGTTTGCCGAGGGATGTGTGCACTAAATGTGTTGGCCAGGAGGCCAGGTTGTCTAAGATGTGCGTCGCGTACACAATCGTGCAGGAGCGGGACTCGGTCTCGCGCTTCAGGAATTGGAGGAAGTTGTGCCGGCTCAGCAGGTCCAAGTCCACCGTGATTTCGTCGAGGAGTAGCACTTTCCAGGGTCGCAGCAGACCCATGCACAGCTGGACGCGCCGCCGCTCGCCATCCGAGACGGCGTGTAAGCGCCAGCTGAGATCGACATCCAAAATCTCGACCAGCTCGTCACGGCGCTGGGGGTAGTAGTCGCCGCCGACGGATTTCAGCAGTTCCGGCACGGCGATGTCGGTGCGCACGATGGGGTTCAGCACCCATTCCAGGCCGAGGTAGGTGACGCCCTCGAGGCCGACGTCGAAGGGGTCGTTGCCGCCGACGGCTATGGTGCCCAGGGGCGCCATGCGCTTGCCCGAGAGGAGGCGGAGGAGCGTGGTTTTGCCCGCGCCATTTGCTCTGTGGGATTTAGCGTTTCGTTTGCATGATGGTTTTGGAAATTGGGGGGTTTTCTGGCATGGGATGAGGTGTCCGTGGTAGGGATAGGAGACTTACCGCCGATGAGCAGCGTGCGGGAGCCGGCGGGGAGGTCGAGGGAGATGTTGTGCAGGCCTGTTGTGCCGTCCGGGAAGGCGAAGGTGAGGTTGGTGACGGTGATGGTTGGGGCGGCCATGATCGTTGCTGTGCTGTGCTGTGCTGCGGTCTGCGGACGTAGCAGGCTGCTGGTGGGCGACGAGGTCAAGTGAATGGTGGTTCTGAATCTGATGTAGATACCTTATTAGGTAGTCGGGCCTTGGTATTGTAGTTGTCGTACGTTATGGATTTGGGAGCACTTTGACGGGATCTCAATGAAATCTAGCGCCCATTTCGTCATTTTGTTCGGGCTTTCTGACGCCGAAAAACGGGCCCTGTCACATGCAACTCCGTACCTACATGTATTCTCGTCTGGACTTCTCTGGACACACTCTATCCTAGACAGATTTCATATAAGTCGTCGTTGATGTTACGCTGCTTGCGCTCTATCAGGCATAGCAGTACAATGGCCCGCAAACCGCCCAAGGAGCCACTCATAGCAATCATTGGCGCAACAGGCACCGGCAAGTCGCAGGTACACACCTACATTGCTCCCAAACATGCCGCGTAGATGTTGACCACCACAGCCAGCTAGCCGTGTCCCTAGCCCAGCGCTTCAATGGCGAGATCATTAATGGCGACGCGATGCAGCTCTATGCCGGGCTGCCCATTATCACGAACAAAGTCACGGCTGAAGAGCAGCAAGGCATACCACACCATTTGCTGGGATGCATAGGCCTTGCCGAGCAGACATGGGTGGTAGGTACATTCGTAAGACGGGCACTGAATGTCATTGATGAGATCCGGGCGAGAGGGAAGCTTCCCATATTGGTGGGTGGGACGCATTACTATACGCAGAGCTTGCTGTTTCACGATCGGCTAGCTGCGCAGGAACGGGACGAGGTCAACGGCGACGATCAGCATGACGAGAGGGCGCAGTGGCCAATCTTGGAGCAGCCTACGGAGGTGCTCCTCGAGGAGTTGACGAAAGTTGATCCGGCGATGGCAGACCGATGGCATCCCAAGGATCGTAGGAAGATTCAGCGCAGCCTGGAGATCTACCTCAAAACTGGACTCAGAGCTTCGGAGGTGTATGCCGAGCAGCGGCTGCGTAAGGGCGTGCAGACAACTGGTACCGGGGCAGTAGAATGTGAGATGATGCTCAATGGCCCGGCCATGCGCTCCCCGACCCTGCTCTTCTGGGTCTCCGCCGAGACGGACGTACTCCGCGAGAGACTGGATGGTCGCGTAGACAAGATGCTCGACACCGGCCTGCTAGACGAAGTGCGCACACTGAATGCATATGCCGACGCCGAAGCTTTAGCGGGGACGCCGGTGGACGAGACGAGAGGCATATGGGTCAGCATCGGGTACAAGGAGTTCAAAGGCTACGTCCATGCGCTGGAGAGTGGCGGTCATACTGAGAAGGAGTTGGAGAAAATGAAGGCCGACGCACTGGAGAGGACGCAGATTGCCACGCGGCAGTATGCCAAGAGGCAGGTGAGGTGGATACGCATCAAGCTCCTCAATGCTCTCAGCGAGGCCGGCGCTAGCGATGCTCTCTACCTGCTCGACGGCTCCGAGGTCGCGAACTTTGGATCTTCCGTCGTCGAGCCTGCAACTGAGCTCGCGAAGGCTTTCCTCGAAGCTTCGCCCAGGCCCAGGCCGCAGGAAATCTCGCCTGTCGCTGCTGAGCTCCTGAGGGCGAAGAGAGAGTACGACATCTCGGCTCAGCCGGACAGGTGGTCCAAGCAGCACTGCGATACTTGTGATGTCACCTGCGTGATTGAGGAGCAGTGGGCGCAGCATGTCCGGAGCAAGGCGCATAGGAAGTTGGTGAGCAGACGGAAGAAGCAAGTTCTGGATGGTAGTGGCGGAGCGGTGTAAATCACGGCCATGCGGATCGATTGCGAGGGCTCAAGAGAGAGTACTGCGGCTCAAAACCTGCCTCACCTATCTGGAGACTTTCCGGCACCCCGGTCGATCCCTCTCGAGGTAGAAGCCATATCTGCCACTAGGAGAAGATGTGGTCGGTGAAGATCAAGCATCGCGACAGCTGCGAACCCGAAGTGCCGGCCACTGACACTGACGCCGGCCTACGTCTACTAGACTGCGCCTCTGGATATGTGAATGAGCCTACTAGGACGGTAGGTGACCGCCAGACGTCTGCTATCTGCGTACAACCGCAAAGTGAGCGGATCGGTAATCTATGCGAGCTTTTGGATAGGCGCATCCTTCAAGCGTTCGTCCCGAGGCCGTGACAGTGGACGGAGTCGACCGTACAAGCAGATATGGCTTTTCTTGTTCTGACCCTTGGGCACCATGCTACGGACACGTGCCGAAAGGAACGACCTCGCGCCTAGAGTCACGCCACTGCAATCCAAGTGGCTTGAAGTTTATTTCACTCAACATGACTGCCAACGCATAGGTCACCCCACCGATAAGACCAATAAGAACATGTTGCCTGATCACTAGGCCGGCGTGTAAGCCCACGATCTTGACTTATCATTCATCTCGCATTGGGACATTCCTTCGAGATGGTTTCACCCAGAGGGTTGCGTGATGTTACGAGAAAGAAACACGAAGACGACGAAAATGCGCGTTCCCAACGGCCATCAGCTGGCCGAGACTCAAGCCACTTTCAGGAGAGATTATTCGAGGTCGCGCAACCTCGGGTCTTCTACCCTCTACACACAAAGGACGGCCAGCGAGTCACGGGCAGAGGCATTAATTTGGCCACCTTGCAGCGTGTACGATTGCACGTGCTCCAATATCAGATTGCTGAAGAAGTACGCTTGATGTACAGCCGGAAGCGCGTTGACACGGATGGGGCGCTACCTGGCGTGATCGATACCCTACTCCATGCTTACTGTTTGTATGCAAACACACGATACATACAAGCACCCCAATTGACTCTTGTCAGGCAATGCCGTGAAAGATCTGGACTACATGCGCCAACGAGGCGGCGCCGACAAGACGAAAGACCCCTTCATCATCACATCATCCCGCGCGCTTGACCGCACACTATTCTACGACGTGGGTTTGATACCCTCCGACACTCGCATGGACGAAGCTCACGACCAGGATGAGCCCATGCTATCGCAACGCTCTCGCACTGAACTGGACGCCGAAGAGACGCTCAAGGCCTTCGTTGAACGGATTGCCGGAGCGCTCTTGGGCATCGTTGCCTTGTTTGCGCCGGTCCTCATTATGATCTTCGTGCCGTCTTTAGTTACCAGCCTGGCTACTACGTTCGCGTTCGTATTGCTGGTGGCGGCGGGCATTGCATGGTTCACGAACTTCGCTTCGGACGGCGTGCTGGGTTTGTCGTTTGCGTACGCTGCTGTGTTGGTCGTTTTCATTGGGACCAGCATGGCATCGGCAAGCTAGCATAGCATCGCAGCTCCTAGCGAAGGGGGATGTTGCATGGTTCGCGGACTTCGCTTCAGATGATGTGCTGAGTCTAGCATTTCCCTGCGGTGCTGTCCTGGTCGTGCTCGTTCGCGCATTGTGGACTCAACCGTGCGCATTGGTGCAGTGTGCAAATGAGAGATGGTGTGCTCCGAGTAATACACCACGCCTATAGGCTTGGCATAGACCAGTACCCTCACTGCTATACCCACTGAAGCAACGACCGAACTGTTTGCAGGCAGGCACTCGCGCTTCAGATGGCCTGAAGTGCTGTCCTCAATCCTGTCTAGTGCTCCAGGGCGGGCGGATTGGTCCCTTGGCAAACGTGCTACACGCTCGAGCCGTTTGCGACGGCACATGCGCTGCGTACGCAGTCTACACTTATCGTCACTTGCCTCATCTGAGCGAGTGCAGCAGTAACAGGGCAGGCAGTATACATAGGAGTGTAAGCGCAAAACCTCATTGTCCCCGCCGGGCGCTGCGGCGGAAGCTAGGAAATCATGTTCCTCGTTCCTTCCTCTTTCGGCCACCCCAAGCCTCCAATTCTGCTAGTAGCGTAGACCGTCTTGTCACTACACAAGTCAGGCATCCACACGCATTGTCTCTGCACTCTCAGACCTTTCCCACACATCATGCTGCGAGTCTACGAAACCCGACCATTTCATTGTCTCACACGAACAATACTAAGCCAAACTTCACAAAGGACGCCGACTCACGACTGCCCTCGGCTCACTGCGAACAATAGTAAGAGCCTGCGATTATGGCTGCCAGTGTATATGTTCCGGCCGTCGTCGCAATCTCCACAATGCCCTTCTGCTTCCGTCAGACGCAGACAACGAAGACAAGCAAAGACAACGAAGCAAATCAAATCGCACAGAGCATACAAGAGCAGCACATCCATCGACAACCGGCAGCTCTTTCTGAACCACCAACGCACACTATTCGCAACCAACAGCCACCTACACACTTCAAGTACGTACGCCCACCCCACCATCACACCCCCGTCTTGCTTCCACCCTTCCTAACATATCTCCCGCTCACAGGCTTAACCGCTCCAACAAACCAACCACCACAATGGCCGGCTCAGTTCCCCTCTACACCTGCACGCTCCAGGGCAGCGTGCCCCTCTACACCTGCGCCATCCAGGGCAGCGTGCCGCTGTACACCTGCAGCATCCAGGGCTCTGTGCCGTTGTACACCTGCAGCATCCAGGGTAGCGTGCCGCTGTACACCTGCAGCATCCAGGGCAGCGTGCCGCTGTACACCTGCTCCATCCAGAACCGCGCATAAGCGTGTCGAACGGATGGGGAAGGTGCGTAGCGATGCGATGCGTTGATGCGAGCAAGCAAGCAACACAGTCGATTCGGCAAATCTTGCAAGGCCCGGCGTGGATTTTTACCCTTCATTGTCTGATTGCTTCTTGATCTTTAGGCGCGTGGGTTTGGGGAGGGCATTAGGATGCAAATGGGCATCGCTTAGTGCGCAGACGCCGCTGGATCTTCGGAGACGGCTGGCTGGCTGTGGCGCTCGTTTACCATATATATATTGGCCACAGTCATCGGGATATGGACAGAAGCAAACGTTGTACGGCCTCGGTTGGGGCTTGATGCACATCCAAAAACACAGTGGTGATCGTGCTCCTGTCTCAATGCGCTCGTGCTTGTCGTTATCGTTTTGATTGTGGTGAGGCGTAGTACTCGCTTGCAAATAGTGCCTCCAACGCCTTCGCTAAGTATCAAGATCTGTTACACAGGCAGTAGGATGTGAGCGCTCGGTCAGTCGTATCTCACTCGCTTGCCGTCGCGATCCCGGTAGCCATCGTCGTCCTCCCGCCTCCTCCGCTCACCGACCGGCTGCGCGTTGGCGCCCGTCTGCTCCCGCTCACCACCACCACCACCTCGCTCATCAGGCCTAAACCGATCATCCAACCCATCGTAATCCCTCCGCTTATTACCCAACTCAGTGCCCCATCTCCCGGTATCCTCGGCCTTCAAATCTTTGTACTTCGTCCTGCCCTTCTTACCCAGCTTCGTCATGTCCCGGATCCGCATGTACTCCGGCAACACGCCCTTGTCGCCCGTCTCATCGACAAATCTCGCGCCCGCCAGGTCCCGGTTCATGACTTTCTGGACCTCCTCGTCCTGCTCGTCGCCGACGAAGAAGGCGCCTTTGTGGTGGTACTTCTGCATGAAGCCCATCTGGCCCTTGCCTTCCCGGTCCTCCTTCTGGGCGTCGATGTAGATTTTGTCTTCGGCTTCGCGCTCCTCGGCCGTCATGTTGCGGCGCCGCTCAATCTCTTCGCGCTCCTTCTCCTTCTCCTCGATCGCTAGGCGGTCTCGGCGTACGCGCTTCAGCTCGCGCAACTTCCATGCTGCTCTTTCTGCTTCTGGGTCCACGCCGTCTGTATCATCCACCTCGTCTTCTGGGTTGATGTCAGCATCGTCGTCCCATGCCTTGCGCCCAGCCGCCCGATTCGCGGCGTCCCGTTCGAGCTGTGCTTGCAACATCTCATCGGCCTTTTCTTTCCGCTTGCGCTCCTCTTCTGCCGCAGCGTCATCCGCAGACCTTTGAGGCTGCGCGGTTGCCTGCTGTGCGCGCTTGGCCTTGGATATGAACGTAGGCCTCAGCATAGGCTTCTTCGGCTCGTCGTCTGAGGACTCTTCTTCCTCCTCGGAACTGTCTGCCCCTTCTTCATCGCTGCTGCCGCCAGCCTCATCCTCCTCCGAAGACTCTGACGCTGTGACGAAGCCTTCTAGATCGTCGTCGTCCTGCTTCTTTGGCGCAGACTTCGGCGCGGCAGAAGTCTGTTGGTCGGCTTTGCTCAGATCGACGGCGAGTTTGTTGTGTGATGGGAAGGATGTGGCCTTTGGCTGTGGTGCCCTCGGCGCTGCCACTTCCTCCTGAGCGGCCTCGTCGTCGGACTGCTCGGACTCCTCGTCTTCTGATGCCTCCTCTGCCACTTCAGCTTTGCCGGGTCGATATCGGATCGGCTGCGGCCGGTTCTTGGTCATGCGACTGGACGGTGGAGGCATCTTGGCGATGTTCTACTATGTCTGACGTATGGATCACGCCTATAAAGGACGCAGTCGTTCATTTTGCCAGCTTCAATGGGAGACCATGTGCGGCGGAGATGGAGCGGCGAAACACCACTGTGATTGGTGCGCATGGCTCGAGACTAGCGGCAGGCGCCGTGCTCCGATCCAGCTCATCGGGATTGCGGGGATCTCGAACTTTTACCAGGCCTGAGACTCTGAGAGCGAATTGTAGACCAATGCATACCTTACACACACCTTGCTTCGATAGCTGACTTCAACAGCTGTCAACATGCCTCACAAGCACACACGCCGGAAGGACGGACCAGGCAAGTCCGACTACAACCTCGCGCCATCAGTCATCGCAAAGCCACTTCCAGCCTTCGAGAAGACCGCAAAGACACAGAGCAAGGGCAAGCCCGCTGAAGCGAAGCGGCATAAACTGAAGCGCAAGCGCGTGGGCACGACAGATTACAAAGAAGATGACACGCCGCGTGCATTCGCGCGTATGATGCAGTTTCAGACCAGCAAGAAGCGACCATCAGGACTGGACGACGGCACGAGTCGCAAGCGCAAGAAACCGAAGACTGGCCAGACGGATGTACCTGCTCCAGCTCCAGCTCCGCCGGCTGCGGCACCGGTAAAGGCAGACGTGCCGAAGATACAGCCTGGAGAGTCTCTAGCCGACTACGCTGCTCGCGTTGACCAGGCACTGCCCATGGGTGGCTTGACACGCAAGGGCAAGGTAAAGGTCGAGGGCATCAAGGAGCGGCGGACGAAGACCGAGAGGCGGATGCATAAGATGTACGCTTCGTGGCACGAAGAAGAGGACCGGCGGAAAGAGAAGCTGGAGGAGCAGCAGGAGCTGGATGAGGAGGAGGAGGACGAGAAGCAAGCGGAGCATGGCGGCCAGAACCTAAGCTTTCCTGAGGGCCGTAAAGCGAAGCGGAGACGGATGGTGGGCGAAAATGTAGACGATGATGAGGATCCGTGGGAGGTGCTGAAGGGGAGGAGGGACGCACCCAAGGGTTTGCATGATGTGGTGCAGGCTCCGCCGACGTTGAGGGCGGTGAAGGAGAAGTTCAAGGTGCGGAATGGGGCGAAGGTGGATGTGGCGAACGTGCCGGCTGCCGCTGGGAGTCTGAAGAGGCGCGAGGAGCTAGGCGATGCCAGACGGGATGTTATTGAGCGGTATAGGGCTATGATGAAAGGGAAGGGAGGCCTATGAGTGCCTTGCGCAGGATGGGGAAGACAGGACAAAAGGAATCGTTTCGTGTGAAGAGTGACGTCTCGCATCGCCTGGCTTAGCGAGCAGAGCTTTTGCGGTAGCCTTGCAGGCAGTATGATATGCTAGAGCTGTGAGTATCCCGTTCTTCACATTCGCTGCATCATGTTGTTCCGCGCTTCAGTACCGGTCACTCTTTCCTTCACATGTACCTGCCTCAGGCTGAAAAGCGCCAGCCGGAAGTTCTCCGGCTCCGGCCCCTAGCAAATTGCCCACTTGAAAGCAACCCCACTTGCCCGCCACGCCTCAAATTCATCCTGCACAGGTCCGTGGTTCGAGCACATCACTGCTATCTTCTTCGTCTGACCATACTCCGCCGTCAACACCGGGACAGATGCGCCAAATCGTCGACGGAGGTGAGTGGAGATGGGTCCGGGATTTGAGGAGCTGATCGAGCGTCTCGTCGGTGATGTGGCGCTCACTGGCACGTATGGTAGGTTCACTTGTGATCAAAATCACTTTGATTGAGCGTTGAAGTCACATTTGGCAATATGCTCGTATCTTCGGATATATCCATGGATATGCAGAATACTGAACAAGTTGTAGGCTTCAGCGCGGAACAGCTCGAGCAAGCTGTGCAAGCGTATTACGATGACCGTAATGAGCAAGTCCAGCAGCCAGAGCTGGAGCCGGAGCCGCGAGGAGACCTCGTCTCTTACGAAGCACCGCTGATTGCCACCACGACAGTCGACAACCGTCTGATCGATACAGTATGGGACTCACTGGCCAAGCATCCTGATATCGACAGTCGGAGCATCGAGCGTGTGGTTTCATCGAAGGCGGCGAAGAATGAGTTTCAGACGACAAGTGATGTTCCCACTGAAGCGGCGCCTACTGAGCCTCAGCACGTCGAGAACCGTATTCTTGCCACTGAGGCACGCATGTGGCAAGCGATCGCGGGTCATGGTGTCGACCACAAGCGCGTCTCAAAGTTCCACTTCGGCTGCCTGTCGGTCATCGCCGCTCACGGTCCTGCCGGCATTCTACAAGCTCGCGTCGTCAAGCTCACAGGCCAGCAGAAGCAATCGGTCCCAATGCGGACGGACGTCCTCGCACAGAGAGGCTACATCACCAAGAGGACTGTGCTCGCCGGCGGCTCGAACACGAGCCTACTAAAGCTGAAGCAGTTTGAAGACGCAAATACCATGGCCGGTGCAGGACGACCACCCGAAGCTATCCTACAAGACGCAGCTGGTAGTGTGATTATCGATTACGAGATCTGGTTCGACGAGACCATCCGATTGTTGAAGCAGCAGCCGAACCAACTGCTCGTGCTGCAAGATTTACGGCTCGGCCTGGGCATCCACAAGAAGAAATACGAGACTAGATGCTTGATGAGGTGCCTCCGCCGCATGGCGCATGCAGGTTGCTTTCGCAAGTGCAGCGCCCAGGTAGCTTCTGCTGATGGCGTCATGTCGTCTTACACCAAGCTTCGTTGCGTTCAACTGATGCGGGAGCCGACCGCTACCGACAGACGTAGCTGGATGCAAAGGGATAAGAGCGTGAGGTATAAGAACTCGGGTATCATCGATGAAGAGAGTGACGACGGTGATGAAGACGGTAATGAGGATGAGGAAGAGGAAGACGTGGATGGAGCTGCGGAGGAGGATGAGGGGTGCGCTGTCGTAAGCGCGGATGACGGAGAGGGTGGTGATGACGGTGTCGATCTACATACTGCGAAACAGGCACGCAGACCGCACGCTGGTCGACATAATCCGAATCGGTCTACTGCACGGGTCCTTGCCAACCCGCGCATTTCAAGCGAGAAAGATCAGGAAGAATTCAAGGCCTGGGCCAAGGCTACGGCGGAGAGGTTGGTAAAAGCGGCCGAGCTGCGAGACGCACAGACCGAGTCGTCCGAAATGAATGAGACGCGAGCGGAGAGCGGTGAGCCTGCCAGGAAGAGACGACGAGTCAGCTCACATGCATCCCGTGACGGTGCTGCGCTCCCGAACGGACAAGGAGTTGTCGCTGGAGTCGCTGAAGTCGAAGCCGACATCCTCTCCAAGTCCCGGCCAGGCATCTACATTAATCCTCCAGGTGCTCGTGATCTTAAAGCGCAGTGGTACACTTCTTGGGGCCGGCCACGGAAAGCAGTCATTGCCGTCGTCAAGACGGAGCGCTTGAAAGAGCTTGCCTTTTTCACCGATCATGGAGGCGTCGATGCGAACATGCAGGATGTTCACGATGCTGAGCTCGAGCCAGATTCGACCCCCCTATCCCAGCGTGTGCGAACCAAGTCTCTATCAGCGGACGAGCACACACACGATGGGCTGAGCCAGACTCCAGCAGATATATCTGCCAATGAGCAGGCAACGCCGGGACTTGAGGCTCAGCAACCGGACCAGCCCTCTCTGAATCCCGAGCAGTTGACATCTGCAGCGGAGGAACCTGCCTCAGGTGTTCAAGACGGCCGAGGGCTGGCAAAGACGCCTTGCAAAGACCATTCCAAGCCGCACCTTCACGTACCGCAGGCCGTCTCACTGACACAGCCTCCGCACCGGCGTGTCGACGAAGACACCCAGACGTATACCCGGCATTACATTGATGCTCACCCTGGGGAGCAGTTCTACCACGTTGGAGGTGGACGCTGGAGACTTGGTGCGCCACCGACGAACGGGCAGGGTAGCAGCTTGCACCTTTGGAAGCCCATCTCCGCTAAAGCTCCGTCAGTGGTCCAGACGCGTGTACAAGAGGTCTCCACTCCGGTCCAGCAGCAGGCACATCAGGAGCAACAGCAGCAGACTACACCGAAGTCCATTAATACCATTGGGCAAGACGCGAGTGTGGTCGAGACGTTTAGAAAGGACTATGTGGATGCGCACCCTGATGAGGCTTTTTACCATTCGGGCCATGGCTGCTGGAAGCGGGGACGGAGACCCAGCAAGAAGCGTCCAACCCTGACAAGCGTGACACCGCCCGGAGTACCGGTTTTGGACCAGCAGCAGCATAACCCAATCAATAACACCGTCAGCACTGAGCATGATTCGGTCATCGCAGAGACCTTCACAAAGGCTCATGTCGATACCCATCCTGGTGAAACGTACTATCACTGCGGCAACGATACTTGGAAGCGAGGGCAGGGACCCGACGGGAGACCGTCCACTGCTGCGGTCGTGGACACGCCAGGAGTAGAACATGGGAAACCCATTTTGAGTCCCACATCCGGCCCGGGTCACGGTGCAGTCATGGAAGAGACGTTCAGGAAAGACTATGTTGAAGCGCACCCAGACGAAACATTTTACCACTCCGGACACGGTACTTGGAGACGAGGAGAGAGACCTCGTAAGAGACGTCTGACCACGTCAATCGCGGAGAATGGAGAGCCAACTGAGCTTCCAACAGTACCTCCTTCGACGACGGCACAGCCTCCTGGTACATCAACAGCTCCTGAAAGCGTGGAAGAACATGGGTCAGCGCCCTCACTTGCAAGGCTGCTCTCAGACACACACTCACAGGCACCTGTGCTCCCTCCAGCCATCTCGCCGGCTACGGCCGCTGAGGTCACAAGCGCGGGCGAGGTCTCTACGTACGACGCCGCGTATGTGAAAGCTCGTAAGAGTGAGGTGTTTCATCATGTGGGTGGAGGATGGTGGCGACGGGGTCCGAAGCCCGAGCAATCGAGTGCGCAAAGCACGGGCCCGCAGCCCCACCCTGCAGGCGTCGCCACAGCAACGGTTAATGCGGCTACATCTGCGACTCCTCAGCAGTTCCTGCCTAAGAAGCGAGGGCGACCGACGAAGGCTATGGTAGCGGAGCGTGAGCGCTTGCAGCGAGAAACGCCAGATGGCGTCAAGCGAAGTCTGATTGTGAAGCTGAGGGTTCCTGGCCTAGGATCAGCTGCGCTTCCGCTTGCCAATCCTCCAGCCTGCTCCGGCGAGGAGAAGCATACGGGCGAAGCACCTATTATCACGAGTGGACCGACAGGTTTCATCACCACCGACCACGCTGTCGAACACGGAGGTTACATTCTGCAGCAAGCAGACCATGTGCAAGAAGCACCAATTACGGAGATGCCTGATCACTCCGAAGCTCATCGATTGTCGAGTGTGGCAAAGCCTGTGGTAAAGCCACCAACAGCGATCCCGGCCGGTACTACTTCTGCGGCCCAACCTCGGCCTCAGCTGCCTTTTGCCTTGGCTATCGTCCGTCCGTATTACGGAGGTGCGGAACCCGTCACTCCAAACAAGAGCGGCCTCGAACAAGCGCGAGTGACGAATGAAGTCGTTGAGAGCGGAACCCACGAGCAAGAGGCCATCTCAGCACGTGATCCTCAGCGGAGAGCGCTTACCGACACGGAGATGCCTGACGCCGAGGTACTTGATACCGGGACCCCTAAATCAACCGCCTTCAATGTACTCCAAACCTCTGCATTCTCTCCACGTGGCAACAAGCGGCAGTCGAAATCAGATATGAAGCGCAAGACCCAAACTGATGAGCGCGGTAAAGTCCCGCATCAACGGACCAGCGTCATACTCGATGTGCTGGAGCAGTGCGGTGGCGTGTTTCCCGGCAACAAGGAGATGATGTACCCATTCATGACCGCATGGGTGAAGATCTACAAACAGACACCCGACCGTCGCACCATCGACGTGGCTGTCAAGGGCTTGGTGGACACAGGCAAGCTCAGGAAGCTCACGTTTAGCTTCCGGACCAAGAAAGGTCTGAATGCAACAAATGGGATCTTGACTCTCCCATCGATCGACTCGAGCTCAGTATTAGTAGCCGAGCTGAAGGAAGCCATGATAGAAGCGCACCCTTTGCCGTATCTGCCGCCTGAGGTGGACGTCTCGGAGGACTTGCGTCCCAAGAACGCCAACTTCCCTGTGCCCCAAGGGAGGCAGAATTCGTCGGATACTTGGGTCCTGCCCGATGGCACCGTGACCACTGCCCCCCACAAGCATTATACTCGCGACGAGTTCCCGGCTGTTGAAGATCTCACCGTACAGCGGACGACTGATGCCATCCGTCTCAAAGACAAGGAAGCTCAGGCACTAGGCTTCGAGGATGCTCGTTCCCGGGCTGCGGAGATGGGCAAGGCAAGTGTCAAGCGACGGTACTACAAGCTCAAGCAGCAACGTGAGCAGGAAGGCGACCAAGGCGGCAGTGATGATGACTACATAGGAGGAGACACTCCGCAGCGTGGCACGCTTCAGCGAAAGGGGCGTGCCGTCGATGCCCATGGCCAGCCGTCACAGACGCGGCCTCAATCAAAGACTCCCGTTAGACTCACGCAGTCAGCCAAGGACTCACGTCAGGCGGCGTCCGCTCTTAAGTCGTCACTGAAGCGACTTGGTCAAAGCTTCCATTCACCTTCGGGCACCTTCGGGACAAACGGAGTTTGGCCGTCAAGGCTCAGCAAAAAGGCATTAAACGTGCACAAAACTCTGCAGTCCGAGCCGACGCCCTGCAGCCTCTCCAAGGGCTCGCACGTGGATCCGAACGGGTTGCCGGACATGGCACAGTCGTTTGGCGAGACGCCGAAGAAGGCGAGTCGATTTGGCCGCACACTCACCAACACGTCGAGGCCTCTAGACAATCAGTTCGTAGGCATGGAACAGGCTGGATTCTGGGAGACTGGTACCGCCGCCGATGATGGCAACTTGTTGAGCAAGCCCGCTTCCCCTTCCGCTGATCATACTGACACTCTTCACGCGGACGACGCGGAGGTTTCACTATCAAAGAGGGAACAGAAAGAACGGAGCAGAGTCGACACTTTCGACAAGGCCTACGTCCAAGCACACCCGCGCGAGGTGTTCCACCATGTTGGGCGTGCGCGGTATAGACGAGGTCCACCGCCTCCGAGGGCTCCCAAGCTTCGGCTGCCATCACCTCATACTACTCCAAACATGACACCGCGTGTGATACCGGTATATGGAGCAGCCGATCCCGCTCCAGCTTCAGCAGAGGGTCAGTTGTTCTACCCAGGCAACGCACCGCTTCAAGCCTTGATTGCTCCCACGCCAACAGTGGGGTTCGGTCAAACCGAACAGCTGTTTCCACCCTTCCAAGCTTTGGCACAGCCGCTCGAGAGCGCTACCAAGCTGAAGCGGAAGTACAAGTCCCGCAAACGGAAGGCTGACACGGAAGGTGACGATCATGCCGCTTCCAGTGGCCTCGACCCGCAACCTGAGGCCAGAACCAAGCATAGCAAGCAGTTGAAGAGTGCGGAAGTCGATGACCTAGTCGCAGCGCTTGCGTTGGTGAAGACACTATGCGGTGGTGTCGTTCAGGGGCGCTTGAACTGGGAACTTGTCTCTCACACTCTGAGCTTCAAACATGACACCGAGGGTTTGGCATCCGTTTGGAAATGCCATGCGAGACAGCGCAGTCGTGACGTAGACTCTTTGCAGGCTGCCATACGTGAGCCATTCTTGGCCGCATACGAGCGTGGCGAGCTACCACGGATTGACTTCCAGGATCTCGGGAAGACTGAATGGCCGGCTCTTCTCAGCTGGTGGAAGACCCAAGAGCTACGTCCGCTGCTCAGCAGTAGGGAGAAGGTTTCTCCGGGTCTACCGGACTCGATGGCTGCACTGCATGATCAGTTCGCTGTGGCAGAGCCAAAGGGTCGACTCCAACCAGACCACGATGCCTATTTCACCGCTAACACGGACGACACACGCGACACCGCTGCTCTACGATTGAACCACGGTAGCACCCTCACAGTGCAGGAGCGGCCTATCGAGGAGGATCTCACGCTGATCAAGTCTTGGTGTCGTGCGATTGCATTGACACAGGGCGACAGGTACAGCACAGGCGAGGCTGCCGCTAAGATCGGTATTTTCGGTAACGCATTGATCCAGGAAGCTACCGAAGAGCTGCTGGCCTGCCGAATATTGACAGTGGAGAGGAGGGAGCGCCAGTTGCCAGGTCGAAACTACTACCTCAGCAATGCCACCCTGAAGCAATTTCGGAGGTGGCCAGACAAGGAAGGGCCCTTTCTGCGGGATGTAGCTGCTGCTCACATCAGTCTCTTGACACACTTTCAGTACAACGATACGTTCGAACTTGGATGCCATGCACGGGACTCGGAAATCCTCGTCCTGACAAACATGGTCGCGCAAGGTCAACTAAAAGTCAAGACCGTTCTGCCGGAGAGGAACGATGACTTTGATGCACCTTTCCCGAAACTTAGCGCCTGGGGCGTTGGCGACGCAGACAACTTCTACAACCTGCACGAGTATGATCCGGCAAGGGTCAAATTCCCAGTGTTGTACCAGCAAACAGCCGGCCTCTCCGCAGAGCATGGTCTGCTTTCTGTACCGATCCCACTGTCACCGGCACCGGTCGAGGACGAGCGTGGCTTGCGCATTCCTTTCTGGGTCGACATTCATGGTAACCTCATCGACGATCTTTGGGACATGACGCTCCGGTCCTTGCTGCATTTAGTCGTATATAGAACGGGTATTACGGCTGCAGGAATGGAGCACGCACATGACGGGAAGCTATGGCTGTGGGAGATACAGCTGGCTCTTGCATGGATGGAGCAAGTTGGTCTGGCAACGAGGTGCGGGCCTGGGAAAGAAACGGAAGGCTTGTGGAACGGTGGATGGAGGGCTGGCGAGTGGTGGTACTGCGCCTTTGCGTCTGACATCGCCACTTGGCGAGTACCGAGAGGCGAGATGTGGTAGGGGCCGCGTAGGGTGCGATGGACCGATTATGTACGTTTGAGATGCTGGCGAGGCGCTCGGCAAGCAGTTTTGGGAGGCTTGTTACTTCAGAGATACCCCAACGCCCGGCGAGGCTGTGCATGTTCTTAGCGCGTCAACATGACTTCATACGTAGCACGAGTCTGTCTTGAGACTATGCTGAACGTTTGCTATCCTCGTTGTGCCTAGAGGATCTCTCGGCGTCACAAAGTGGTTTGCCGCGTTCTCGTACCCACGGTTTCACCGGACACGTCCGACGCTGCTGTTAAAACCTGATGCTGTATCCCTGTCTACACTTCCTGTCGATGTCCGCCGAACAATGGTGATTGAGGAGAGGGAAAGACTCGCATTTGCCGAAATTCTGCCGAAGGTACCACGTTAAGTTCTCCTCGCCTTGCCGTCCCTCTGCCTGCTCGAGGTTACATGCTTGGGGTCCTGCACCTACGCTGGTTCTCGGTAGCTTGTACGATGTCCCGGGAACTACCATTACGCAAGACTCACGCTACAAATCCACCGCCCCGACTCCGCTCTCATACGTGCTGTTCCAGGACGCCGAGACGGTACCTAAGTATCACTGCAGATGCTCGCATACGCCTCAGTCACGGCAACTGTCTCGCGATGTGTTACCGCCGAAGCAAGCGCAAGGCATCAATTCGTGCCACTCGCCGATATCACAACACGCTTGCCCTTGTGCGTCCATTCGCTGGCTCAACACTGCACAGATAGGGTGCCTGCATGAGTCCGTCGCTCACATCGCCCCTGGAGCCGTTGTTCGAGGGTCAGGCCGATCAGCTCACAAGACTGAAGGCAGCTATCCTCTTTTGACGACTACGGCAATGGTGTGGGCCGAGGTTGACGCCCAACAAGCCGGTGGCAGTGCTCCATGCTGAGCACAGTACACAATGGCCCACGCAGATTCCCTGCCACGAATGATCATGTCCGTCGATCGTACTTCCGGACATCATGAAAGTGACGGCATGGTGTCCCATACAAGAGCTCCGGGAATAACACTGCTCGCGTACTCCACAGTCCAACCTCCGTGCAGTGATGCCAGTGGTATTTATCCGCAAGAAATTCGAGGTATCACGTAGCATGAAGCCCTTCCGCTATTGTCGTGCTACTCACCTTTTTTTCCCCGACCGAGCAAACAGTGAGTGAGGTACCCACCTTCGCATGCTGAGCGCCACTACTTCGTGTATCAAGTAGCATCTGGATTTGCGACTAGGACTCGTCTGCTCCGGTGTTATCATGGATCCTCTTAGCATTGTTGGCTTGTCCACTGCACTAGCTGGCCAAATACTGTCCGTCATCAAGCTGATCAAAGGTTTCCTTCAAGGAGCCGAGCGACTTCCACAGAAGCTTATCGACCTGGCCGCTGAACTACAATCTTTCCGAGGCGTAGTCGTGTCAGTGCATCTTCTGTTCGAGAATGCGACTTCCGCCACTGCGGCCATCGATTTCGAAACTCAGTTACAAGAGTGGGTCTGTCCCGCAGCTCTTCGAGGTCCTCCATACTTGCAAATCGCGCATTGGCCGCTTCAAAGACAACCTCAAAAGGGCCGCGCCTCGAGATGGGCGCAGCGTATTTGCTCGTGGTTGGAAGGCCTTGAAACTCGATGATGGCGAGATAGAAGATCTCCGGAAGCTGCTCCATCATGAGCTACCCTGCGTTCAGACCCACATGTTGTGCTTGCAAATGTAAGTCCACAGAGCCTTCGAAGACCACGTTGATGCCTTTCAGCGGGCTGAATGTCTTTAGGGGTCTCCTTTTGCAGAACAACGACACCCATACACTCGAGTCCGAAAACGCGGCGCCACGAGATTTCACCGACAGCCTGACTTCACAGTGCGATGCACACGAAAAGACGATCACCACGACTTCAACTGCCGAGACTCATCAGGTGCTCAGCGATATGGAAGCTGCCAAGAAAGCATCAATCCGAGTTGCTCGTGTAGTCCATAAGGAGATAAAGCGGCGCAAAACACTTGTCGAAACACTCCCATTGATAGGTTCAGGCCTGCCTGCGACGCCCTCGCCTGCTCCAACAAGCAACGACTCAGGAGTGGCCCAGACCAAGACTACAGCTAGTGTCGCAGGTGATCAGAGACCTCGCAGCCGCCTTGGTGTGCACGCTGACCATTCCACAGAGCAAACAGAGGACAGCACTCGTCCTCTCGGATACGAAGAGTTCGAGACGATCATGTCTGCAATCGTACTCAAAGCAGAAACTCGCTTACCGACGTGCTGCTAACGCGGTGTAGACCGTAGTCTGCGGTGCAACGATCGACAGCAAGCTCTCGTTTTTTGAGAGCAGTGGCTTCGAGTCTTCGCATTCGTGGAGAAACCCAGCTGGACTTCAGGCCTGGAATACGTCGACTGGCCCGTACGTCGGCCCGACATTTGGAGGTGGTGCGCTGGGTCGAGTCTATGACAGCCGAAGATCCCACGCTGCGACCAAGTGCTGCCGCCTTGATGGACGATATCACTGCAATGTCTAGTAAGGGCAGATCATATTATGGTCTTTGCTGCAACATCGACGACGAGAATGAGAACACATCTTACTGTGGCTCGGATACCCACGATGAGGCCGCTAGGGACCCTACGCCGGCTACCTCGGGTACAACAACGTCAAACAACAACGATGCCCAAACTGAGTGCGAAATGCGTAGACAACTGACCACTGGCTCTGCAACACAAAGGCTATCGGAGCATAAGCCGTCCTCTCTTACAACCATGCACGGTCGACCCATGACTTCAACTCCGGCAACCCAGCTGCCGTTGTCAGACTCTCCTGTAAGCCTGGAAGCAAAGAAGACCGAACATGAGGTGCTGCATGGAGGTGCGTCGTCGAATGCATTGGCATCAACTCCTGCACCGCGAGTCGAGGTGCCTGCATGGGAAGCAAAACTTTCTGTCGTTGTAGCGCACAATAATTCACAGCTCGGCCGAGGGGCCCGCAACGGGTTCTTTCAGCGGCCTGCGAATCGTCATCAGATATCGAGTGGCCACAGAATGTCTACGCTTATGGTCGTACCCAACACTGCAGCGCTCGGGGAAAATGAGGAGCACCAAGTATCGAACGGCGCAGGCGCAAGCTTATCCACGTACACGGAAGTTCCCAAACATCTCCGACCTGTCTTCGTATCGACCTCTGCGACCGACCAGAATACTCCTGAAGGCGCCAAGTTTTTCCAATTCGAGGATGTACAGGAACAACTGCTGGTGTTGTTCGAGAGTGACAGTGCAGATCTGATGCCGTATGTCAAGGCGATGGATAGCCTTGGGCACCTCCTAAAACACACGCTGACCCTTCCACCGTTCTGTTTAGGTACGTCGCAGCGCTCCGTCGGGATGGCATGGCTTCATGGAAAGACGCAGTCCTTCAGGTCCTCACACCGACCGCGAGGACACCTCGACTCTACACGCTGCTCCACTACGCCATTTGGGAAGGCGAGGATGGTCTACGCAGAGACATGGTTGAAGCGCTCATCCACAATGGCTCCGACCCCAAAGCCCAGAATATTTTCGGGAACTCACCTCTGCATCTAGCTGTTGCTATCGACGATGCTTCGCTTGTGAAGTATTTGTTGCGGGTAGGAGCAGACCCATCGCAGGTGAATCTTGCAGCAAAGATTCCACTTCACCTCGCAGCAGAGTTTGGGTACCAAAAGGTTGCCGGAATCCTGAGCAGTACATCGCACGCAACTCTGAACTTGCAAGACATGAGTGGCCGCACAGCCCTGCATCTCGCTTGTATATTCGGATACGTCAGCACCGTGCAGGTCCTTTTGGAGGCGTCCGCCGACCCAGACACAACCGACTTGGATGGAGCGACACCAATCTCGCTATGTGACGATGCTTCCTTCGACGAGCTTGACGAGCTCTTCGAACATCACCGGAAGACTTCGAGTGTTGCTGGCAATGAGAGATACAAAGATCTGCCACCGCCGTACCAAAGCATTGCGGAGAAAACGAAGGCCGTGCGGCCGTCTGGGACCTGTCACTGCGCCTACTGCGATATCGTTGAGCTCGTGGCGGAGCTGCTCGATGGTCAGGAACAGATTGTTCTTGACTGTCGATGCAGCTATCATCTCAAGCTCCTCAGCCACGAGCTGATCTGGGCTCAAGGGTGTATAGATGCATGCCTCGCTTGCGACTGCGAGACATGTGTGACGGCTACCTCCTCTCCGTGCAATGCCGAACCTGCACACTACCAAAACTGCTTATATGACGAGTGCTTCCCGTTTCGCTACAAGGGACACGACTACTACGACGGCTGGATTGACGCATCGCTAAACCCCAGCACTGGCTATTCTGCCGCCGCCAATGCTCTACGTCAAGCCGGGTTTTATGGCAAGGCGTCGTACATGACCGACCCGAATCCAGCTTGGACGTGGGCCATGAATAGCGCCGAAAAGCTCTCGAAAGCATCGTCATTGGCAGACATCGTCAGTCTGTTGCTTGCCTGCGGCGCACATATTGAACGGCTGGGCCTCAAGAAGCTCACCTTCCTTCATATCGCAGCTAAAGTGGTGATATCGCGCTCGCCGACATTTTGCTCAAGCGTGGCGCCAAAGTGAATGCTCAAAGGCATGATCCATCTTCCGACAAGCGATTCTATACATCGCTCATGTACGCAGTATGGTACGGTCATCCGGCCATGGTGAGACTCCTGGTCTTAGCAGGTGCCCACCTTGAGATGAGAGACTGCGCTGGTAGGACGGCACTGCACTCTGCCGTCGCCACTGTCCATGCAGAAGCCATTGCTGCACTTCTGGCTCATGGACCGCTTGTTGATGCGTTGGACGATGCCGAACGGACCCCACTTCAAGCGGCAATCCAGCACATTAATGGGGTCGCCATCCGGCTCCTGATCGAGGCAGGTGCTGGCCTTGAGCTTGTCACCAAGTTCGCGCCAACCGCGCTCCTTCACGGTATCTCCACGAAAGATTTTCGCGTTGTCGTGATCCTGGCCAATGCTGGCGCTAATATGCATGCCGCCTTCGGCACTGCGACGTGCGCTCTAATCCGTGCGGCCCAGTTGGGCGATAGCAATATGATTTGCCGCTTATTAGCATACTCGGAGGTGCTACAAGATGTGCACGTTGGCGAAATTGGCACGAGACGCACTGCTCTTCACCTCATTGCTGGTGTCGCCCATGGTGCGTTTGAGTTTGACGCCGCGGTTGGGGCTCTTGTCGGTGCGGGTGCCGATGTCAACGCAGTAGACAACACATTTACGATACCCTTGCAGGTTGCGGCGACAGCTGGCATCACCTACAACGTAGGCTGTCTTCTCCACTGGGGCGCAGACAAGAGCTGGCGGAACAATGCGGGAAAGACAGCCTTGGATATTGCGACGTCGAAACGACATAAGGATGTTGTCGAGATGTTGGGAGGCACTTTGAGCAAGAGGAAAAAATGGTTTCGACGTAGCTGATGGCCCTCACCAAGAGCAGCGCTTGCGTGCTGTCGAGGGCACACTCTTCAAGCGTTTCGCCGTTCCGCCGCTGCACCGCAGAAGTCGGGCCGTAACCTTGCCAATCGCTTCTCGAACGTTGCCGCCAGGATAGCTTGCACCGCTTCGCAAAAGTAATTGACAGAATAAGGTTGTGGGCGTGGGTCTGCAGTGTTGTGGAAGATTGCCAGTATAGGCGCCCGCCTGGGATGTGAAACGCTTGGCCGTGATCCGGCGCCTACCTGCGCGCATGATTTCACCGCCGTATTGGTTGACTTTGCTTAGTTATTGTGCGTCCCACTGCATGCTCTGTAGACACCTGCAGCTTGCTCATATCATGCAGTCACAGCTTTCTGCGGCACAGCAGAAGTTCTTTGCTGGTCTACACCACAGAGACCCCTCGCTTTCACCTTGTATTGTCCTTTAGTGATGCTCTCAGGTACTCCGCCTCTGCCAACTCCATCTTGCTCCACTAAACTACTCTGGCCTGCACACTATGACTGCATCGAACCCAGTGACGGCCGGATTTGGAATCTTCCTACCTCCCAGTATTGGCAACGCCAACAGCTCATGGGCCGCTTCGCTCATTAGTATCTGCGACAACTATGGCACTTAAGCGATACAATGCACTGCAGGCAGTGCTCCTTCCGCCACATGCGGCCCTAGTGCTCCGGTAAATTTAGATTGTCATCCCCATCGAGTTGTAACTCCTTCTTACGAACAGTTGTTTTCAGATCCTCACCATTACCGAAGCTGTCAGCGAGTTCACCTTCGCCACACAGACAGTCACGAGCGGAACGAGTATCTCCATATCGGAAACCTGCACCATGGACGGCTACGCAAGTGCAACGTGTGTAGCGAGCTACAAGATCTCTGCCGACGGCACGAAGACCCATTCGGCGGTAACGACGACCCTGGACGGGAATGCCATGAACACACAAGAGTGAGTTGTTCAATCTGCTATCTCGAGTACAGCTCTAACGGGGCTCCCATCAGTTTCGCGCTCAACATTACGGCCGGCGCCGCTTTACTCACAGCTTCTGCTGGGAGTCCTGGGGTGTGTAAGTCTGCCGGCCCGAGAAAACATTATGTGGGAGGCATGCTCACGGCCGCGGTCGCACTTCTTGGGGTGTTGATAGTCCTTGCACTTTGAAGAAGCATGCCGCCTGGCGAGAAGTGTGCGGTCCTGTTGCTACTTTTCCCTATGGGCAGGCGGAGTTCCAAACGATCATGGGGCAACCAGAACCATTGACTGTGATGATTTCTTTGATTCCATGCGAGCAGTCTCGTGCTGGGCTTTGTACACAATGTGGTGACGTCTAAACCGCTCATTCACTACAAAGGCACTGGTTTGGGCACGTTCACTTTCTGTTACCACGAGATTTGCACTTCCGTTGGTCACTCCGGGCGTTAAAACAACACGACGCGCACACGGAACACAGGCCACCTCGTACGTTTGTCGCATCAGACGTATACGTTCATTCCTATCACCGAATAAAGAAAGATTATAGACTCACCACTGAGACCACATCTGCCCATACCTCCAACGCAAGACGCTCACTCCTCCGCCATTCGAACAAGCCCAAATCGCATCTAAAGCTCGCCCGTCTTACGTTGCCAAGAGTAGCATCGCCGCCATGTCTTCCGACAACCGCTCGGTCACCACAGCGGGCAGCGCAGCCGAGCTGCCACCACCATCGTACTTCACCGCCAACAGCGGTACCCGTGCTTCGACAGATTCCCAGAGGAACGAGAGCTCCGAAGACACTCCGCCAGACTCTCCACCGCCGTCGTACGAAGAAGCTACGAATGAGCGTGCTGGGGATAGCACAACAACACCCCGCCCCACGAGTTCCACCGGCGATCGCGATGCCGTCCGCAGAGTCGAGCGCTACACTTCGCCGAATGGCCGCGTCACATCGACATCAACCTTCTTCCCGGGCAGCAACAGCGGAATCCAGGCCGGCTACATCGAAAGCGTTACCATGAACTCCTCGTTGCACGGATCATTCGGAAGGATTGATACGACGGCTCGTACGGCTCCAAGTTCCTCAGGCGACGAGACCAATGCCGTTCGTAGTGTGACGTACACGTCATCAGACGGCCGTGTCACATCCGTCAATACCTGCCCGACGAACAACCGCGGGATCCAGGTGGGTGCTGTTTCTGGCGGGACTATGATTTTCGCAAACGGCACCTTCCACCTTCACGCAACGCAGCACGGGCACGGGCACGGGGCGACGGTAGCACTGCGGACATTGCGTCGATGGGAGTTGATGAGGTTCATAGCGCTGGTGGCAAGGGGTCATCGCTGAGGTGGCACGGAACGGTGGCGGCCAGCAGAGTAACGGGCATTAGAGTGAGGGCGAAGTCCAAAAATGCTTATCCGGATCTCGCCGGTTCGACGAGCGCTCGAGAGACAGATATCGGTGGTTCAACGCATGCCTCTGGCAAGATGAGCAGGTTGCGGTGGTGCTTGCTTGCTCTTCAAGTACATCACGTAGATATCGACACGTGGTTCTTTTAACGTAGCCTCGTCTCGTACTCTCGATGCCGCATCAGCTCGTCTATACCTTGGTCAACTACTCATCTTCGCAGCGCTGCTCCGCCTTGAGTGACTGCGGTGGCGGGTTTGCATCCATAGCAGCAGCGAGCGCTCTCTTCTTCCGTGTGTCTCTCTGCTGCCTCCTGGCTTGTGAATGCGCCAGGTCTTTGTTTCGCTGGCTCGCCTTTCGAACGGCCTTGACGCGTATTCATTCATACTACAGCTAGTGTTGGTGGTCCCGCCCTTTCTTCGGCCCTCGTGGACGTCTCGACAGCTTGACGTGCGGTATCTTGGCTTTCCCGCCTTCTCCGCAATATCACATGCGTTTGGCAAGTTCCGGCGCATACTTTGGCCTCCAACATTCTTAGAGAGCAATCACTTGCATCATCGGTAGTCGCAAGTCGTAAGCATGGGCAAAGGTAAGCTGCAGCAGCTCGACACAGCGGATACAGATGCTGACGCGTTACAGGCACTGACAAGCTGTACGTACGTCTCCGTGATCATCCAATCCGATCAAGTCGCAAAGCTAACCGCAGCGCCAGATCACGCACTCGGAATGGTCAAGCGATGAGGCATTCGGCGCATCAGCCGGCGCAAATGCACGCAAGTCGAATGGACCCAGCGCTGGCTTCAAGCGACTGCCCTTTAACTACTGCGCTGTCTCCCTACAGCCCTTCGAGCATCCCGTCTGCACCGCCGAAGGCACCACCTTCGACCTGACCAACATCCTGCCATGGATCAAGAAGCATGGAACGAACCCAGTGAATGGACTGCCGCTGAAGAGCAGTGAGCTGATCAAGCTGACCTTTCTAAAGAACGACGACGGCGAGTATGTGGACCCGGTCACGTTCAAGATCTTCACGGACAACACACACATCGTCGCGTTACGCAATACAGGCAACGTCTTTGCGTATGAAACGGTCGAGCGGCTCAACGTCAAGGCCAAGAATTGGAGGGATCTGGTCAGCGAGGAGGAGTTCAAAAGGAGCGACATCATCACCCTGCAAGATCCGCAGAACATCGAGAGCCGAGATCTGAGCCAGTTCAAGTATCTGCAGGAGGGCGTCAGTACTCTTACGCCCGAGCAAGAGGTTGAGCGAGCGGCTGGCGTGAAGGGTGAGAACTTGGGAAGCGCGGCGAAGATACTGAAGGCCAAGGAGGCTGTAGATCGACGGCGAGCGGAGAGGGAGAAGCAAGCGAATGGGCAGGGGAACTTAGAGGCACAAGCACTCTCAAATGCACGTAAAGCGCATGCCGATGTGGCCAAGTCGTCACGGACAACCAAGCCGGTACCCTACAATGCCGCTCAATATACCACAGGCGCAACCGCGGCCTCCTTCACCTCCACCGGACTCACGCCATCCACATCCACGGACCGTGCGATCATGAGCGATGAGGAGTACATGCTGAAACCGAAGCGCGTGAAGCAGAAAGGCTACGCTCGCATGTCAACCTCTCATGGCGACCTGAACATCGAGCTTTATCCCGAGCATGCACCAAAGGCTGTCTGGAACTTCATCCAGCTCGCGAAACGCGGATACTACAAGGGCGTAGCTTTCCACCGCAATATCAAGAACTTCATGATTCAGGGTGGCGATCCCACCGGAACTGGCCGAGGAGGGCAGTCATGCTGGGGCAGCAAGAGCTTCACCGACGAGTTCGAAGGCCCGCTTACGCATGATGGACGAGGTGTGATGTCGATGGCCAACAAGGGCAAAGACACCAATACCTCACAGTTCTTCGTCCTGTACCGCGCAGCCGCGCACCTGAATCGGAAACACACCATCTTCGCTCGCGTTGTCGACGGTCTGGACACCACGCTCAAGCGGCTTGAGAGCGTCGAGGTCGACGACAAGTCCCGGCCTAGCGAGGAGTGCATGATCGAAGACATCGTTGTCTACGTTGACCCCTTTGAGGAGTTTCTGAAGCAGCGCTCGGATAGGGAGGCTGAGGAAGCGAGGGCTGAAGCTGTACGCCGTGAGGGTGGAGCTGAAGACGAACGGACGACGTGGACGGGGAAGCGGGTACGGGTTGATGGGAAGGTGGAGGCGGAGGCGCCGGAGACGGGGGTGGGAAAGTATCTCAAGCAGGCTGCTGCTGCGGCGCCTATGGGTGAGGAGGATGAGATTGTGGGGGAGTGGGATGAGCCGGAGCCGCCGGTTAAGAAGGCGAAGAAGGGAGGAGGCTTCGGGAACTTCGATAGCTGGTGAGACGACTCCCAGGCCTGGACTGCGACCTCCTCGATTATGCCTAATGAGTGCTATGGCCTGCATCACAAAACTTGTCTCTCGCGGCTCTTGACACTGTTACTGGTGGGTGCCATTTCTCTGCACCTGTTCTATTCACCTAAAAGAGGCTTTGCCAAGCCAAATAGCATTCACTCGCGCTTTCTGTGACACCAATGACACAAGGTTCGCAATGACACAGTCGGACTCATCACGCCGTCCTTCTACCAGTGCGCCACTTGCACTAGTCCTTTCCAGCTTCGTCTTCAAAGTTCTTCTCCAAGCACGACAGGACGGGTAGCCCACATCACCTGCGATATAAGATACACCGATACATACAGGGAGTCCGTACCACATAGACTACAACCAGGCTAAGTCCGGGATGGTGAGCCAATCCTCACACATGCCGCAACAAGTTCGTTAGAAGCTGACCGTGACCACAGGACTTCGTCGTACTGACTCCGCAGCCAGCCTCTGGTGTCGAGGCGGAGGCGAAGGCGAAGGCGGAGGAGATGAAGCAGATCGCTATCGCGACTCTGGCTCGTCAACAAGAGCACGAGAAGCAGGATGGCAATGGTGACAATGCTGCTGCGAAGACGTTGCCGGATGGCTCAATGGGTGGAGATGAGCTGGCTGGGAAGCAGAGGACGGAGGTGAACAGTGACTATGTTGATGGGTGGCTCAGACTTCTGTAAGCCTGAAGGCTCCCTATGGAGAAGACCGTAAAGGACGGCGTGGAGCTGGTGAGGGTCCTCGGCCAGGGACGCACTCTCATCATTGCTGCACATAAATCATTTACTACGCACAACGCGACCATCCATCTCATACGGCACGGCACGGGCGTGCTCTCATTGTAAACTTTGGTTTTGAGAAAGAACGACACTGTCGAAATAAGTCTAGTACAGGTTGTAGTAATGGTGGCGGCAGAAGCTCATTATCTAACTAGCTAACACGGCCATTTCACACCGACGGTCCTGCCCGTGAGAAGCCCAGAGGAGGTCAGGATGCGACCTTCATATAGGTGTTCCAAAACGATCTTCGGTCAGACAACATGGCATGCTTGCGGCCGCCTTCACACGGAACGCATACCTTGGGTGAAGTCTGGTTGTCCATGAGTCACGGCTTCCAGTAGCGTTTCACGACACACAAACCGGGTGGCCATTGGCAGTTATCCCCGTCTGGGTTTGGAACTGTCCAGACCGCTGGCGGCCGCCCGTGTAATAAGCGAAACCGGTGGAGCACCTGCGACGCAGGACGGCTGAGGCAACGGCTGGGATCATGCGCTGTAGCGCTCCTCCCCTGTCGTACACTAGAGATGTGCCTGGCTGTATAACAATCGCATCGCCTCATCACATCGCCCCAAAACAAAGTGCTAGCCCATATCCATGTACAAAAGGGTATAGGCATGATCGTCGTCGCCTCGAGCTTGCGCCTTCGTGATACGCCACACCCTCCTCAGCCCATCCCAAAACACCCCTCGCCTCGTGCGCATACAGTACCTCATACAAACCCGGCTCAGCCAAGTGAAATGCCCTTCCGCCGCAAAAAGCTCCCGAGCAACCCATCCAGATCCCCCATCATCTTCTGCACGCCCTGACGCTGCTCCACATACAGGCCGGCCATCATCGGGTGGTCGTCCGCGACGGGCGTGACATCCGACGTGTCGTGGATTATGCGCAGCATGTCCTTGACCTCGCTACCGTCGTCGAGCCAGGCGCGCAGACTGCTGTCGGACCACGGCTGCGGCGTTTGCGACAGGCTGCTGGGCGTCGAGGCGCTCTTTGGCGCCGAGGAGGAGCCGGTGCTGTCGGTGGAGAAGGCTCGGTTGGTAATCACCGTCGGCTTGACGTTCTCCTTCATGGTTTGTTGCGGCGAGCGAGAAGCTGTTGGTGTAGGGTCGTTGGCCTCGAACACGTCACGTTCGCTCTCCTCGGCTGGCTCGGCAGGGTGCTCGATCAGACTCGGCGAGCTCGTCAGACTCTCCGGCGACCGCTCTTCCTCGTCCTCTTCCATGTCGTCGGGTCCGGGGGTGGGTATGTGTATAATCTCAGTGCCATGCATGAAACTGCTCGGCGTCTCAAGCGGCGTCTGTATGAACGTGCCTGGCATGATCTCCACCGGGCTCTCCGACAGCCTCTCCTGCCCATCTGCCTCATCCTGCGAGCCGCGCTGCCGCTCTTCCTGCTCTTTGAAAGGATTCGGGCCCTCTTCGTCCGCAGGCGAGTCAAAGTCGTCCAGCTCAACGCGTTGCTTCGACCGCTTAGCCTTCTTCGGCTTCGGGTCCTTGTCGCTAGACGTAAGCATGTCCTTGAACGGCGAGAGCAGACCATCTTTCTTCTCCTCATGCTGCTGCCCTGCTCGAGTGTCGATCTGCGGCAGCTGCTGCGGCTCACTGATCTCGGACTCGTGGCCAGTAGCCATTTCATACGCCACTTCGGCGGCCGGAAGCTCCGCGAAGAAGGCATTGTTTGCGTGCTCCTTGCTCGGCTCGCGCACAGGGCTGGACGCCTGTGACGATGGTTGCTTCTGCAACTTGCCTCTTATATATGACTGTTTGGCCGGAACCGTTTGCCTCGGTTCAGCACTGGGTTGTACAGCAGCGGCTGGCTTCTCTACGGGCGACGTGCCAGCACTCGGCAAGGGGCTCGGTCTGGGTGACTCTCTGCCCGACTCTACTGACGCCTTCTCCATGTCGCTCTCGTTGCCAGCGTCTTCTTTCATCTTCTTGTCCTTCTTCTTGCTCTTGAACAACCCACTGAGCATCCCACCTTTCTGCTTCTCCTTCTTCTTCTCCTTAACCTCCTTCTTGCTCTTCTCTTCGACCGGCGAGGTAGTCTTGACCAAGTTTTCCACGCTCGCGTTACGCATGCTTTCGCTCGACGCCGACTTGAGTGATATGCTGTCCTCGCGTAACAAGCCTGGCGTGATAGTGATCTTCTTTGTCTCGATGCTGTCGTCCTTGAGGAAAGAGTCGGCGTTGCGCGCCGTGCCTTTTCTTGACTTCAGTGGCGCAGCCTCGGTCTTGTCAATCAGCTTAGGACTGAGCTGAGGCTCATCAATCGACGGTGTATGAGTGGCTGCCTGCTCTCGGTCGAACGAGCCACGGTGGTTCGTAGGCGTTCCGGGTCGGTCGTCCTCGTCGTCCTCTTCCTTTGCTTCTGCGGCATCCGGCTCCTCCACGTGACCGTTTTGCTGTGTATCCTCGGCCGCAGCAGCACCACCGTACGGATCTACCATCGCCTGCTCCTCATCTTCGGTAGAGTAGTCGTAGTCGGAAGCTTCTACATACGTCGGAGCTGCGAATTGCACTGTCTTGGCGTTGCGCCTGCGCATTGCCTTCTTCAGCGGATTTCGCGTCTTCTCCGAGTTGTCACTGAGCATAGTAGCAGAGAGCTGTGGACTGTTAGCGAAGTTCTAGTAATCAGCCTACGGTAAGCGTACGTCAATGTTCCGGTGCTTGTTCAAGCGTGCTAGTCGTTCAGTCGGCGTCTCAATATGCTCAGCAGGCAAGTATCCTACAAACATCAGTTGACCACTCACCGAACCTCAATCCTAGCGAACAAGCTTACCGATACTGCTGTCTTTCACCACCCTTACAAGCCACCAGTAGCTGTTGCTGTCGTCGAGCAATACCATCGTGTCACCTTTGGTAGCATTTGCTTGGCCTTCCACAGTCGCAACGAAGGTATGTAGTGCATATACGAACTCGAAATCGATATCTTCTGCTTCACGTAAGCATTCGCCACCCCAGCCAGTGTCAATAAAACGAGGGTCAGGAACAAGAAAAGCGTCATTTGCATCATCGTTGTCTCTGCCACGGCCAAGGTCGAAAGATTCCTGGTCAGTGTCCGAGGCACTCTCCCACGAGCTGCTGGACGAGCCGGAAGGTGATGGTGGAGTGTCGAGCAGCGGATCGTCTATGGGAAGTAGCACGTCCGTTAGGTCAACGCTGCCAATGCTCGTCAAGCTTGGTGACTGCTCCAGATCCGGAAAGGCAAGGTTAGTCAAGCTGCGCGTGAAGGAGTGCCTGCGAAATGGACTCTCGATTAGCCGGAGGTCCGAACGGATAACCACCGAGCGCTCGGAGTGGCCATCGTTGTCCGCCATCCGGTCTTCGTTTGCATCGTGGCCTCCCAAATGGCCTGCGTCCTCGTCGTCGTATCCATCGCCTTCATGCGTGTCGTCCAAGCTGGCCCGGATCAAGTGCCCATACCTACCCAAACGATGATGCGTCGACAGAGAAGGAAATGTTTCGTTGTCCTCCAAGTCCATGCTAAGAAGAGGCTCTCCCGGGTGCTCGTCAAACGGCGAAGAGGACTCCTAATCCATCGCCTTCGACAGCGGAGAGGCCTCCTTCTCCATCCAGGCGCGCCGCAATGGCAAATGCTGCGGCGTCCGTAGGAATGGCGAAGACTCGAGCGTAGAGGTGGGTGAAGCAGAACTGTTGAAGTCTCCGCGCGTGGGTGTGATCGTAGGCGTTGGCGACAGACTGCTAGATCGTGCCGGCCAGACCTTCAATCGGGCAATGTGCGTGGGAGGCGAAGAATGCAAGGTGGACCCACCATCGTCGATGCTCGGCGAGCTCGATATCCTGTCCAACATGTCATCGTCACCCTCCGCCTCGGACTCGCCTCCTTCGCCGCCCTCCTCTCCACCCTGCTGCGTGCCATTGGTCATGCGCTCGTGCTCCGCATTCGCTTGTGCTTCATCGATCGCGCCCGGCTCTTCCGTCAGAGTGCCCGCCATATTCCAGGCGTCTGCTAAAGACTGCTCTTCCTCGTGTCGCTCCTCGTCCACAAGGTGGAGCTGCGATGCTTGGTGCGGTGCGAGTCCGGACTGGATCTGGGGCTTCTGGTGCTCAGAGGCGGAAGGGTTGTCCTGGTCCTGGAGATCAAGCGTGTCTGCGGGGCTCCGTCAGTATGTGGCTAGGCCATACCAGTCCTGCCACCTCACCTGCTCGGACAATACTTGGACGCGCCATGTCGCCGGTATTCGAATCGCAGTCTCCGGCCTACGGGCCTGGACCGGAAGGCTACCGTCTCTGCTCTCCAACAGGTCTCATACAGCAACAGATATGAGGCGGCTGTCAGGAGTGTGGTGCGTAGTCCTGTTGGTGGTGTGAGACTGCGCAAAGGTCCAGGTCTGTGGCTGGCTGAGCCCAAGATGTCATGGCACTGCGGATCGCGTGTCGGTCTTGGAGCCTGATATCGCGGGGGCGGATGTATGGAATGAGCGGTAGTAGTAATCCTCCCGGCGCTCCTGGCACTGTTTGGCGGTCGTTGGGCAGCCTCTTACATGTGTCGTCTCATCCAGATTGCCCGACGCCCAGCCTGGCACAATGGGATTCCTGGGAAACTCGCGCCCCTGCCCAGATAACCTTTTAGCCTTCACGATCCGGCTCGGAAGCTGGAGCCGGGCCTGCTTTGATTGGCCCAGTGGCGTTGCGGCGCGCCAATCCCCGACGATCCTTTGCCTTTGCCCTCATCTGTCCATCTCTGCGACATCTCCTGATCTCTACAATGAATAACCACAAAATCCATACCCTACGAGGGTAGTCGTCGCAGGATGTACGATAAGACGACGACTGCAGCTGGCACCGTCACACTATACATGTCCTACCGGCCGACTGCAGCCGACACGATTCCAATACGCAGGTACACGTACCTATGAGCTTGCATGTGAAAGCACGTGAGCTTACCATCATCTGCGATCCAACCCTCCTTACCACTGTCACTGTCACTGTCTTTCCATGAACCCAATCACACCCGCATACAGAACCATTCGAGCTGCAAACACCTACAGTCCAAAGCATGGATCATTCGCCACTCGCACGACTTCCGGCCGAGCTCCGCGACGACATCTACGAACGGGCCCTGCATCAGGACTGGCCGATTCGCGCCCCGTGGTATCCCAAGGAAACCGTTGGTGTGGACATTGACACGATCATCGACACTGCCGCTTATAGCGAGCAAGCTGTTGCTCTGACTAGGACCTGCAAGCAGATTCGGCGTGAGAGTCTCGGCCTCTTCTACTCAACTAATATCTTCCACATCACGCTCAGTAACATCCCACTATTCTGGGAACCCGATGAGGAAGTGGAGGAGCCCAACGTGGAAGTCAAGGGTGAGAGGGTGTTGGTACCACTGTGGACATGGCTCAACGCCATCAAACTGGAGCATGCTTCGCTCCTCAATTCCGTCGTCGTACAGCTCGGGTACAGAAAGTTGCCTCTTCACGAGGACGACTTTGCTGAGGGAGACAATAGGGAGCTCGTTGCTGCTGTGCTGCACAGGCTGCGGGATTGGAGCAGGAGCGCACCGAGACGGCGGATGACCGTCAACATGCCCATACAGTTCGGATGGGGGTTTGAGCCTACCCTGCTGCTTCGCGTCGAGTTCCCGCACGCGGCGCAGGGCATTCGGCAAGTTCCCTGGCAGCTGTCCGACTGCGTTGGGAATGGGTGGGGTGAGGGAGAACTACGTGTGGCGCGAGAAACGGTGAAGGTTTGGCAGGAAGCTGTCTTCCCGGACTCTGCGCAGCAGTAATGAAGAAAGCGATTGGGAAGGGATGGGACGCGTGACCTGCAACGTCGAAGCTAGACACTTAGCGCGCGCGAAAGCAAAAGAGCTACATTTTGGCCACGAAGGCGACCGGAAGATCTCTTGACAGACACGCGTCTCTCCATCCTTTCGATCTTCCGCAGCGCGCATACTTGAAGGCGACGCATATGGAGATGGTACAACGGACGTTGAGCCTGGTGGCGGATGTGAATTTCAGATGGTGAGGCTGTCAGAGGGTTGCTGCAGCCCGCATTGCAGAAGAGCAGAGCTGGCACCAGGCACCAAGGCATCTTCGTCTCCCTCTACACCCCACTGCGCACACTCCTTAGCATAAACAGCAGTAGGCTCAGCGAACCTTACCTTAACCCTTGGCCGTCCTCGTAAACGTCTCTCCCTGTCAGTGGAGGTCTCCAGAGCAACTGTGTAGCCTACCAGTGTACGAAATCTCGCTGCCGCCAAGATGAGAAGGCAGGGCGGGCTTCTGAGACATCATCGTGAAGTGTAGTTTCGGTAGAGAATTCTAGCTTCCCGAAGAGGTGGCATTCGACATGAGATACAAATCGGCCTTTCAGAAGGTGGTTCCTGAGCCTTGCAACAGCGGCGCGGTAGAGCCTGCACCATACCACCTTCGCATGTGAACTTTGGTAGGAGTTCACATTCACTGACGCTAGCGTTCGACGTCCTACAGGTACGTCCAAGGTAGTAAAGTGGCAAAGGCGAGCACAGGACGTTGGCGTGCGGGTTGATCACGGCTACCTGATAACCCTGCTACGGAGAAGAGATGGCAGTAGCTCAGTAACTGTCGTACAGCCCAAAGTCCCGCTTCACCGTCCTGCCCTCCGCCTTGATCGTGATCTTGAACAGATTGTAGGCCTAGTTGATGGGTCAGCGAGTGTCTCCCCAAGCCTGACGTGCAGCAGTACGACTTACGTTGAAGATGTACATGCCATCCGGCACGAACGCGAAGTTGTTCACGCCGCCATTGGCCACTGCGATCTTGCCAATAAGGATACCTTCGTCGTTCCAGCTGCGCAGAGCATGTCAGCATATACGAAGGGTCAAGCAGCGGACGCAAGGTGCTTACACATGAATGCCATCGCCACAGCCAGAATACACATTGCCCATGGTATCCGTGTGAATACCGTCCGGGAACCCATTGTCGCTGTACGCAAAGAGTTGTCGGTTGTGCAGCCTCTTGCCGTCCTCCGTGATATCAAAACGGTAGATGCTCGCCGGCTCCGTCGCGTTGTCCTTGCCTGGGAAAGTATGAACGCCCGTGTCCGTGACATATATGTGCTTGTAATCCGGGCTGAACTCGATGCCGTTGGGAGCCGCGAAGTAGTCTGCTACGGCCTGCACCACACCCGTCTTCGGCTCGAAGCGATACACTTGCTGGCGGATGGACGGTGTGGGGCGGAAGTACTGGTAGAACAAGCCTCTTAGTACAGAAATCGGCTTCTCAGCGCTAACATTGTTCTTACCTGCCAGTAGCCGTACTCCGTGTCTGTGAACCACAAGTCTCCTGTGTGAGCGTGCTGTTCGATATCATTTATTGAGCTGAACATTCTGCCATTAAAGCTGTTCAGGAGCACGCTGCTGCTGTTCGTGGACGGGTCGACAAGGACAAGTTGCGAAGGGTGCGTAAGGTCTCCCTCGTCGCAGAAGACGATTTGCTGTCCCTCGCTGCTGTTCGCTGGCGTGCCCACAGGGTAGAAGGCCGCACCTCCGTTTGCTTCGGCCAGGTGCTCATATCGAACCGAGGAGATCGCATTGTCGTGAGTAATGTCAATGGCCGTGACATTGACTGGGTTCTCAGCCGAGCCGTTCCAGTTACTGGTGGCGTAAAGCTTCCCCGTCTTGATGTTGTAGACTCCAGCCTCGTGGAAGGCTACCCATGGCGTAGTAACAACAAGCTCTTGCGAGACATTGGGGCCCAGGACGTCCGTGACGAAGGCGTCATTGTAGGATATGAAATTGACACTGTTGATCGAGGCATTCGCGATAGCTTGGAGGTGGTAGGCATACGGAATGCTGCTTGCAAGCTTCAGCAGGTCGACGTTAGTGAGATTGACCATGTTGAGAGTCCTTCGAAGAGAATTTGAGAGAAGGTGAGGACCGGAGGAGCACTCGGCTTATGGCGGCATTTTGTAGCTAAGCTCTCGCAAGGACCTGACGGGAATTCGTCTCATCCAGCGTCATAGTCCAGGACTCCAGGGCGCCAACGTACATCACTTTTAATCTAGCTACAAGCATCATGGGTCATGGCAGCAACGGGTTCTTGGTGAATTTTGAACACCAGTGAGGAGAAGCTCTGCGGAGACTCCACATCGACTTTTGCGGGGTTGTCGATCGTCGAGTCCCCGTCACGGGGCCGCCGCAAAGGGCAAAGTAAGCTTCAAAATAGGTGGCCGGTTGTTGTCTGTACCCGTCCACAGCGAAGCTCCTAGCGGATCGGCCACGAGTCTTGAATCCCACCCTCGCCGGCGTTTCAGTCTTGCTTGGTGCCGTTGTCTTGTTGTGCTCCATCGTTCTTCCCATTTGTGAGCGTTTCGTCCGAGTCAGTCCTTGAAGAGTCGTTCGTGCTGTGGTAAGAGAAGTCCATTACTCCCACCAACTCCTTTACTTCGCGAAGGATCTCCGCAAGGTCGTCGATCATGCATCTGCTAGCAAGCTGAATAACTGCAAATTGAGAGTAGCCAGGCTCCGCAATGTGTCTGACCGACAGAAGATCCGAGTCAATAGCATCCAGGCGTTCTACTAGCGCATATGGCTCAGGCACCCGAAGGTACGGTGGTAGCGGCGAAGCACTTGTCACCGACGCCGATAGAAGAGACAGAAGCGTCGTTATGGACTCGGACGTTGCATTGTTGGCCTGCCCAAGAAGCTTGCGAAAATGCGCAACCCACTCCGACGAATGCTGATCGTCCAGTTGTTGCAATTCCGGGAAAGCCGCCGACGCGAGACTGATAAGACTCATGAAGTCGAGCGTGCTTTGGGCCAGCGCGATGATCTTCTGATACCGTGCGCGTGGGAATTTGCCACCGACTGGGATGTCAAACTTCACAAATTCGGCTTGTGCGCGCAGCCCGGCGAGCAGCATGCTGCACTTCGAAAAGACTTTCGTGCGCGCCTTGTCCAGCTTGTAGCCCGGACTGTCCTTCGACGACATGTCCCCTTCACCGCCTCGTAGTCGGATGCGCACTGTCTCATGTAGTACCGTGTAGTAGTTGGCCAAAAGGTACAGCGACCGGCCCATGTTCTGGCGTAACTGGAAGTGCTCTGTCGTTGGGTATGGGAAGATCGTCCAGATCCAAGCGAGGAACAGACCGCCGGAGACAGTGGCGAGCCGGATAGGTGCCAAGATATATATAGGGTAGTAAGCTTGCCCATTGGACTCGGCAGTCTGAATCCCGATTTTGCGGACTTGGAGCTCATATCCGAGTATGAGCGTCATTGTCACCTGGCTAATCATTCCCACCGGGATGATCTGAGGATACTTGATGACAATGTAGACGCCAAAGTGCAGAAAAATGAAATAGAAGACCAGCACGCCAGCGGTCTTCCCGTCGACGATGTAGTAAGCTATCCAGCTTAGCAGCATTGCAATGAATGTTCCGAATATGCGAAGGAGGAAGTTTCGGAGGCTTTGCCCGGACCTGGAGTCTGGTTAGAGCCCATCTAATAACAATGATATAAATCGTATCCTTCGATTTGCTTACGAGGGACTCATGCTGATAGAGATCATGATTTGGGACCAGAAGAGCCTGTACGATAACAATTAGAGCCATGCATAGCCGAGATAGAGTTATAGAGGATATACCGCTCAGTCGTAAAGAATGACTGCGTTTCCCTCAGGTATGCAACAATGGCAATCGACATGGTTGCGCATGCTACTCGGAAGCCGAACGACGACGCGGGCGAGGCGAAGAAGTGGGCAATCTTGCGCAAGATGTCGCTTGACCGCTCCCAGTGGTTTTGCGGAGGTAAATGCTCAGGATCTCGTCGTCTCTGGTAGGCTTCTCCGAGGTAGACAGTCGGCCCGCTTTGTTCAGTATCGATCTGTTGGTCATCGTGCGCCTCCCCGTCCCGGGAGGTGATAAGACTCATAGCCCATTTCCGCGACCTTTTTACACCCGGGACAATCAAGCGTGTCTTGCTGAGCTTGCCTGATAGACCGTCCACATAGAGCATGAGATCGTACACCCTGCGACCGATATTGAAAAGCAGGAACTCCATGTATAAACAGAGGAAGAGTTGTCTGCGCAAGCGCTTCCGATCCTTTGAAAGAGAAGAATGGTTCATCCAAGGCGGCGCAACGAAGTCTTTGGTAAACGGATCATCGAAGAAAGAGACAGGCAACTCGATGTCGTGGAGAGCGCACCACGCTCGCAACATCTCCTTTTTACTCTCGAGGAACCTCAAACAGAACGTCAGCATTAATCCCTTTATCAGATATGGGTGGTACCCCTCGTTGGCCTTACTTCATCGACCGCTGGTTGAAGTATGCAGCAAACCCTTTGTCGCCCGGTCTGGGATCCGCACCAGTCGCTTCAGCAGCATCTTCCGCGCTGCGGTCCTTCGGCCTAGGTGCAAGCTGCAAGGTGATAGCGACATGCTCCAGTCCTTCATCGATCGTCGTCGTGACACTGGAGAATGGCTCCCGCAGTCTCTTCAGCAGCTCGTGCCACTCTAGAATCGACTCGACTCGGATCTTCTCACCCTCATCTTGCGCTTCTGACAGAGGCACATCCGCAAAGTTCTTCGTGCGATCCCACCCTCTTCCGTCGGCTATTCGGGCGAAGACCTCGGGCATGCAAGATAAACCGAGAGTGGGCAGCATGACAAGTCTCAGCATCCGGAAGAGCTTCTGCAAGTCGTCGGGGCCAAGCTTTCCCCAGGCAACTTCACGCTTCGCGAACGGTAGATCTAGTGTGGACTTGGCATGCAACGCTTGCAGGCCTCGCATTTTCGCCTTGAACGCTTCGGCTTCCTTGCTACCGGGTACCTCATCGCCGGCGGTGTTAACCCTGTGTGGAGCGAACCTAAACAATTGGTATAGGTCAGCATGCGTACGTCCCACCAGAAATGACCAGTTGCTCCGCCGCTGCACGGTGCGCTAGTACAGCGGCATCACTACAGTTTGTCCGAGCCATCGACCTCGCTTTTACGCAACAGCTCGACTCACATATCTGTATCCTCCAAACTATGCATGTAGTCCAGATTAGCCTTCACGGCTCCTCTCAATCCAGCTATGTAGCCTGTCATTTCCGCAAATATGACTTGCCGGCTACTGAACGGAAAGATGAGCAGCGAGCACCCAGTGGCGATGGAGAAGCCTGTCAAGAAACCACTCAACAACTTCTTCGCAAACGCCTCCGCTAGAGTCATTGAACTGAACTGAGGGGCATAGACCATGCTAACGTTGGCGAAGATGGCGGTGATGATGCTGGGTATGGTGAACTGAGGTCTCTTCGCACGCACGACACTGATGGTGTATATCTCCACGAACAGCCACACGCCGGCAACAGCGGACGCGGAGGAGTTATATGGGCTCGTGGTGATCCCTCCTGCTGCATCCCCACTGGTAGACGCTGACCCGGTGCTTCCTTCGCTGTGCAATCTGGCCTGCACGCAGCAGTACATGGCGAGCAGCGCAACCGCTGCGCCCAGGCACGTTGCGAGGATGTTGATCAGCATCGTCTGAATGAACTTTGCTCTCGGTTGGATCGGCAAGGCCAGGATACTCGTAATGCCGACCAAGTAGCCAATGGTCGTGAACGTATCCGCATATGATGTGGCCTGGTATGCGGAGATGGCAATTGTCGGCGCCAGTGCGCCCTTGAACATCTGCATGTACGTTCGCTTGTCGATGCCGGTCTTGGCGAGCCATAGTGTTTTGACTCTTGACAGGAGGCTCTGTTTCGGTGGCGGAGTAGCGTTTCCATCGTCGTTGCGGTTCGAGCCATCTTCCGTCCGACCGTTTGCCTCCGCCGTTTCCGACTTGTCTCGAGATGATGAAGACATCGTGTAGTCAATATTGGCTCACACAATGTTATCGATTCATCCCACGGCCACAAGGTCGCATACTATTGTCCTGGACTCGCATTGCAGGGTCACGAAAAAGTGAACAAGGGTAACGGCATGATGCACGAAGTCGGGATCTCGGATCAAACGGCCCGGCTTCACTGTTGTGGATACAGCTGCGCGGGTGACAACAGCGACGTCACGGGGTCAATGCTGAATCAAGATCAAACCTTGAGACGGAAGGCAGCATGCTGTTGATGTAGCTGATGGCTCGATGGGAGTTGTGCTCCTGCTCGCAACCTCCGCCCCTGACAGTGTCACGTCAGGGTAATGTTCACGTCGTGTTTGGTAGCACCAGGTCTGGGCAGCTGAAGGGAAACAGGTGGGACCAGTCTCCTGATCGTCCTTTGCAATTAGGTTGTCACCCATTTTCTTGGCCCCATAATTCCGACTACGTCAATTCGCTGCTTGTTGTTACTACATGTGTACTACGACGTTCCTGTATATCTAGTTGCTTTACCCTTGGGTTCACGCGCTCAAGCCTCAAAAGCTGTGCCCTTGTCCCCGATTACTGACCAACAGCGCGGCACCACTGAAGGCCACCAGGACAACTCGTTCACGATGCGTCTCTACGGGATCTGCATACTGGCTGCCTTGAGCCGCTTTGCTCTTGCGGCCATCGTGCCAGCAAACTCAACGGGCAACGCATCATGGCCTTACCGAACGTACAAGACGGTCAACTTCACGCTGCCGGTATTGGACATCACGCATCATACGAAACCCTCTGAGGGCTACCTCTTCTTCGCTCCAGACGGCGCCACAGAGTACCAGATGGCGCCGTTGATCATGGACATGTACGGCGAACTCGTCTGGAACGGCGCTGATGAGCATGCCTTCGGCTTCGGCGTCCAAAACTATGACGGCGAGGAGGTCCTGGTATGGTGGAATGGCTCGCTCTATGCTGAGCCCATCGGGCGTGGAAACGGGGTCGTGCGCATGTACAACAAGCATTATGAGCAAATACACGTCACGTCTCTGCCCGGTAACTTCCTGGAACAGGTACCCAACGCAACCTTCCCAAGCAACATAGATCTGCACGAAATCTTCCTCACGAAGAACGGGTCAATGCTTGTCACCGCCAACAACGTGACGCAGAGTGATCTAACATCCGTTGGCGGTCCCGCAAAAGGATGGGTGGTCGAAGCACAGTTCTACGAAATCGACATCGCCACCAACCAGGTCTTGTTCGAATGGAAGAGCCTCGAGCATCTGGCCCAGCTTCCGTTCACAGCATCCCTCTACCCGCTGGGCAGTGAGGGCTACACAGGCGCCAACCAAAGCCTGGCCTGGGGCTACTTCCACATCAACGCCGTGTCGCCTTACGACGGAGGCTACCTGATCAGCTCACGCTTCCTCTGCAGCGCCATCGCCATAAATCGCGACGGCAGCGTCAAGTGGCGTCTGCAAGGCCGAAATGGCGGAGACTTCACGCTCGGCAACGGGACCGACTTCTGCTACCAGCACAATATCAGGGCCATACCCGAACAGCCGAGCAGCAATACTTCGAGCATTACGTTGCATATGCACGACAACCACAATTCACCCATCGAGAACGGGACCGTGCCTTCCTCCGGCAAGAGCCTACAGGTGGACCTGGGCACTAAGCACGTAACGCTCAACCAGCGCTATCTCAATGCCAGTGGTCCCATATACTCTACCGCGCAAGGCAACTATCAACCGCTACCTGACGGTAACGTGTTCATCGGTCATGGGTGGATCCCGGTCCTGGAGGAGTTCTCGCATTCCGGAGAGATCCTGACGACCATCCAATTCGGCGCTGCTGAGCAACGCCCCGCAGGCGGCTTCAACCCATCTCTCAAGCCGACGCTATCCTACCGCGCCTTCAAGCAGCCATGGGTCGGCTGTCCAAAGACCAAGCCGGTTGTCGTGGCCGAAAGCAGTTCGAACGGAACGACGGTGTACGTGAGCTGGAACGGTGCGACGGAGGTCGAGGCCTGGGAAGTATATGGCGGCAACGCAACGGACTTGACGTGTCTGAAGACCGTGCTTAAGGAGGGCTTTGAGACTGCCGTGGAGGTTGAAGCGGCGGTGAAATTTGTGCAGGTGAAGCCAAGGTTGCAACGTGTTGATCACGACCGCAAAGGGTGCACAGAGGCTGTTGCTTCCGACGTCGTTTCCGTTGATGCATAGATCACGCGGGTCTACATTGCGATTACCAAGTGCTGTATAGCTACGTCGACTCAGCTGACTCGCTCGTGCGTTGTCGAGAGGTTTCGCCGACATGTCGAACTGCTCCTTAGGCTTGCTCTCCCTTTTCGCGCTCAACTCATTGCCCTACCACCCCACGTACCCATGTGCTCGCCGCAGCTGTAGCGCATTGTGCATTCATGCGCTTGGGCGGCGACCAACAGCAAATATAGACTCGTCCCTGCCGCTTCTTCGCAGCCAGATACACCCCCATTATTATCCCTGCGTCAGCCCGAGAAGACGGTCTTCTGCCACCTCGCTAATGCTTGGCCCACCCCCCAACCCTCATGGTGCCCTTTGAACACCTGGTTGGTTGACTCAATGCTCTCGATAGGCCGCCAAAACTCGATGTGGCAGCCATTCCGATGTGTCTTCAGCATCAGGTGCAACGTGAGGCGCATCTTCGGCAGCTCGCTGTCCCAGTCTCGAACCTCGCGAAGCACAGCGGCCAGGATCTCGCTGTTGCGCCGTAAGGTGTATCCGCTCAGCCCAGAGCTCTCATCTCCAAGCTGTAGCGTGACGGAAGTCAGACTAGCCACATTTCCGGGCCCGATCGTGTCGATGAGCGTCTGGAGTGGCTCTAGGATCGCGTCGACTCGGTTGACTGTCAATTTCGCAACCTCGGGCCAGAGAATGCAAGTCTGGAGCACAACAGTGAAGGTGTTGAGTGAATAGAACAGCTGGCTGCTCTCTGCTCTCATTTGCCGGCACACCCTCGTCAGAGCGAATGTATTGGCATGCCCTTTGGATCCGAGCTTGTGCTCCAGGCCTTCACTGACAAGCCAGATTTTGATTTGGTGGTCGGGTTGTAGCGCCAATTCGTAGATGTTGTTGCGTAGCTCTGGCGGCAGCCCGCCGAGAGGCGAGCTGTCCATCGTATCGTTCAGCTTGCAGGTGCTTACGACGTGGATGCAGTCCAGTCGCTCAAGCTGAGACTGAGCAGTCGGCGATGGCGAAGGTGTTTGACCTATGTGAAAGTGGACTCGTAACTATGAAGATTCAGATTCCGCGGACCTTTTCAGGCGGCAGGCACGTCCGCATTGGGTACATGAAACAGCTAAACCACCCTAACACTTACCGGGTCGGGAAGGAGCTGAAAGAGCATGAGAAGATCATGCACGCAGCACTATGGTACATAGTTAACAGTATGCCATTACCGTAACGTGCATTCGGTATGCAGGTATACTTGCTCATTGCAACAACCTTGCAACAACGCCGCTCATTCCTCGCTGAAAATCGCGCCTGCCGAATGGACATTCCATACTACACACATCCGAGAAGACATCCCTTCTACCACCCGTCTCACCAGCAACTTTCGAGGCCCGCCGCACTCTCTCGCCACATATCTGTAGTCGTGCAGCGCTCGCTAGCTACTTCTCTCCGTCCGAACTTGTCCGGGAAGCCCCCTCTCCCTCTCCCTCATGGCAAGCATCCACATGCAAGAAGCGCAGCGCCTCCGCGACCTCCATACCGCCCTCGGCTCCCGCCAGCTCGCGCCGGGCAGACCTGTCGGCACCTGGAAAGACGGCCGCGCGCCACTCCTTGAGCACTTTCTGCCACACCTGCATCTCATTGGGCCTCATGCCCCGCAGCATCCCCACCCTGTCGACCTTACGAATCTCCGTTTCGATGCTTCCGGACGCCGTCACGAATTCGATGCTGAACTCCATCGTCTCCGTGAGCAGGAGTAGCTCAAGACGCAACATCGGCTGTCCATTCGCCCAGTCTCTTGAGGTCGCGCAGCGCCGCCGTAAGCAGCGCCTGGTTGTGCTCATCCACCAAGTCCTTGGCCTCAATGACTTGCAGGAACGCATTTCCCATCTCAAGCCTGACGGAAGTAAGCCTCCGAACCACCTTAGCGCCGAAAGAATCGGAGAACTTTCGTAACGCACCAAGCACGCCCTCCTCCTCGGGCCCGACGCCGGGCGGATGGGCGGCGTCCGCAAACAGGCGGTCTGGTCGTAGGGTGATAGAGACGTGGTTGCTCGCATAGAAGAGGCCGAGGCTTTCGTCTCGGAGCCGCCTGCACGTCTCGGTCAGAGCGAGAACGCGGCCGTAGGTAACCATCTTGAGCTGCTTGTTCTTGGAGTCGAGTCGTATCTTGACCGGGCGGTCGGATTTGACGGCTACCTTGTAGATGTAATTGCGCAGCTCAGCGGGGAGCCTAGCAAGCGGCGAGTTATCCATCGTCAATGCTCAGCGCGTGGGCTGATTGCGGCTGTTTTGGTTGATGTCTGGAGCTCTTGTCTTGCGCGAGTTTGTTTGATGAGGCGTTTATGCGGTGCTTGGTGAGGAAATGCTGAGATAGGAGTATTATGCCCGGCCGTGACTCCTCGGTGAATGTTCAATGCTCGGCCGTGACTCCTCGGTGAATGTTCAGATTCGCGCCTGATTCCTCGGGAAATGTCCATATTCCCGCCCGACTCATAGGCATGGAAGCATCTGGACGGTATTGCAGTTGCGGTCTCCCCTAGTCGAACACTGAGTGGATTGGGGAGGAGCTGGGAGGATCTTAGCCTGAGAAGAGATCTTGACCTGGAAGAGAGGGGTGGCCTGGGAACAGATATATGGGGTAGAAGGAGACTCTGCACCAATCAACAAGTCTGCCAAACAGTAGCATGTCCACGATGTGTGAGTACTCTTGCCGCCTGCTACTAACCAAACCGACACCAAACACCGCCCAATGCGCGCTAAAAGTCGCACCTGCTTCATGAACACCCCATACCATACACACCCTCACCCTCACCCCCTCATATCTTATAGTTATGCCCATGAAACGGATCCCACACGCCCCTGACACTCTCATTCGTACTCTTCACCGGCCGCCTCTCCCGCCGCAACCGCTCCCCGCTCGCCGCCGTCAACAGTTCCACCTTGCGCAGAATCTCCGCGGGCTCCATGTTCCGCACGCAGATCGATTTGTGTTGGCCGTTGATGTAGAGGCCCTTGACGACCGGGTGACGGCCGGGGCGCGGCGAGACGGAGAGCTCGATGCTGGGGTTTTGTTTGGCGAAGGCGGGGAGGGTGGTGCGGAGGAAGTCGCTGCAACTTCTTGTTAGCTAGGCGACAGAGGGGCGAAGGGGGTGAGGGATGGGAAAGGAATTGCATACTTCATGCCTTTACTGCTGCCGGCCCAGTCGCAGTAGTGCAGGTCGATGCGCTTGCATTGGAGGATGAAGGCGCCGACGCCATTCTGCGGTGCATATGTCAGTGATGGGCCACACATTTTCGTGCAGTAGACATACTTGGGGCTTCGCTATCGTTCGTAGCGCTTGTAAAGGCATCTTGGCATGCTACTTCTATCTCGTTCGCGACACGGCGACTGCAAATGAATGCTCCCTCGAAGTCGACCACAAAGGCTTGGCATCTCCGCGATTTGAGCCTGTCTCCGCAACAGCAAGGCTCCTTTCTTCGAACCATCAAGCCATCGCGCAGCCACGCGAAGTTCGAACACCACCGGCCGCTTGCGCACTCTTCTCGTCACTCATTACGGCCGTGCTTAGTGAGAGGTGACGACTAATTCAGCTTCACAGCCAACCTTCGATTCGATTTGCGCGCCTCCCGTACACACCACTGGAGCGCGTCAAAAGCAGCGTATCCCGTCGCAATTGAGGAAGCATCAACCGCATTCCCATAGCGCACGACAATCCACGTCACTCCACGACCATGACGAACCTCCTCCCACCGAACCTCCTCGCGCTCTTCCAGCCCCGCCCAGCGCTCCGCTACCTCCCTCCCGCAGACCACGCGCCAGAGGACCGCCGAACCGCCGCCATCAGCGGCATTGCTGCATTCCTCCCTGCACTACGCGACGAGCCCGAGATACCTTACTACCCCACCGAGTCCTGGCTAGAGGCGCGCGACCGGCGCATCCTCGAGAAGCAGGCGCATCAGAAGTATATTGCCATCGATGGCTTTAATGAGCTGTACAAGCCAACCGAGGACCAGAGCATTCGCGGCGACGCTTTCAAGACTCTGTTCGTCGCGCGCCTGCCCTACGATGCGGATATCAAGGACCTTGAGCGGGAATTTGGGCGCTTCGGGCCGATTGAGCGCATTCGGATTGTTACCGATAATGGGGAGTCGGAGAAGGTCGGGCAGCAGGAGGAAGTCAAGGTGGAGCGTGAGCAGAACGGCGACGGTGCGAAGGAGGGTGAGCAGAACGGAGACAGTGTGAAGAAGGGCAAGCAGCCGGAGAAGAAGAGTCGGAAGGGCAAGAGCAAAGGCTATGCATTTGTCGTCTTTGAGCGCGAGAAGGACATGAAGGGTATGCCATCCTACAATACAAACAACCCAACAGTACTGACATACCCATTCTAGCTGCCTACAAAGAGACTGACCACCTCACTATCCGCGGCCGCCGCGTCCTCGTCGACGTGGAGCGCGGCCGCACAGTCTCCGGCTGGCGTCCTCGTCGCTTCGGCGGTGGGCTAGGCGGACGCAACTACACCAAAGCAGCCCCTCCCAAGCCTGTTGGCTTCGGCCCACCAGCCGGTCCTGGCGGTTTCCGAGGAGGAGGCTTCCGTGGCGGATTCGGAGACCGAGGTGGATTCAGCGACCGAGGCGGCGGCTTTGGCGACCGTGGCGGTGGGTTCCGAGGCCGAGGTGGTGGTGGTGGCGGTTTCCGGGGTGGGTTTGGCGATCGGGGAGGCTATGGAGGTGATCGGGGAGGTTATGGAGGAGGAAGAGGTGGGATTGGGTATGGAGCTCCAGACGGTGCGCCAGCTGGTCCGAGAGGTGGGGGGTTCGGCGGTGGCTACGGCGGAGGAAGAGGAGGTGGCGGTGGTGGCTACGAAGACCGCGGTGGCTCGCGGAACGCTAATATGGAACCTCTGCCTCCGAGAGGCGGCGATGCTAGAGGCGGTGACGCCAGGGGTGGAGACGCGAGAGGTGGCGATGCGAGAGGTGGTGGAGATGCGAGTGGTGGTGGCGGTGGCGGATACCGTGACCGCGACGCTGGTGGGTACAACGGGCAAGGGCAGAAGCGGCCGTACGACGGAGGTGGGTATGACGAGTCGAGGTCGCGGAGGCGGTACTGATGTGCCCTTACACTCCCTGGCACGGAGACTGGAACATGGTAAGGCCCCCCCCCCCGCTAACTCATCCGAGTGACTTGAGGTAAGTATGGGACTGACATGAAGAAGCCTCGCATCTCACAGGCCTAGGGTCATCGCAGCATCACACCCGAGAGCATCGACCTCACTGGCTGCGGGGTACCCGGACACAGCCAGCATGATACGCATGAATACAACGGTGAGTCGGATTACCTCCTCAAGGGTAAGGACCGGCTCGCTGGAATACCATCGACAATCGGAAAGCATGCGGGAGAGGATCATGGGGAGGCTCCGTTTCCTTTGCTTTGCGTTGCCTTTTCGCGAGATGTGTTATATCGGATCGATTCTTGAGCTCGCGTGCGGATTTTGTACCAGTAGCATGGACGGTAGGTAGCCGCGGTAAGCATGAGCCGGACGCATCTACTCTTGACATCTAGAATGTGTGCATAAGACCGTCCATACGAGGATTGTGATCGGGTGCTTTCGGAGGTTGAAGGGGTGGCATCCCGAGGTTCAGAATCACGGGGGTTGTAGAGCATTAAGGCATGTACCTATTATCAAAAGCTCTCCTCATTCCCTTGGATCCCCTTTTCTACTTGTTCACTCGATCCAATCTCTTGACCTCTGGCGGAAAACCGTTCAACCCAACCCTATCCGAAATCATACCGCCGCAGCGACGCCGGGCGTTGAATTGTGTGCCCCACGTCTGAGCCCCGCAGCAGCGCTCAAAAGAACTCGAGGTCTGCCACAACATTGAACAGGCTACCTATTGAAGCACCACCGGAACCTCAACTTCACAGACACCAGGCAAGCAGCCCAATCACGACCACCACCACCGCCACCATGTCCTCCTCCCGCCAATTCTTCGTCGGCGGCAACTTCAAGATGAACGGCACCATCGACACCATCAAGGACATCGTCAAGCACCTCAACGACGCCAAAACCGACCCCAACACCGAGGTTGTCATCGCCCCGCCAGCGCTCTACCTGCTGCTCACCCGCGAGCACCTGCGCCCGGGCCTCGAGGTCGCCGCGCAGAACGTCTTCGACAAGCCCAACGGCGCTTTCACCGGCGAGATCAGCGTGGCGCAGTTGAAGGATAGTAACATCACCTGGACGCTGCTCGGGCACAGCGAGCGAAGGGTTATCTTGCAGGAGAGTGATCAGTTCGTCGCGAGCAAGACTAAGACGGCTATTGACGGCGGCATCGGCGTGATTCTGTGCTGCGGCGAGACGCTCGAGCAGCGCGAGGCCGAGAAGACGGTGGAGGTCGTGACTTCACAGTTGTCGGCTGTCGCTAAGCAGGTGTCGGACTGGAGCAAGATCGTCGTGGCCTACGAGCCCATCTGGGCCATTGGCACCGGCAAAGTGGCCTCGACCGCGCAGGCGCAGGAGGTGCATGCTGCGATTCGGAAGTGGATGGGGAAGGAGCTGGGCGAGGAGGCGGCGAAGAAGACGCGGGTGATTTACGGCGGCAGTGTGAGCGAGAAGAACTGCAGGGATTTGGCCAAGGAGGAGGATATTGATGGGTTTTTGGTGGGCGGGGCGAGCTTGAAGCCGGCGTTCGTGGACATTATCAATGCCAAGGCATGAAAGCGTTTCGGGTTCGGGTTGATGGACATGCTGGTGTGGCCGCACAGCTGGCTCCTTGAGCCCTCGTAGGATGGGATGTAGTGTGGATAGTTACGGAGGCATAGCGCCCGTTTTCGAAGCATCAGTCAACCGTGCTCTTGCCATTCCTGGGCAGTTCCAAGCATTTCAATGGTGTGATGCTCCACGAGCGAACGCCGTCACTACACTTCATCCTCGACCAACGCCACAGCTCACCGAGCATGTCTGGAAGAGACTCATACCTTGGAAAGCTCATAACCAACAGTACCACTCTCCTTACATAACAACAATAGCAGCTTTTACCGTCAGCCCAAGCAGCACGAATGAACTCGCGGCGAAAACCTGGAACCGCACCATAATCGGGTTCCGGCTCGCCTGCACCACACTATGCACCACCCTTAAGCCCACATACCTAACATAAAGAGGTTAGAAACCCATCCCATGTCTCACGAATGGGTTATACCCCTTCGGTCTGCTCACATCCACGCCAACCCCACTGTCACCCCATCATCAACGCCCAGCTGATTCAGCGCTAGAGCCACGGCATAGAACAGCGTCGGCTGCTCGTGCAGGTGGTTGTAGTTGTCCGCGGGCCACTGCAGGTGGCGCGGGATCTTGGCGTTCATGGAGGCGGTCGTCATGGCGGGGGAGGTGTCGATGTGGTATTTGGAGAGGGCTGGTAGGCGGAGGGCGTACATCCAGGCTTCCATTACGAAGGTCCAGACGACGAGGGCGATAACGGGAGTCAGGAGGGGTTGGGAGGGTATGGTAGTTGGCATGGTGGCGAATGACTGTTCGTGCTGTTCAAGGCTTGTTGGTGTGGTTGAAGCCTTGGAGACAGGGCGCGTGTGGTTGGAGATGTAGGTTGATGCGGAGCTGTAGAATGAGACCAGGTGGACTTTTGGAAGGACTCGAAAGAAGTGCGTTGCTATCGTTGCCAAAGCGTGGAAGTTGTAGCAGCCTGCGGCTGGAGAGGTTCTTGACCCTGCTGCCTGCTGCCCCTCTGGCAGCCTCGGCAGCGAACAGGATTTGCGCTACCTTGATGGAGGCTATGTCACTGTATGCCTACCTATAGGTGTAAGAAATCGCCCGTCGGTCATCGGAGGATGCGATATTGCCAATCTACCGCACGGCTTTTGCTTTCTGCGCAGCTTCCCTTTCGGGATGGCTCGACATTTGGGCTGCGTTCATTCCTCTTCCTCTTTAAAAGACGTTGACCGATTACTGCTCACACGAAGTCGGACTCTTCCTAAGTAATGGAGGACACTGATCCACCATCGGCAGGGCCTCTCGGCGAGGCAGTAAATCCCTGCCTGGCCAGGAGGATCTCTTCCCTATCGGTGGAGTATGTATCGATAAGGGTTACAGGGTATGATGATATCCTTCAACTCCCAATCCGCTGTATGGAGATGTATCCAACCACCAGTCTTTGTGACCTTGGACGATGTCTGGAGTTGGACGGGACGAGAACATCCTACGACGAAGAATGGTGACGGTCGTGCATCAACGGAAGACGGGGGCATTGCATGGAGCCACAAGAACAGCCTGGAGGCAAACGACGCAGTCGACGATATCTCAATCGATCCAAAGGAAGAGGCTAAGCTTCTGGCCAAGCTTGACCTCTTCTTCGTGCCGATCATCATGCTAGTCTACCTGTCATGCTTTCTCGACCGATCCAACATTGGTACGTGAACTAGTATCCGAGAACAGCACCTTGCAAGCAGGCATCTGACACGGAGACTTCTCGGTAGGCAACGTCAAGGTGGCGGGCATGCCGGAAGACATCCATGCCACAGCCGACCATTTCTCCACCGCCGTCTCGATCTTCTACGCCACCTATGTCGTCTCGGAAACTCCATGGGCGGTCCTACTGAAGAAGCTGACGCCGCGCCTCCTCCTATCAAGTCTCGCGGTGGTATGGTCGTTGACCACCATCTTCTAGGGCTTCATAATACAGAACATTAGGGGTCTGTATGCTACCCGGTTGATCCTTGGTGCCTGCGAAGGGTAGGCGGAGCAGTCCTTCCTTCGATTCAGAGACCCGAGCTGACTCTGATATGTTCAGTGGCCTCTTTCCTGGCCTCAACCTCTATCTTACTATGGTATACCGCCGTGAGGAGCAGGCAAAGCATGTCTCTTACCTATTCGTCTGTACGGCCATTTCGGGTGCCTTTGGGGGATTAGTTGCCTACGCCATCTTGCACATGGATGGGGTCGATGGCGTGGCAGGCTGGAAGTGAGTCTGTGCTTACTCTCATGTAGGTCCATCAGATTGCTGACAGCACCGCAAGATGGGTTTACATCATCGAAGGCTTATTCAGCATCGTCGTCGCTGCTGCAGTCTTCTTTGGGCTGCCGAACGATCCCTCGAATGCGTACTTCCTCAGGCCAGAAGAGAAGGAGCTCATGCGGCGACGATCAATACAGCGTGCGGCTTACATAGGCAACGAGGACTTCAGTTGGGAGGAGCTTCGGATTGCGCTCAAGGACCCGAAAGTCTACCTGAGGTAAGCGTGTTCCAGGGGATGGTGATCTGATCGATGCTGACTGCATGCCAGTGGCCTCCTTCAGTTCTGCCAGGACATATTATTGTATGGGTTTAGTACCTTCCTGCCGTCGATCATCAAGGGCATGGGCTACGACACATACCAGACTCAGGTATGGAAGTAACCGTCCGGATGAGCTTTTCGCGACTGACAGCTGACAATGTTGAAGTACTTGACGATTCCGGTCTACGCGGTTGGAGGTCTCGCATTTGTAACTCTTGCCTGAATATTCGATAGCATTCGACTCTGGGCACCGGTTTGTCGCTCTTACGCTCTCTCAAGTAAGCGGCTAACAGGATACTCAGTTCGTTCTCCTGGCAAACGTCTTTGGAATTGTTGGCTACATCCTCCTACTCTCCGACGTAGCGGTTGGGGTGAAGTACTTCGGTACGGTAAGCATACCGAAGCATACAACCCATTTGTGAGACAGGAGATGGGTCCTAATCTCCTGGGTTAGTTCCTTTGTGCCATCGCCGTCTATACAGGGCCAGACATCAGCTTGACCTGGCTCAACGTCAACAGGGTTGGAACTCCTGCTTCCCTTACCCATAGTAGTCACAGCCATGTTGACAGCTTCACAGCGCGCCTCATTACCGTCGAGCGACCGCTATCGGCATGCAGCAAACCATCGGGAACACGGCGGGCATCGTTGCTGGCCAGATCTACCGCAAGTCGCCGTACACTCTCGGCAATGCATTCTCGCTGGGCGCGATTTGCGTGAGCCAGTTCATCATTGTTGGCAAGTTGATTCATGTTCGGGCGTGCAATAAGAAGAAGGAAGCAATTGCGTCCGGGGAGAGGAGTGACGACAGGACGGTGAAGACAGGCGATTGGGCGTTGGACTTTGAGTACCATTTGTAGTGGCTGTAGCCTGATGATGAAGTGACCATGGAAGGATCAAAAGGATCGAGCATGTGCTTGGGCAGGCAGCTGAGGGTCGGAGTCGTCCAACGCGGAACCCTTCGAGCTGTTGGATGCACCTGCCACCAGCCACTAGTTAAACCCTTTGATAAAAACTCACGTCCATGCTACCTCGCTACAAGGTTTACAATGGTACTGCGATCACGCGTGGGAAGCGCAATTACAACCTTTGATGGAAGATGCTTGCGACTCATGCGTGCTTGCGCAGCACGCCCTCTTCCGTCACATCCAAACCACCATGTACCCTGGAGCATGTCCCATGACAACACCCGGGATCTCTGCCTGCATGATCGCCTCCTGCGGCGTCACACCACACCCCCAAAACACCGGCACACACCCATCCTCTTTGCCTTCCTCGTCACCTCGCACAGCCATGCCTCCGTCCGCGGTGACAGGCGCGTCACCCCAATCAGGTGTGCAGATGTCCTCGATGCCAATCGCGCTCATCCCGTCCCAACCCTATCGGGTACACCGGGGACGTGCGAAGCAAATCTGGTGAAGTCGCCGGGTCTCTTGGAGGACGCCAGGAGCGGACATGACACGGGTTTCCGCGCACACAGTGTAGCAAAGTCTTTTGTGAAGCGAGATGGCAGGACAATAAGGTTGGCTTGGAGGTGGCCAGGAGCGATGCCGCAGGTGGGTACGTCCCAGGTATTTGTGCGGGATTGCAGGCGGGCCTCAATGCCTGTGTTGGGGCGATCCAGATTGCGTGCCGGCGGCATTGCGATGTTCACATTGCTGCTGGCTGATATAGAGGGCCAGGTCGTGCCTATGTACAACAAGGAGAGGAGATATTCGCCACGGGGATCATCTTGGCCTAGATAGGCCGTCTACTCTGCCAATGTCCATGGTGCATCCTGGCTTGCGTTGCGAGCCTCACACAGCTGATGCACAACGCAGTGAACGACCGTCGACGAGGTTCGTGTAAGCGTGTTACCTGTGTCCATGGCGCCTGCGTTCACCCGTGATCTCGAAAGTCGAAGGCTCGAGTCGCGAGTGAGTGGAGCCCGAAGCCAAGTGGAGTGGCGTCGGTCCGCTCGGACTACCTAGGTATAGTCTATGGTATCCAGCTCATCTCGGGTGGCGGGGACGGATGTACCAATCAGAGTTTGTGCCCTATTATCGTGACCAGGGTAGCGCAAAACTTCGCAAGATCTACCGGTGGAATCAATCAGGTAATCAACGGCTCTCCAATGCACCATCCCAGCGCTCCTGACCGAGGATTGCGCGTCGTCGCACTGCGGCCGGTTTGCCTTCTTGTCCATATACACACACACGCTCCTTCTCGAGGCACCATCTGAGCATACTAACATTCCCTACCGCCACTGTCATCGCACGGAACTTGGAAGCCGCGACATCGACCGCCCCACGACGCTTGCGTAATTGCGTAATCCCGGTCTTACTTGCCTGCCATCCTGCACCTGCACCTGCGTAGGCCGAACCGGTTGAGCTGGAAACGTGCTTGCAGTGTATATACGCCGCCACCGCGATCCCACGTGAACCGAACAACACAAACACCTCACTTTCGTTCCGGGTGTATCTACGACTGTAATAATTCGGACTTCTGCCATCTGGACTGGGACCGAGGGCTGTGCGTAAGCTGACCAGGAGATGGCTTGCAAAGCCTCACAAGACACGTCTTAGCTGACTGCGAGCCTCATGCAGTGCTACACATACCGACTGAGACACCTTGTACATACTGCGACACTTCGGCTTGCCTACCTCCGCCCAACATCGTCTTCCACTTCCCTCCCAACCCCACAACAACCGCACAATGAGACTCACCACCGTCTCCTGCCTCCTGGCAGCCCTTTACTCCGCCTCCTTCGTCCTCGCCGATGCGCTGCAGTCACCCGCCGCCGTAGCACTGGCAGACCACGCGGTTGCGACACCCATCCCTGAACTCGTGGACGACGAACAGCCGAAATTAGAGTGAGTACCATCCCGCGGCCTCCCGACGGCGACCGCCCGCTGACCACGTTTGTCTCCGCGTAGAATCCGCCAAGGTGGTGCTACCGTTGTAACTTCAGCCGCAACCACCGCCGCATCACAATACCCGTCCATCACCACACAGTGGGTCGAAACCACTATTGGTGAGTCTACGACATGGGTGGAGGTCATCTACACGCAGACGTTCGCGAGCGTGCCACTACAGTGGAATACTGCCGGCGCCGGCACCATCGGCTATGGCACACTGAAGGCGGCCTCGAAGCGAGACATTCAGGCGATAGAAACGGGGATTGCTGGCAGGATACGGAAACCGTAGGGCTCGTCTTGGCGCAGCAGTTGTGCTGATGCGGCCTGGCTCCCTTAGGCTACGTGCAACCGGTCGTCCTGGCCATTCATCAGGAGATCGTCACGCACTATGTCAGGCCGGTCACGGAGGTGCTGATCATCGAGACTTTCACGATACTGCCGAACATGACATACAGCGCCCCCCATGGCAGCAACAACATGACGACTTACAATGGGACCTTTGGCGGCGGCAGCAACACAACGTACAACGCGACCTCCATCAATAGCGCATTCGGCACTGGCACAGCACCTCGGCGCAACTTCACCCTCCCAGCAACTTTGGATACTGCGGCGCATCATCTACCGACTGGCACCGCCGGGACGGCGGTGTATTGAGCTCTCTTTCACTTTCTGACTTTTGCTGTACTTCAAGCGAGGGTGTCACGCGAAGCATATTATACATACGGAGTGGAGCATTTGGCATCACAGTTCTGGATACAGGCATTGGAAAGCGGTCGCTGCGAAGGTCTTCTGCTTACTGCGGGACATAGGACATACTATGTTGTATAGTGTAGCGCAAGTTGTACAGGCCCAGACAAGGCACAGTTCGACATCATCGTTTGCAACTCATTGGCGGACTTGCTAGAGTGTGCCAGAGGCTGTGGTGAGCAGAGTGCACCCGCACGCACAGCTATGTCAGTCCAGAACCGCGTTTCACTCGACGATACCGTGTGCGCACATCCACGCCGACTCATTCACGCCTTCTCCCTAGCCGTCAGCACGGCGAAGTCCGGATCTTGAACAAACATTAGGAAGAAGTCGGGATTGGCCTTCACCTAATTTCGTCTCCTCTGACGGCAGAATCCGGATATCCGCGAGCCCGTGTCTATCATAGATGCCCTGCGACAGAGAAGTGGTCGCTTCCATGCTGGTGCCTTCATGCGAGTGAGGTGGCTGTATGTGATGGTGCACCATATACCGCACACCGCCAGGTATCTCACAGAGGTCCGAGATGTGGATGCCGTATTTCCCGGACGCGACGACGGCCGACTCGTAGTTGGTGACCTGGATGTTGACGAGCTTGCCACATGATCTACAACACGCTCCAAGATTGCGAAACATGCTCTCGATCTCGTCGGAGGTGGTCGAAGACCTAGTTGGCTATTACGACGTCGTAGCCTGCCTTCTCAAGCGGTAGGTGGTCGAAGGGTTTGGTTGCGTCGCCAATGTGCCAGCGAATCTTGTCCTCACGATCGAGTTGGCCTTCGAGCTCCTGTCCAACATGCAACGCAGACGGAGAGATGTCGACGACGTCCACCACTTCCGCACCGGCATCGACGGCTTTGCGGGCATGGAGGCCGCTGCCGCCGCCCATATCGAGGATCTTGAGGCCGGTGCAGTCGCCAAGTGCGGTGGTCATCAGCTGATCCTCGATCTGGGCATTGAGGTAAGTCCTCCAAGGAGTTGTACTGGATGGCGAAGTTTTCATCCTGCGTCTGTCCTGGTGTGGCCATGATACTGGTGACCCGTAGCAACCGGAGACGAACTGAAAGAAGGATGCCACCGGCACAGGATCTGACCCTGCCTACCTACTGTCATCCTGATTAGACTGCAGCGTTGACTTTGCCGCCCTGCTGCTTTGTGTTTGGAAGGTCGGGCTGCATGTGGTTTGCATACGGCCATGTGCCCCTCCTTCGCCTACAGCTGTGCGCATATGGCGTAATCGCCAGCTCGGGAAGGCGCATGTCGTTTCCGGCCCGGATGGCTTCAAACGGCTATAACACGCAACCTCACGTTCCTCTGCTAGCGCATCAAGGACGTTAATATTGGCTTTGAACAAGCTTTCCTGCTGGAATGTCGGCCATATGCGCATCGGTATGCCGTTGCGTACCTGAGGAGTTAGGAATGCGAGTCCCCGCACACTGTGAACCCCGAACCTTTCCGCAATACCCACCGTTTCCAGAACGCCCACCCGCTTTCTGCTGTTCAGCTAGGAGCATCCTCAGCCCATGATGCATTACCTTGTTCGTCGCTCCGGGCTAGCGGACAAACATCAGCCAGTGCCTCTACAGACGGGACCAAGAGCTCCAACGGTGTTACTAATTGCTTCCGGTGCCCAATGAGATTCACTGGATGAGGAAGGTGATGCCGCCAGGGAGTGCAAAGGCTTCAGCTGGGGCGCTGGTGCAGCAGGATGCGGATACTGTCGCTGAAGCGCACGCGGAGAGAGAGAGAGAGAGACATGTGTTGACCATCCCACCTGTCCCTGGCAGTAGTACTCCATTGCCACCTGGAGCCTAACCAAGCTCTACGATTAGTCTCGGTCAAAAACATCAGAACAGGTCGTTGCTTCGAGAAGCTATTGAGCTTACCCATCAAATGGCCGAGAATTTGAAGAGGCGTGTGCGGATGACTAGATTAGTCAGCCCCGCAACCGATGGACTGGACTTTGAGTGGACGGTCCCGGATGCACGATGATGCAATTGTATTCGCCAACATCTCCGCGGTTTACACACAATGTCACACACGTGCAGCATCCGCAGCTCTGATCGTTCCCGTCTGTCTATTGATTCATAAACGTTTGGGCAGCGCATCAAGTGAGGCATATAAGATCTAGGGGTGAATGCTTGTCAATTATTAATTCACCGGGGACACGGGCAGGGACTCCTGTAGAAGTTGGAATGACTTTCCAACCAAGATTCCATGTGCCGTCCTGACCAATGAAGGCGCGGGAGTCAGTGCTTCGATCTCGAACGCGTGCAGCGCTCCACCGACGGCACCCTTTCAAGATTGCCGGACACCATAGCGTGGGTCAGTCTGAGTCTTGAGATCGTTTTAGACGAGCACCTCGCTGCAGTCGCATTAACACGTTCGTCTGGACACCGTGAGACGGCTACTGCAGTACTGTTTCTTAATGCGCCTGAGGCCTGATGCGGGTGCCGAGGACCTGACGTGCTGCGTTGCACGTGCAAGACCATGCCAAACCGAGTACGCCGCGGGGCGCCTTCGGACGACGGTCTCAACTTCATGCGACCGAGGACAGAAGCTGCTCGAGAACGCGATGCCTTTCGATTCCTCCATCCTTGGATCGAAGCCAACCAGCCTGCCCATATCAACCGCGCCGCCTTCCCGCACAATGACGACCCCATGCCCGAGCCAGAGGGCTGCCCGGACACAGCGTTGGCGGCACTCACGCAGCTGGCGGCGTTGCGGATTGGCGCACGGCGCACGCTGGTCACGCTTGTCGCGACCGACGTCGAGTACGTGCTCGCCGAGGCCACCAAGTCCATGTCGCTGCAGTATGACGTTTTCGATGATCCGAAAGACTACAATTGGCTAGGCACGTCCAGCTTCCTGCGCGCCGAAGGCGTGAACGACCTCGCTATCTACAGCTGGCGGAAGGCACGGCGGCTTCGCGAGGTGCCCGCGGATAAGGGCTACTGGTACACGGACGCTCTGTCGCCGCACGCCCTGATCATCAGCGATGTGCGCGGTCACTCGAGGTGCAGAGAGCGGCCGTTTGTTCGCCGCGCTTCGTGGTTACGCTTCTTCTGCTCGGTGCCTCTCAGGGACCTGCACGGGAGCGTGATCGGAAGCTTGACTGTGCTGGACGACAAGCCAAGATACGGCATCAGCATGAATGAGATGGCTTTTATGGAGGACATGGCGGACACGATCACAGAACACCTCGAGGCCACCATTGTACGCTCGCAACGGCAGCGCAGTGAACGCTTGATCCAAGGTCTGTCATTGTTCGTCAACGGCAAGGGCAGCCTGCGCCAGTGGTGGCTCGCGCAAGATGATGCAAGGCGGCACAGAGCCGGGCGCTACCAAGTGCAAGACGTCGATTCCGGGTTGCAGAATGCACGAGTGGACAAGGAATTTGGTACGCAGGAGCTGCCGGATGGCTTCCCTGCTTCCAGGCGCGCTGCAAGGCGAGCCAATGCCGAATCTAAAGTTATTGAGGCTGGCGTGCATTCTCATGGCAATGACCTTTGGCCAGCGGCAGCAGCCACTAGAAGCAATTCAGTCGCCGCCGGCGACCGCCGAGCTGCCCAAGTGGCGATACGCGATTTTGCGGCCCGGCCTGCGGGCAGTCGAAGCCAGCCAGACTTTGTGGGCCAGGCTTCTACCCCAGATGAGCGCGATGAAGATCCATTATCGCCAAAACCAACGGATGGTACCTTGGGAAGCACGCCGATTTCCCTGTCGAAAGGAACGAAGTCGCTAGAAGGGCCTTTCGACCTTGCTCGTGCATCCGACTATGCCTACGCTCGTGCGAGCAACCTTATTCGCGAAGCTGTCGGCGCCGAAGGGGTGGTTTTCGTGGACGCAAACGCAGCCTCTACCAACGCCAAACAATCCCGTCGGCGAGCACGCAATGATACCTCCGAAGTCTCCGAAACTACTAACTCGGCATCCACCGGCCAGAGCGAGCTGTCGCACAACTCGACCAGTGAAGGCGACGTATCTGATACGGCGGGACGAGGACAGAGGCCCTGCAAACTCAACGGCTTCTCCACGCGGAATAGGTCAACCTTGAATGGGTCTCAAACGTCGGCGCATCACTTCAACCTATCTGACGCAGACCTGGCGGCTCTGATACGGCGCTACCCTCGCGGAAAGGTATGCACTCCGCAAGCTCCGTCCATTAATTTATACTGACTCGCTACCTGTAGATCTTCAACTTTGAGGAGAGTGGTGATCTGTATTCCAGTTCTGGCGAAGACACGAAGTCCGCTGGCTCTGCCACTTCGACTGAAGGTGGACAAACCCGGAGGCCTCATAGGCGCCAAAGCCAGGACGCCAAACAACTTGGCAAAGTCATGATAGGCGCGCGCACGATTGCGTTCTTTCCCATCTGGGATGATGCGCTCGAGCGTTGGCGTACATGTCTCTTTGTCTGGAGTAATACACCTTTACGTTTCTTCGACCCAGTAAGCAAGCCAATCGTAGTAGTAAGGGACCAAGACATGTGCTGACCCGTCGATGTGCAGGTCGAAGACATCACGTATATGAGCGCGTTTAGTCACTCTCTCGTTGCCGAGCTTGCAAGACTCGAGACCCAAGCTTCTGATATGGCGAAGGGGACATTCATTTCATCTATCAGTCATGAGTTGCGCTCCCCACTCCATGGCGTTTTGGCGGGAGCCGAGTTCCTAATGGAAAGTGAGGGCCTCTCACCCTTCCAAAGCCAGATGGTCTCGACGATCTCCATGGCGGGCAGGACTCTCCTCGATACTGTCAACCACATATTGGACTATGGAAAGCTCAGCAACTTCAGCGGACAACAACGCAAAGATCGTGCTGCCGCTGACGCCACGCGCCATCAAGCCGGTAGTGTAGGGGATCCCAATGAAATGGGTGTCATGTCCAGCGTGGATCTTGCACGATTGACTGAGGAGTATGTCGTTTGTATCCGACTCTCGACACCCGAATGGCCGTCGCTAATGGTTCATTCAGGGTTGTGGAGACCGTGGTGTCTGCGCGCAGATTTGACAGGCGTAACCATACCAGGCGCATGTCTGCGGACGAGGGTGTCGTAGATGGATCCGGGACCGATCCCGAGACTGCTGATTCGAAGAAATTGCACGACGTGAGCGTCTCCGTCGAGATAGATCGGCGGGACGATTGGATGATAGACATCTCGGTAGGTCCACAGTTTCGCCTTGTGTCATCGCATACGCATGGGAAGATCACGTGCGATAGTGCTAACGACTGCAGCCTGGATCTTGGACCAGGATCCTTACGAATCTTGTCGGAAACGCGCTGAAATACACACAAGCCGGCACCGTGGCAGTGAAGCTCACTGCCGGAGAGATCTCGTTTGACCGTGGAGCACAGCGAGGTACTGTCACGCTAACAATAAGAGACTCGGGAATCGGCATGTCAACACACTTCCTCGCTAACGGCCTGTACACGCCTTTCAAGCAAGCAGATTCCCACTCAATTGGAACGGGCCTAGGGCTCAGCATCGTCAAGCAGATTGCAAAGGACATCCGTAAGTTATGTTGATGGCAAGAAGCAGTCTCGACGCCTTGGTGAACATATGCTAACTTTCTACCCTTCCCTCTCAGGTGCGGACCTAGATGTGGTGAGCGAACTCGGCAAAGGCACAAGGGTTGCACTCAGCTTCAAAGCCAAGTTTGTACCTGGGGCTCACTCGGACGACGTAAGGTCGCCGGATGCGAAACTCCTGCGGGCTGTGCGAAAGCTGGGCGTGCATCATTTCCATCTACTCACACTGGAGGATGACGAGAATGACGACGATGCACAACATGATGGATCCGACAACGCAAGAGTAGTTGCTGCCAGTGTGCGCAACATGGCCGCACAGTGGGTGCAGTGTGAGACGTCCACTGGTCCGCGCATTCCTGCGACCTCGGGGGCCGTCGTGTGCGCGATGGCCGAGAGTGACCTGTTGTGGTTAGCGGACGAGCGGCCACAGCAGCTGTCGTCGATGCTCGAGGACCTAGCCACCCGGCGCGCGTTACCACTAATCCTCGCGAGTTCTGTCGGCTCGATCTCTACAGATCTGTCGTTTGATGACTTCCCGGTGGAGCCCATATTCCTCCACCAAGCGTAAGTGGACACCTCTCTCTCAACCTCAACATCGGCAATGTGGAATACAACCTCTCCGCTCACTCGAGACGCTTCGACCTTCGCTGGGCAGTGTTGACCTTCTTTGCAGGATTGGCCCTCGCAAATTGATGCGTTCGATCGTTACCGCCCAGGCCGTCAATGCGAGCGGTGTGACTCCCCTTGCTAGCGCTGGCCAACTCACGCCGCGCGTTTTCAAAGACTACAACTCTGGTGGCAAGCGCATGCAAGGTGCGGACCATCACTTCCCTTGGCACAGCAGCACTTCGACCGCCACCCAAGGTAACGTGGCAGCCCATCAGGATGGCGACGAGGCCATCCGACCTCAGCTGCGGCCTCGTATCTCGCGCAGGACCACCGCGGCCGCTCACCCCGGACCATCGTTGTCGCCTACCGCCATCGACCCGCTACCATCTCCCGCGGCTGGCATCCCGTTGCTCAACGAACGCGTACCTCCTATAGAGCGCACCACGGTGTTGCTCGTCGAGGACAACGAGATCAACATGAAGGTACGCTGCCATTGGCCGACTAATCACTCTTTGCCAATGACTGATTCCACTAGCTTCTTGTCGCCGCCATCTCGAAATATACTGACCTTCAATACGAATGCGCCGGCGACGGTTTGCAAGCGCTGAACGCATACACCGCAACGCCGGCAAAGTTCCTACTAATTTTGATGGACCTTACTATGCCGGTCATGGACGGCTTCACGTGCACCGCAAAGATCCGCGAACTAGAAAGGAAGAGGAGGCTGCCAAGGTGTATGATCGTCGCCTTGACTGGCGTCACCAGCTCTGAGAGCCGCGAAAGCGCACTAGACGTGGGCGTGGACAAGTATTTCACGAAGCCCATTCGCATGAAGGACATCTCAACTCTGGTCGCGGAGATGAGGCGCTGAGACACTACCGTCGTTCCTCCGGACGACGGGCAGCTATTTCATCCTGGCTTAGCTCTGAATGAGTGGCTGTGTACAACCAGCAGATCAGGCGAATGCGAGAAGAGGATAGCCTTCTCCTGCGCAATCCTATTGAGCATGGAAGGCTCGGGGGGCCTCAATGACGAGATATCTGAGGCCAGGGATGGTGTGAGCAACGGTGTCCTCCCTGAAAGATACCCGGCTGGCTCTTGCCTCTGCACCTGTTCCTGGTTGAGAGGACTTCCTAGAACCCCGACTTTACCGCCTTCAGATACCCATTAAAGCACTCGTGACCACAGCGGCGCTATTGAGGTATGGCTCATGCCTGTCAGAGTCTTCTCTGCGGACCCTGGGAGGTAGACGTGACGATGATCGGGTGACGGACTTCCTCTTCACAGCATTCGTGGTGACTAGAAAGCAAAGATATGGGATACCTAGCCGGCAAACACAGTGGCTCAGCCCCAATACGCTTCTTCTGCCCCGTCATCTCTCTGGACCCAACGCGCCTTTGTCACCGCCCAAACGCTCCCTCGGGCATGGTAAGTGAGTCCGCCGGGGCCGACCGAGCGTGGCGGGCCGGTTGATGGTCAGCGATAGGACCCCTTCCTTATTACACGGCGAACAGTGCAGCCGCCGGCAGCTTGAAGTGCTGCCAAAGTAGATCCCGTGCAATTCCACCTGCCACCGCACGAGGCCGTGCTGGCAAAGTTTGCCTGGCGATAAGCCGGGTCATCCTAATCCAAGCACACTGCCAGACCCGACGAAGGGTCTTCGCTAGGTAGGCATCGGAGGAATTCGTGTGTGCAGCAGCCAGCTTGCATCGAGTTTTCTAGCTTTGGCCACACCCGGCAAGGTATTCGCTCGCGACGTTTTTCGACACGAGACTATGACAGCCGCGCGCGCTCTTTGGGCTAGCGAGGCTGCAAACTTCGCATTGATTCACCTCGTCTCGAGGAAAAGTCACCGCCGCACCTGGATGCCGACGGTTCAACAACTGGACAGGCCATTGAGCTTGGTGCTCCCGCGAACCTGTTTGTCGCAACAGGAAGGAGGGGGGGGGGCAACCGTGGGTTCCCCTGCCACCACGAGCCACGTTTGCCTGGCTACTACACCTAGATGTGGTGGTGGGTCTTGCCGATTTTCCCCCAGGATGAGTTGCCACCATGTGTTCATAGATCCTCAGACGTATCTTGCTAGCTGCATGCTGCATGGGCATCTCGCTATACCCTTGCTCGAATGAGATGCACACGTCGAGCCAGCCCCGCTCTGGCATCGTTTTGCCCAGGGACTAATAACCACAGACCGGGCGTCGGACCGGGCTTGTACTAACATGGACCAGGAACGTCAAGAGCCTGGGGGCATTCAGGACGGGGGGCACATCCCTCCGCCATGGCTTTGGACTCCATGGCTTCGGAAGCCCTTAAGATCTGGCTGGATTTTCACGGGCATTTCACTCTTTTGTACAACGCCGTCGTGTGGCCGGTTCTGGGATTTGGTGATCTGACCTGACTGAGTTAAACCGTAGAAATCATCTGCAAGCTGTTCTGCATTTCGATTGCCCAATACGCAGAAACGCTCTCTCGCCTTGGCTGTGTAATATGCGAGGGTCATGTCCTCTCCCAGGGACAATCTAGACAGGATCATGCTCCCTCACTGTCGTCCACCCGCAGCATTGCATTGCTGGCCCAGCTCATGCAAAACTACACGAGTTTGCCGAACAACGTCCTCCGACTTCTTCAAAAAGAAACGCCCGTTCCCTCCGAGCAGGTGATGGGATGCAAGCACGAGATGTAGAAACAAGGATCTGGTGTTTTCTTCTTGTCATCCAGGGCTTATATCGTATGGAAACGTTCAAAGAAAGCCGTGACAACCTCCGAGCTTCAAGCCATGGGCCAGGTTGCTCCCACCCTCAATCAGTCAGCTTGCGCACGCAACTTCCCACGTCCCCTCCTCACAGTCTGCGGTCAAAAACTAGCATGGGTATCACCAACTCCTCATCCACATCCATCCTTCCCCCATGAACAAAATGGCGCGTCAGGCACCGCAAAGGGCACCCCCCTCACTTGAAGCGCCATTTCCATAACCGAAGCCCCAACACTAACTCCTGGGTTTCACACACCAAACACAACGCCCCTCTCCTTCCCAAGCGAAAGGCCCCGGGCTTCGGACCGGAACATCCTCAAACCCCACACCGCTCAATACCGCTGCACAATCGGCCCCACCGGGAACCTCGTCCCCGCCACCCGACTCCCCGGAAAGCCCTCGATCCGCGCCCGCGCCCGCACCGCCTCCATCAACCGCTCCGTCGGCAGACGCGGCGCCTGCAGGGTTTTCACCAGCTGCACGCGCCGGTCGTCATCGTAGGCATGCAAAGCGTAGTGTTCGCGGATCAGCCGTTGGGAGTCGGGCCGGGAGGCGAGGTAGACTTTGTGCGTGCAGGCGGCCAGGGCGCAGCGGTAGGTGTCCTCTTGCACGGGGTCCGGGACGTGTCGGAGGCGGACGGCGAGGTCGGCGGCCGACTCGTGGGGGGCGCCGGCGGAGGTTGCCTCGTCGGCGTCGGCGTCGGCGTTGATGGGGGTGAGGGGTTCGCTGGCCGAGGGGGAGTCGGGCATGTCGATGCCTTCATCGTCGACGTCTTGCGTGCTATTCCGTCGTTTCCGCTGTCGGTGTTGCCGTGGGTGGTGGGTGGATGGCTCGTCGGCTCTGCGTTTCGTCCCTATCGGGCTGGAGTGAGGCTGTTGCGCTTCTCCCTCGCCTTCGTCATCATCGTCTTCGTCAATCTCGGCTCGGCCTTGACCGCCGTTTGATGCCGCCGCCGCGCCCTTGCTCGGCCGCGGTCGGAGCGCCGACTTGCCCTTGTGGGCTTGCCGCCCTGCTGCCAACTCGTCCTCGCTATCGCTGATCTCCGGTATGGCGGGCGTTGCTGTGGGTTCAAGTACTGTGGTCGGTGTCTCGGTGCCGGTCTCTGTCGTCAGCCCCGCTGGAGTATGTCTCGTCCGGCGCACAGCCAACGATGTCGCCTGTGGTGCACTACGCGAAGACTTGGACGACGAGGTTGCTGATTTGGGCTGCGACGCCTGCTTGGCCACGGAACTAGCGGCGGAGCTCGAGTCGAGCGAGATGACGTCCGCGGCCCTCTTGGCTACGACTGGCGGCCGGCCGCGCTTGCGCTTGGGACTGCTGGTGGTCGAGCTGGTATCGGCCGACTGCCGTCGCCGTGCTGGCTTCTGCCTCTGCGCTGGACCCCTCAATCTCCGCAGCGCAGCTTCGTGATCGTGTGGGAACTCCATCCGCAGGTGCTCGTACAGCGGATTCCCGTCCTCCCAAGCCACCCCCTCCTTCCCCGCCAGCATACTCACGAACATGAAGTCCCGGTGTCCGTAGATCCTCTGCTGCGCATCATCCAGCGCGTCCGGGTCGCCCAGCACATCCGCAGCGTACTTGGCAAACAGCTCGTCTGCGGTATACGCGGGCAGTATCGTCGCGTGTTTGCCTTTGCCCGTCTTCCGCGGCTCTCGATAGGCGTCCGCGACGAAGTACAGCAGCTTGACCGCCTCCACCATGCCATTGTACGTGTCCCGATACCATCTGCACGGTTTGAGCGCGAACCAGCCCGCCTGCCCCGCGGCCCACAGCGCAACACTGCCGTCCGAGTACTGTCCATACGCGAAGGATCTCACACTCCTGAACTCGATGGTGTCGCTCCGTTTCGTGCTACTGCCGAGGTAGCGATGCGCGAGGCCTTGCGGCACGGATCTCAGCTGGCCGACGACGGTGAGCGGGTAGTACTCAGTCGCTAGCAGGAGGCTGACGTTCGTCGTGGTGTCGGTGACATCGGGGAGGAGCACGCGCGCGTTGTGGAGCTCGTACTCGGGCCAGTCGTCGGGGTTGGTGTCGACGGAGGGGTCTAGAGGCGCGAGGACGTCCGTCTCGGGGCTGGGTTCGGGGGACATGGTCGTTGCAGCATATATATATAAGGTATGTACCTTAGTTGTCGCCTGGCTCAGGATGTTGTGCTGATGTGTGCGAGCATACCTTAAGGTACTGCCGGGATGTCGTGGGTGTGAATGTGTGAATGTGTGAATGTGAAGGTGGGCAGGTGGGCAGGTGGCAGGCTTCGGCGCGCGCATCCATCGCGAAGAGTGCTCGCAGCGCCCAGTAGTTTGGTTCAGCGCAGCAACAGCCGGCCGAGCCAATCAGCGATCTGGCAGGCTTCTGAGTGGAAAGGCACATATTCATATTAATATCATGACCTTCGCGTCCTCACGTGCTTCAGTACCACTGTGCATCCTCTCCAAGTCATTAATCACATTAATGGGCGGCCGCGAACTCCTCTGGCGCAGCCTCAAATCCATCGGCAACACCCTCACACCCGCGACAATGACCTCATCCACTTCCAATGGCACCGTCCACGAAGGCGTCTTCGGTACAGTAGGGTTCCAATCCCTACAATACTATACCCATGACCTACTAACACGATCATTGTCCCAGCCATCAACAAGCCCACCGGCATCACCTCCGCCCAAGTGATCCGCGACGTGCAAACCCACTTCAACCCCTCGCACCTCTTCAAGCCGTGGTTCGCGCAGGAGCAAGCGAAAAAGGACGCCGAGACCCACAACCAGCGCAAGAAGCGCAACAACTGGAAAGCGCGCCAGCAGCTGCAGGTCAAGATCGGGCATGGCGGCACCCTCGACCCCTTGGCGACGGGCGTGCTGATATTGGGTGTGGGCAACGGCACGAAGAGCCTGAACCAGTTCCTCGCATGCACGAAGAGCTACGAGACGGTGTTGCTGTTCGGCGCGGCGACGGATAGCTATGACACCGAGGGCAAGATCGTGGCGCGCAAGCCCTACGCGCATGTGACGCGCGAGATGGTGGAGGAGAAGCTGGCGCAGTTCCGCGGGAAAATCATGCAGCGGCCGCCGATCTTCAGTGCGAAGCGCATCCAAGGGAAGAGACTGTATGAGTATGCGCGGGAGGGTTTGCCGTTGCCGGAGGGGTATAAGATTGAGGAGTGTGCGTTGGAGGTGCAGGAGCTGGAGATGACGGAGTGGATGGAGGGCGGGAGCCATGCTTATCAGTGGCCCGAGGCGGAAGCCGCGAAGGCGGAGAAGGATGTTGCGGCCAAGGTGCTGCATCTGGAGCGCGAGGCAAGCGTCGACGACGCCGAGCGAGATAAGGTCGCCGTGGATACGACGTCCGGTGCGAAGCGGAAGCGTGCAGAGGAAGCGGAAACGGTCAACGGTGTCGCTACTGAACCCACTGGCGCGCCGTCGCCCAAGCGCACCAAGTCGCCGCCGCCGCCGCCGAATCCAGAGCCCGTCGCTTCCGGTGCTATACCAGTCGCAACCGCCACGACATCCACCGACACTACGTTCGCCTCCACAAGCGGAGTCGAAGAAGTACCCCCCGAGCAGCAACACATGCCAACGACGACCGAACAACCGCAACCAGCCGCTGCGGCCAAGAGCCCTTGCCCCGCCCCAGCCGTCCGCCTCCGCATGACCGTCACCTCGGGCTTCTACGTCCGCAGCCTGTGCCACGACCTCGGCGCCGCCGTCGGCTCGCTGGGCATCATGGCCGCGCTCGTGCGCACGCGCCAGGGCGACTTCGAGCTGGGCGTGAACACGCTGTGGTATGAGGATCTGGCGCTGGGGGAGGGCGTGTGGGCGCCCAAGGTGGAGGGGATGCTGGAGAGGTGGAATGCGGGGGAGAAAAGGATGGCGGCGAAGGGGAGGGAGGGGGGAGCGGAGGAGGAGGGGAGGAGGGAGGAGGAGGAGGACGGGGGTGTTGCTGGGGTGGGGAGTGCGAGGGCGCTGGCGGAGGATGGTGGGGCGGAGGATACTGCTGCTGCTGCTGAGGTGGTGGAGCGGAGGAGCGGGCAGGCCAAGCCGGCGGCGAGGGCGCGGGTGCGGAGGAATACTAGCTCGGAAGAGGACTGAGCACTGAGCGCTGAGCGCGCGCGTCGTGGACCGGCAAGCCAGCCAGCCAGCCAGCCAGCCAGGCTCCTCCTCTTTCCGGCATACAGAGCGCGAAGGCGCGAACGTGGCCAATGCAGGCAGGCGCGCGACAAAAGAGCGAAGCCGGCCCTCGGGGGCGACAAGCCTCTGGGGGGGGAAACCCCACGAGTAACCTGCTCTCCTCGAAAAGCCTCGTCTCAACAGGGTACTCCAGCGCCCCCACCGCCCATCAATTCCCAAGAACCCCGAGCATATGCACGCAACGGTCCAACAAAGGAGCCCTCCGCAAATCGAGCCCCAGCAGCTCTAGCTGTAGCTCGCGCAACGCATCCCAAGACCCCCCACGTGGTGATCGGGCGGTGTGTCCAAGTCGCCCGCTACCTACCGCCACCACCCTACGGGCCACATCACTCCTTTTCGCGAGGGTGGATAGGTAGGGTCTGCACGCAGGTGGGTAAGTGTGCGGGAAACACAGCAAGCAACGTCTCGGGCATTCTCTGTCCCAGGATAGGCGCATGCATGGCGATGGCACCGGGGGGGGGGGGGCGCTTGATGTGCGCATCAAATGTAAGTTATGAGCTGTTGTATGTGCACCACGTAACGTACATCGGCCCAGATCAAACTGAACCGTCGCCCACGTCAGTCAGTGCCCCTCTCAACCCACCTTCTTTCTGCCGCCCAAGAGCGTCCCATTCCGCAGCCTCTCCTCCTCCTCCACAATCCGCCGCGGCAGCCCACTGCCCACCCCCATGAGCACAAACGGCGCCCACTTCCACCGGAACGGATTGACCGCGATCACGCACACGAACCACCACACCAGCTCGGCATACGTGAAGAACTCAAAGGCGCCCGCGGGCGCCCGCCGCTTGATCCACCGCGTCACGTCGATCCAGGTCTTCATCATGCGCTCGTTGGGGCGGGCCAGGGGGTCCGCGAGGAACATGAGCAGGAAGCGCGTGTAGATGCCGATGTGCCAGTTGCCTACGGCGCCGATGGCGTTGCTAAGAAAAGGGGAAAAGAATCAGCCAAGGTTAAAGTTAGGTTTGAATTTCCACCCCCGAGGGGATTTGGGGGCTCAGATATGGCATGCATGGCAAGGGTGGTAGGTATTGTAACCCTTCGGGGGGGGGATTTTGCTTACACATAAGTACAGTTGTTCGCGCAGATATCCATATGCGCCGGCGGGAAGACTTGGAGGTACCAGTTCGGCGGCTCGTAGTTCTCCTCGAAGCAGTCTTGGGGCAGGAAGGAGAGGGAGGGCCGCTCGTAGCCGGTGGCGAGGATGCACATATCGCCGTCGATCACCTCGTCCCAGCCGGGCCCGCCTTTGGGCACGCCCTGGCTGCGGTGGTGGAAGAGGATGCCCGTCTCGGTGAAGCGCTTGATGTCGCCGCGCAGCCATTTGGTCTTGCCGCTGCGGACTTGGGCCAGGACGTCGTTGTTGACCATCGGTGTTTCCGTGAAGAGACCTTTGCCGCTGTTCTTGGGTGGCGCGAGGTCTTTGAGGTCGCGGTAGAAGAACAGGCGTAGTAGCGTCTCGGGGATGAAGGAGAGCGGGGTCTCGGAGCCGGTGATGTTGAGCGCGAGCAGGATGTCGATGATCGGATTGCGTGGGATGATCCACTTCTCCGACCGAGCGAGCACGTACGTCTGCTGCGCATCCGCTTGCGCCACAAACTCGAGGGCTTCGATGGCGGAGGCGCCGCCGCCGATGACGAGCACCTTCTTGCCCTTGGCGTCCGTGCCATCGAGTTGCGAGGAGTGGAAGATGGGGCCCTTGAACTTCTCCTGGTCCGGTGTATGAGGAGACTTGGGGTCGCCGCACGTGCCTATCGCAGCAATGACACCATCGAAACGGCCATTGGAGGGATCGTTAATAATCCACCGACCCTGCTCGTCCTTGTAGACCTTCACCACTTTCGTGTCGAACTTGGTCTTCTCGTCCAGATGGTACTGTTTCCAGATGCGCGTGACTTCGCTGACAATCTGCTGGCGATTGGGATACCCCCGGTTCCATTGGACGCTGGGGAAGAAGCGGTACATCATGCTGTGGATTTGGAGGCCGCTGGTGTTGTTGACCTTGGCCCAGATGCCGCCCAGACAACTGCGGTCGCCGGCCTCGAAGATGGTGACATCGAAGCCGTGGCCGACGCAGTGTGAAGCGGAGGAGACGCCTGTTATGCCAGCGCCTATGACGGCGATTTTGGGACGACCGAGCTGTGCATGGGGTGGTGGTGGTGTAGGCGAGACTAGAAGCGAGATGAAGTACTGTAGGATCTGGTAGAGTAAGCTGAGCGGGTGGTTTATGAAGGCGCGCAGGTAGGAGTGGACAAGCTCGAAGTACGAGTCGCTGTCGGCTGCCATCGTGAGCGCTCGAGAAGACGACCGGAAAGCTCGATATCGCAAGTCTATCGTCGTGATCAAGGAAGAGCACGTTCTTGTGTTTGCCGGACGGCAGTCTGATACCGTATTTAGCGGTACCTGGATACATAGGTACCCAATGCCGGAACGTCCGGGGAGAGCTTGTTTGGCGCTATACGTCATTGGCGATCAGTGCGTTTGCATGTGAAAGCCCGCGGCTCCCGCGCAATGACCAGCTTTCCAGGACTACAGTATACTCCCCGGTGTGATTCTGTGCACTTGACTGCAGCTTCACGTCAGACGGAAGCGACAAGATGGACGATCCTATACAGGACTGCCACTCCGTAGTCCATACTTTGTGTCAAGGCTCACCAAAGGAGCAAGAGGAGGCGATCAACACCTACTTCACGCCCAATGCCTCCTTCACCCACCCTTTCTGTACGTCGAACTGCACACCCGGTGCCATGCGAGATCTGCGCTGACCCTCCCGCCTCTTCAACTCAGGCCGCACGAGTAGCTTCGATGGCAGCAGACTGCTCATCCACAGCATCTTCCGCTGGTACAAGATCATGAGCCCCAAGATCGATCTCAAGATCAACTCCGTGGGTATGCTCCCTCGGACCTCAGCAGCCTGAAAATCAGTGGATGCTAACGAAACCCGGTATCGCCCAGCCTTCGATGAAGTCAACCTAATCCTGTACATCAACATCTCCCAAGTCTTCGCCATCTGGTTCGTCCCATTCCACCGCTCGCCTGTCACCCTGACCACCATGTTGCACCTCACCCAACCGCCCAACTCGCGGAAGTACTACATTAAATCGCAAAACGACCTGTACCAAGTGGACCAGTTCGTCCGCTTCTTCGCACCCTGGGGTCTCGGCGACGCTGTGGTGCTGTTCTGGCAATTCTGGGCGACCATCTTCTGTACCATCCTCGCAGTCATATTCGCGCCATTCGCATGGCTAGAGCAAAGCTACGCGGAGAAGCGGACTACGCGCGCAGAGAGTAGATTCATGGGCTTCGTGGAAAGGGTCGAGGAGAAGAGAATGCGAGGGTTCGGGTATGGGAAGGGTAACGCGGCAGATGGTGTGGCAGAGACGGCGGGCCAGGTAGCGAACGGTGTAAAAAGCGGCATCATCGAGCACGGCGAGGCTAAGAGGCTGATGGACTCTGGCGCCGAGGGCGGAGGAGCCGCGCAAGACCAAGGCCAGCAGCAGCAATTCGGCAATATGCAGGTCATCAGACCCAACTAGTCAACGTATCTCTATATCTGACGGTGTTACGACAGTGAATCATTCACAACCAGGCGCCTTAGACAGTGGTCTGGACAGCCGTCCCCGCTGCACCCTCCATGACGACTGTTCATATGTGTGTCTGCGAGGCTTCTACGCGCGGGATGCACAGAAACGAATAGTTCGATTGTGGTTGAAGCGACATATGTCCGGCCGTTGCTGCGTGCGTTGCATAAGCCTACGCCTCCCTGCGCTCGTGCCGTCTCATCTGAGAAGGTGTAGAGCCCCGCCGTTGAGCGACTAACCAAGCAGAGCGAACAAACAGTAACAGAATGTGGCAAATCTCACGCCAACGTCAATGTCTCTCAGCTATGTGGAGGAAGGCAGCACCGCATAGCCTTCGCGAATGTCTCAGGGACGCAGTGTCTCTGCTCAAGACGGCCCAAAGGCGTCTTACAAACTGCACGACACAGATTTCCCTTGCCGAGACTGTCCCACATGGCCCCTGCTGTCTGTCGCATGGAGCACACGGTGTATAAGACGCTGCCGCGGGCCTCCAACTGGCCCATTCCAACAGCTCAACTTCCATGAGAGGCAGCACTTCCAACGAGATGGACACCAGCAGCAGCAGTGCGCAGCCACCACCACCGCAGACCCCGTCAGCTCAACGCTCACCAACAATGGACGCGCACAACAAGCGCCACACCATCCAGCTCGCCATTGCGGCAGCAGCGATGTGTCAAGCCGCCGGGGCAACCCACTACAAGGATACCTTGAGAGAGCTCGCATGGGCGTGTCCGGGCGTCGCTAATGGCACAACACCTCTATTCAACGAAGCACTGAACCCAAATGAATGCTTGGCCTGCCACTGGGCCGACGGGGTGTGAGAGAAGCGCCTCCATCAGTGACGCGATGAGGGCGCTCGGACCGGTTCTGCGCCAGGGTGGGAACTGGAAGCCGAGTATCGTTGGCATGCTGAGGCGGGCTGGCGATGCTCTGCATCAGGTGCACGAGGCGGAGACGGAGACGGAGACGGCGGGCAAAGTAGCCCCGGACTTACGCAAGGTCATCCACGAACTGCAGACACAGCCATCGAAGAGCGACATCGCGGAACTCCTGCTCACCGCGGCCGCCCTTTAGCAACGTCGTCAGGTCCGCAGAGCACGTGGTGAGGATCATGACCTTGGCCGCCCGAGACTTTGGGGCTCGACGGGCCAGCTGATACTGGGCGCTGCAATCCACATGTGGGCGCTGAGGGGACCGGAGACCTCGGAGCTTGCAGGGTAGCAGTCGGGCTGCGCGAAACGCTATGATGGCGTGGAGGCAGAGTCGGCGCGACGGTGGTGATGGGAGACCCATCGTGGCTACGTCGCTGCGGAAGGCGGCCGCGTTGCTGGAGAGGATGGATGTTCGCCGGGCGATGGAGGCGCGAGGGATTGCGAGTAAGCTTGAGAGCGGGCAGTGAGTGACGGAGACGGAGCGGGCGAGCGAGTGGGCTGGCCGGTTGGCACTCGGGCGATGGGCGCTGGAACGGTGTAGGACCGATGACGGTATCCCATACGAATCGCAGCGCATCGTAGGAGTCCAGCACAGAGTGGGAGTAGCAAGCAATCAAACGAGCATTGCTCCTGAACCCAGCTTTCCTCTGGATGCCAAACAAGTAGGGTTGTAGCCGGGCCTGGCTCGCCTATCATAAACGTCTTCCCGCTCCGTGAAGTCCGTTGCACGATCTCGTCCGGAAAGCATCAGTTCAGATGACCAAGAGTGACTGTACCGAGCTGATAGGGGCGGGCCCGGGCGGCGAGTGTTACTGGGTGGGCGGATACGAGGTGCGGGTAGATACGCAGACAGAGGCGGAACCTTTGCGTACGAGGATGGAGTTGTTCATGGACTGGCCGGTGGCGGCGCTGCAGGAGCTGGAAGGGTGCTGGAAGGGCGTTGGAAGACACTTGTGATTTTTAAGCCCTATAGGAGCCGATCGAGCGAGCAGAAAGCCTTGCGCAGGTACTGCTTGAACGTGTCGATCGCCAGCCAGAAATCCTGTTCTTTTAGCCTACGTTGTATTGATGAGCGGACCGTTCGATACCGACCATCTGCTCTTCTCTGCAGTACGCTGTTGTTGACAGCACGTTGGGGTTTGTCGTGGTGGTGTGAACGAATATGGTCTTTTTCAGGACACGGCTTACAGCACGTTGGGGTTTGTCGTGGTGGCGTGAACGAATATGGTGTTTCTCGGGAGACGGCTTCGATGTGAGCACGTAAGAAGTGAGCAGGTAGAGCAGCTTAGAAGCGCTGATCAAAAAGGCAAGCGCGGAAGCGAACGCAACCGCCCGAACCACAGTACCTCGCTCACCTAGGAGAGCAGGCAGTGGGCTTGACGGCATCAATGACCACTGAGCTCCGCTGGGATTGCCAAAAAGAAAGCCCATAGGCACAAAAATAACTCTCAAAGTCCGATCTAATGGTACCACACCTACACCATCCGCAACACACATTCAGTCGACCCATGGCAACAGCCGGCGTGATGGCTTCAACATTGTCGACACCCAAGCCATATCTCTGTGTGTGCAAGATGATTAGTGGACGTTCGCACCGGACCCGATGGTTGTTACTTGTTCCTCCGTTTGCTCCACATAAGCGGACTCTGGCGGTGCAGCGAAGTATTCATTGACCCCAACTAAAGGGAAGAATCCCTGATTGGGAGTTCAATGATGATGGCCGGCGTTAAATCGAATATATAGCATTGTCCTTTTGCCGGAGTGGGTCCGGTTGCTGTGGTGGCGAAAAGGAGCGGGAACCGGGGAAGGTGCGGAAACTGGTCGGACGTCACTGATGATCGGCCATCGGGGATCCAACGAGGCGCTGCACAGGCCTCTGTGGCGCTACCGTGTTGTCATCGTATCGGGGATGCAGTGGCACTGCTGCCAGATCTGGTTGAAGTGACGTTCGGCTGAGGGTCAGCATGCACAACGAGCACGAGCACGAGCAACACAGCATGAACACGCGGAGGGTATTAACATGTTCATTCGGCATACGACAGCGAGATGCAAGGGTATGTAGAGCTTCGCGACTCACTATGCTTATTCATCGACCGCGAGGTCCTCCTCCACGTACCTCAGCTCAGCCACCCAGTGAGAGCCAAACGCCACCGATTCTTCGCTAAGAAGGGCGATGTTGATGCCGATGTCAGCCACGCTCATCTCCCACGTCTCGCCATTCTTGTTCGCCTCCAACACGCCTTGCATTGGCGCAGCTAAGCATATTACCCTATCCGGCCGAATCGCCAACGGCTCGCCCTCTACAACGGTCGCAGACCCATCTACTCCGGAGACGCCAGAAGGGCAGCCGACCGACAGGACTGGTGCACGGCTCCTGTTCGCCCAGTCGATCATCTCATGTGCTTCTTTCTGCGACTCTGCCGCATGCTGGGCATTAGCTTCGAGCAATGACTCGTATGTTGAGCCAGCGAGCAGCGCATCAATGATGACTGCCGGCGGTCCAGTGAGATTCTTGATGTAGTTCAGTGCTTTGCGCCACGGCCCTCGCTTGATGCTCGCGCCCCCTCTTTGCATGCGTCTTAGCATAGCGGTTTGTGTCCGCATCTGAGCGTCTTGGGTCTCGCTGGACTCGAAGAGCGCTTCTGCGACGATGATTTGGCAGTGGCGAGCAACAAGATGACGCGCAGCAGCAACGGCTCGTGCGCCAAGTGCGTCGTTCCCCGCGAGAATGACGATGACCGGTGGTTGGCTGCGGTCTGCAAGCATACTGGAAGTCATGCTACCGCGTAGAGTATTTGCCCTCGATCCGCGCCTGCTGCCACTGAAGGGATCGAACAAGCTCATGGCCAGCTCGGCTACGCATCTAGCCGCGCTCTCTGTGATGGAGTCGTGCGTCAGGCCGTATCTAGTTACGGTCGCCGCCTCCAGGGCGACTAATGCCGAAGGGTGCAGGACAGGGCACATTGACAGCGTCTGCTGAATCACGAAGTGCGGAGAGATTGCATACTCCGGCGATTGCGCCCCATCCAGTCTCGGTGAAGAGGTTGCAACTGACGGTACATCCTTGCCGTTCCGGCCTGCAAGCGAACTCACAGAAGCTGTGAGCGGGTGAGGGTTATGCTTCCCATCCACCAGGGTACTACTCTGGCGGCTAGCCTGCTTTCTCCCAAGGGCCACGCGCGTCGCCGAATGCTTCGAGATTGACCTGCCGTTTGCCGCCCTGTTAATGCCAGCACGATCTGACGACACGGAAGCCGTGAGCGGCAGGGGGTGAGGCTTCCCTTCGAGCTGGGTGCTATTCTGGCGGCCGGGCTGCTTCTTTCCAATTGTGACGCGTGTCGTTGAGACCTTGGAGGACGACCTGCCAGTCGCCAGGTTGAGCTGAGTGTCCGTATCGCTGGCACTGTCCACTTCGTTGCTGTTGTACTTGGGCGCAAGCTTGGGACTAAGCACGTTCTCGGTCGGATGCAGATTCTTCCCTCCGTACGTGCCGGGACGCGAGACCCTGTTGTGGCTCACGAGTCGGTCCTCATCCGCAGTTGTATCGCCTTGCCGTAGCTCATCGAAGACGCCCTTCTTGTCGAATAGCTTGTTACTCGCTTCGAAGTCAAAGTCACCTAGATCTTGCACATCTGTGGCGTCCTCGGTAGCCCAGCCATTCTGCTGCATCTCTTTATCATTCTCGCGTTGTTTCCGGGTCTGCTTCTTAGTCCCTGACATGTTCGCCGGGCTTGTGGTCTGCGGAGATGGCTGGAGGAGAGGTGTCTGCCGCCAACCCTTACCCCTCTTCGAGCTACTATCCATGTCGTTGCCATTGCGAGACACCTCAACATTCATGACAGGAGGTGGATCAGAGCTGGCCACTGGTGTTGACCCGCCCTTCTTCCTCTGCCCTCTTCTCACCTTTTTCTTTGCTCCAATATCTCCCTGGCCGCCCTGTTCTAGCTCCTCGTGTTCCTTCTGCTTCTGGAGTGCGCTGTCCCGTTGCGCAGCACTCTTTTCTTGGACAGGCGGGGCTATTGTCTCTCGTGTTCTGCTTGCTTTTCGACTGTCTTTGCCGTTCCCAGCCTCCGCAACGAAAGGCGAGCCATTGGCCGGGAGGGACTCGGCAGCTTTGGCTAGCATTGACCTGGCCGGTATTGCCGGTGCTTCCACCGGTGCCTGCTGCGGTATTTTGGTCTGTACTGGTGACACGCCATAGCTCAGAATGGCTGGGTCAACGAAGCTAGACGGCTGCCGTTGCGGAGGTGATTGTCCGGTGCTAGCTTGCTGTGTATGCAATGGTGTAGGTGCAACTGGCTGCGCTATGGGTGCACTGGGTATGGGCAGTGACGGCGCATTCGACCGGATAGCAGAGGTAGGTGTTGAGGCAGGCTTGGCTTCGATCACTTGAAGGTCAGCGATGGCAGTGCCTTGGACAGTCCAATGCTGCCATCGCGTCCCAGTCGATGGGAAGATCACTTCGGCGGCGTCAGTTGAAGCAACTTCGTATCCATACCATCAGATCTCATACCATCCTCAAGGGTCAGCGTCTGTCCAGCAATGACCTCCTTGACCCTTCCATGTAAGACAGTGTTCGGAGGTTGTCTCAGAGTGACCTGCACGGTCATGCCAGTGAAGTCGGCCATGGTTAAGGGAGGGTGGAGGCCACTGGACGCTCTGGTATAGCTACTTCGGAAGGAGAGTGGAGTGAGGGTGTAGCGCGTGAGGAAGGGACGAAGTGATATGTCGCGTGCTTCCTACCTTTACAGGCTTACAGCTCGTCGCAACAAAGTCAAAAGCTTAATCGATAACCCTTTTAAGACTACCGAGATGACGGTTGGGCGCATGCACAATAGATCAATGTACATCAAAATTGTCACATGCAATATTACCGTGGACATTGGAACATCACAGACATGTTGAGAACAATAAGGGATATGCGTTGTGGGCAACCATTTCATTTCAATCTATCAGACCGCTCACTCAGCGTTTCCAACCAGCCAGCCGTGATTGCGTGAGCAGGCAGACTTCGCCCAGTCTGCCCCTCGTCACTACACCGAGAGTGCCGTTGCGCCGTGGTGATTATGATGATAACGCTGAGAGGGTGTCATTTCGGTTCCAAATCGTGCGTCGTTGATGTCGAAGGGGTCCAAGCGGGGAGTAATGTTGGTGCTGAGGTGATGGTAGATGAGTACATTGAACCGAGCTGTGCAGTGTTGATCGCTATTACTGCTGGGGCGGTGATGGATCGATGCTGTCTCGGGCACGGTGCGGGGTGGGGTGTGGTAGGCATGTGGCTGGTCTCCTCAAGACGCCTTTGCGCCAGCTTCGCCATGATCCACTGGTGACTTGTCTGTTGCGGCCCTGAAGCTGCTGCGCTTCGCTAGGCGCTGAATCCGTTCTCGCCACCGTGTGATGGGTTGCCGAATTTACGAGATGCAGTGACATAGGCGCCTCACATCTCCATGTCACCACCACCGTTGGCGAAGTTGAAGTTCTGCTGCTGTTGCTGAGCACCGAAGCCGAATTGGCCGTCTTGGCCTTGCTGCGGCGCCAGCTCGTTGACCTCCGCATCGCCTTCCTCGTCCGAGAAGTACTTCTCGATGATGTTGTACGCCTTCATGTAGATCTCTTCGTTGCTGTTGTTTTGGCAATCGTGGATTTTCTCCATGCCTCCGCACTCCTCGATGAATAGAGCGTAGCTGTTGACTGGTGGCTCTGCGCTGCCCTCCGCAGCCTCCTTGTCCATGTCGCCGACCTTCAAGATGTTCTCAAGACCGTCAAGAGCAACCTGGATGATCTTGTTGTCCGGGCAAGACAGCAAGTCGCAGAGCGGCTTGATGGCCCCGTGCCCAACGAGGAAGCGGATCTGGTCTGGCTTCTGCAGGCCGCCTGAGGTGGCGTTGGAGATCGCCCAGCAAGCCTCCTTGCGGGTCTTGAAGTCGCCATTGGTGAGCAGATGGATGAGCGGCGGCATAATGTTTGCGTCGATGACAGATTGGATCTGAGTGCTGTTGCCAGCGGTGATGTTGGAGATGGTCCAGCACGCTTCCTTGCGGATGCCGTCCTTGGTGGAGCTCAGCAGTGAGAGGAGAGCAATCAACGCGCCACAGTTGATGATGAGCTGGGTCTGGACATCATCGCCAGTGACAATGTTGCCGACCGAGCGAAGCGCAGGCGTCTGCACGGAGGTAGACGCGTGCATGAGCAGCTCGACGAGGCGACGCGGGATGTTGGCCTCGATGACCGCCTGGATCTTGTCGTTCGAGCCATCCGAAAGGTAGGAGATGGCCCAGCAGGCGTCGATGAGGACCTCATCGTCCAGAGAGTAGACGAGCTTAGCAAGGACGGGCAGAGCGGGCGCAATCGTGTTCCAGTCCGGCTGCGGTGTCTTGCCACGGCAGAAGTTGCTGAGAGTCCATGTCGCATTGCGAAGCATGCTCAGCTTCCGTGAATCGCCGAGCAGGCGCACAAGCGGGGCAAGTGCACCGGAAGCGAGGACGAAGTCTCTGCAGTGTGGGCTGTCACCGGCGATGTTGCCAAGAGCCCACACAGCCTGCTCGCGCACATCTGGCTCCGGGCTGCTAAGCAGCTCCACGAAGATCGGCACGGCTCCTGCTTCAATGACCACCTGTGTCTGCTGGGCGGAGCCAGAGGCGATGTTGGTAAGCGCCCACGCAGCCTCGAACTGCACCAGGGTATGGGGTGAGCGAAGGAACTCGACGAAGCGGCCGACGACGCCAGTCTCGATGACGCGCTCGATGGGTGGGTTGCGCTCCTTGGAGAGCAGCTTGCGGAACTTGGTGGTGGCAGCGATCTGGTCGTCGATCTTGTCGGAGAAGACACCTTGAACCATGAGTGGGAGGTCCTCGTTCAGCTATGTCTTGTCAGTACATGGTTCGCTGCCAGTTTTGAAGTCCTGCTGCTTACCTGACTCTCCGTGTTCGCGCCCTCATCGTCACTGTCCGGCGCAGCCCCGAGCGAGGCGCCTGGCGCACCGCCATCGCGAGTGCTAATGCCTCGCCTCTTCGCAAGACCCTCCTCTCTCTTCTGCTTCCTGATCTCCACCTGCTGCTCTTCACGGCGACGGCGAAGCTCGTCAGGCTTGAAGGTGCTCTTCGCCTTGAAGTTCGTGCGGCGATGCTCGGGGATGTAGCGTTCCGCCATCTTCACCGCTGCTTACGCTGTTGGACGTAAGCGTTTTGCTGTTCCTGGAAGTGGCGCGGTCTTCTTGTGTGTCGAAGTATGTGTGAGCAGGTGCGAGTGGGTCAAGCAAGTTGGGTGGGGGTATCCGAAGAGTGAGAAAGTGACGTTCAAAGTGTCAACAGAGCTTTGCGCTGCGCGTTATTTCAACTTGTGGGACGCGAGCTAGCTTCGTGTCTTGAATACGAGTATGGATGGTGGAAATGGACGTCGTTTTATCGATGGGGAGACAAAGACTATCTGGAGCTCCGCGAAGCGTCTCTTCAATGTGTTTGAGGTTTGTAAAGGAATAGAGATTACCAGCAAACGCATGCGCACGTGAACGCAGCCTAAGGCTGCATGTTCCACCACTTTCTTCCCCGCTAAATCTTCTCGGCGCGTCGCCTGGACGCACGCGACGACCCTACTCGGAGCCATTCACCACTTCAGCATGACAGGTCGACTCCCTACCTTGAGCCCGCCGCCAAGATAGACACGCTGTGTCCTCCACCACGGTGGTCGCTGAACTGCTTTTGACGCTCTCCAACCATTAAGCATCCTGGACCACGCCAGGCCTTTGATCTTGGGTAACAGGAGGCAAGCACCAGAGTTTGGTAACGCTGAGCCCGGAGAGTGAGCGGTTATTGCACTCATACATGCGAGCGCACACGCGCTGTTTGCAGAAGTACAGAGCTCTAGGCTGTACTAGCAATCTCAGAAGGCAATCTGTTTGCAACACGAGTGGCTGCCATGGCTGTCCTGAATAGGTACAACTTATCACGATAACGTAACCTGCTTGGAGCTTGTTCGTAAGCTTGAACACGACGCCTTGGGGGCGGTATGGTTTTCACAGTTCCTATCCTGAGCACGACTACGTTGGTAGTCTAGGCCATTTGGGCGGGCGGATAATTGCAGCACTTGCCACAGCGGATCGTACACCTTCCCAGCCTGCTTGAGCCAGATCGATCCGGTCGTACATGAAAGTCACCGCCTTGGATTGGTTCAAAACGAGCTGGGGTCGCCTCGGCAGGCTGGTTTCCAAGCTGTAGCATTAAGCTGAAGTCTGACGGCGATATCAAGAGCATACATTGCCTGTACTCATAAGGTCGGCCGCCTCACACTCACAGCTACGCATTCGTGGCATTTGGCGTTACAGCATCTATCCTTAGAGCGTAACTAACATCGAACGGCGGACGCTCCTTCTGAATCCGGCAGCTACGCTAGCGGAAGCGAGCCCCACACCACCGCGAGCAAAGCAAAACGAAACGAAAAGGAAACTTCATCATCGACAAAGCCTGAGCCTTCACCAACACCATGGCGCCGCCCAAGGGGTTCATCGACCTGGCCGCAGCTTACAGTACGTCTGACGGCACCTTTGTTAATATCATCGGTGCCGTTGTGGATCTCATGCCAATCGCGAGGACAAGGAGCAACGAATACATGATCACCTTCAAGCTGCTTGATCAGCGTCTCCGCGACTCCGCGTACGGATCACAAGGTCTGACCGTACGCTTCTTCAATGCTGACCAACGACTCCTGCCGAAGGTCGGCGCCCATGCCGACATCGTCCTTCTTCGCCAGATCAAGATCATGCCCTTCAACAACCAGCCAATAGCTCTGTCGAACTACCAAACTAGCGTGCTAGTCTTTCCTGCTGCAGCGATACCAGATCCGAGCTTCAGCATTGCCTACCAGGGTACCAGCCGTCTGAACAGTCTCGGAGTGCCTGCGGCCGTCGGAAAACTCACGCTCGAGGAGCAGGCCTACGTCATTGAGCTCAAAGCTCAGCTCAGCTCCACCATTGCCCAGATCCAGATCCCTGCGGCACTGGCGGCACCGGCGGCACCAGCGGCACCGGCGACCCCAGCAGCGGATCAAAGCAGGAAGCGTGATCCTCACATGCCATTGCCGACCTTTCGCTATGCGGAGAAGGCAAAAGAGCAGTCTGGCTTAGGGCCCAAGTTCCAGCTTGTCAAAGAACTGCGACACCAGAAGTTCGCAGACATCTGCGCTCAGGTGGTGAAGAAGTTCCCGAACCAGTTTGGCACGTGCGAGCTCTACGTCACCGACTACACCGAGAACAAGGATATGTGGTACTACACGCCACCGGAGGAGGAGACAGCAGCTCAGCGCGATGGGGATGAGTACGGCTACAGTGGCATCCAGAAGAAGACGTGGCCTGGCCCTTATGGCTGGCTGGTGCTCAAGGTGAATCTCAAGGATCCGCACGCGCACTTTGCGAACAGAAATGTTGAAGAGGGCGACATCGTGCTGCTCCGCAATGTCAAGATGAAGATTATGAGGGAGGGTGCCAAGCTGGAGGGTGACATCTGGCCCGACACCCGCAACCCCGAGAAGGTGCTCGTCCTCAAGATGAGTTATGAGAAGCGGGAGATCAATGAGCTACTTGCCCGAAAGGAGAGTTACTGGGCGGCTCGCAAAGCCAAGGAACCGCGGCAACAGCAGCAAGATGAGCTGCCGAAGCGCAGCGCTGCCGAAAAGAAGCGGCAGAAGAAACAGCGCCAGCAAGAGCGCGCTCTTGCCCGGGTTGGGGTCACGGAGGGCAGTAGAAATATGAAGCGGGACGACGGTACGAACAAACACGTTCGGTGCAGCACCGAAGAAGCAGTCCCCAGTAGTGTGCGCGACATTCTCGACCCGGACAATGTGCGCCACACCGCCAAGCTTCGCGGCCGAACCCAAATCATCCCCTTCATCAACGCGAAGTATCGCGCCAAGGTCCGCGTCGTCGACTTCGAGCCCAAGGCAATCGAGGACTTTGCGGTGCTGCCTCTGCCGGAAGAAGACGAGGGGTCGTCTCCGATTGACGCCATGCATTGGGACGCTTCGCCGAAGTACGAGTGGTTCCTCCAGCTGCTTCTGGAGGAAGCCGGCACGCCAGGCACAACTGCAGGTGGGAAGAAGGAGCAGATGTGGATCGGTCTCGCGCACGAAGAGGCGCAGTACCTGCTCGGGAGAGATATGGACGACCCGCAGGATCTGCGAAGCAACCCGCAGCTGCTGGCGAAGCTGAAGGAGAAGCTGTGTATCCTCTGGGGTAATCTGGAGGAGAAGAGGGCCGACGAGCCGCTGAGCAACCGGTCCTTCGAGTGCTGCGTGATGGAGTACGGCATCGAGCTGGACGATAGTGATCCGGAGAAGAAGTCGGTGCCGTTTGGGTACCAGAAGCTGTTCAGGATGTTCGGCACGACCATCTTGTAGACGATGCAGCGCAACACGCGAGCGTGTGATGGAGTTTGAATGGCGTTTCGGTGCCGAAGGAGGTTGCATTGTATGATTCCTTTACCGGCCATGTCCGACAGCTGGTAGACTCGAACGCAGCCTACTTTCACCCTTGACTCAACCATGAAAGACAAGCCAGATGTGTGAGGATCGCGGCGCAGGTCGCTGGATGGCTCACCGACCGTACTAAGATGCGAGAGAGCAGAATGTGTGGCAGTAATGGGGTGAGCTTGCTGGTGAAATAATAGGCCGGCTGGGGATGAGTAACGCAAAGCGTACTCGCACCGCTCAACCAGCGCTGGCGGGAAGGTCTGTCCGTCGGTGCCTGAAGGCCAGATGGGTCAACGGGGTACATTGCAGAGCTCGAAAGAGCAGCCAGTGGCCACAGAGCAGCTCGAGAACTCGATAGCCGAGGCGAAGGAGGGTTAGATAAATGATGCTGGCAAGCAAGCTCCGGCGGGCGTCAACATAGCGGCCAGCAGGAGAGAAAGTACAACGCCAGTCAGACAAAGATTAAAGACCTATAGTTTCAGTAACTGTAAGCCCATGGTTTCCGAAGAGTAGAGGCTATAGCTATAAACACACTCCGTGAAAACACACACCCACCCACAGTCCCAGGCCTTGTCCTGGTGGTAGAGATGGCAGCCACAATCAACACGCAAAGCCTTGCCTGGCGGAATCCACTCCATACCCTTCCCACGCGCCCAAGCTATCCAATCTCGTCTTCCTCTCCCAGCTCAGGGCGGACTAGTGCGCCATATCCGCGCGTCGTTCCCTCGCAGCATTCGCTCGCTCAACCTCTCGGCCAACGTCGCCTTCACCATCCCGCTCTCCCTCGCGGCATACAGCTTCGGAAGACGCTCCGTCACACTCCACGAGTCATGGCATATGCCTACGATGAAAGGCCACATTAGCTAACCCTGGTAACCACCGTAGCCACGACCGAAAGGAGCCGATTGAGGCTGCGGCATGTAACCACCTGGCGTGTGATTGCCACCATAGCCTCCAGCGCTCTGCGGCGGCGGCATATGCTGCGGCGGCCAGTTGCCGGGCGGCGGGTGCATGCCACTCTGCGGCGTCATCTGTGGCGTCATCTGCTGCTGTGCCATCTGTGGCGGCTGTTGCCAGTTGCCTGGCGATGGCGACGGGTGCTGGCCGAATGGGCCGCCTGGGGTTGGAGCTATAGTGTGTCAGCATTCACTCGATCGCCTGAGGAAGGGGTATGGTACATACCTTGAGGCGACATCGTGTTCGGCTGGGCGTACTGCGGGAAGTACGCTTGCGGTGTCGGCGGCGGGTAGGCTGACTGCGGCGGCTGCCCAGCTGGCGAGAAGGCGCCGTCGAACTGGCCAGTCGGCGGCCGATCCTTACCCCAGCTGCACTTGAGCGGGCGGCCGTTGACGTTGTACCCGCTGAGCTGACAGATGGCGTTGGCGGCGTTCTCGTGCGTGTCCATCTTGACGAAGGCGAAACCACGGTCGGACTGGAAGCGTGTCTCGGTGACGTAGCCGAAGTTCTGGAAGAGCGGCACCAAGTCGTTCTGCGTGGTGTACGGGGTGAGGTTGCCGACATAGCATGTCGTCTGCCACTGCGGCGTCTGCTGCACGATCATCTCGAAGGACTGTGCGCCTTGAGTCGGGAAGGTGTGGTGGCCGTAGGGCGTGGTTGGAGTCATGCCCATCTGCACCATGGCCTGCTGCTGCGAGTACGATGGCTGGCCCTTCTGGTTGGCCCAATTGCAACGGATAGCGCGAGAGCCCAGCCACTCCCCATCCATGCTGCTGAGGGCCTTCTCGGCTTCGGCGCGATCCCTAAAAGCGACGAAGCCGTAACCGCGCGAGCGTCCCGTCTTCATATCCCACATGACACGAGCCTCGGAGACGCTGCCGAAAGCGGAAAAGGCTTGCAGAAGAACCTCATCGTTGACCTCATTCGAGAGATCGCCGACGAAGATGTGGAAGTGGTTGGACGTGTCTTCTTTGGAGGTGTTGTTCGATTGGTAGGCCCAATTGACGCGGATCTCTTGCTGGTGCACGCGTCTGCCGTTGAGGGTCTGCATGGCGCGCTCCGCCGATTGTGGGTCGTCGTATTCCACGAAGCCGTAGTTATATCCCTTGGATTGGAATTGCTCCTGATTTGTTAGCTGCATTGTTCCAAAGGCTTGTAATTGCGACGTGCAGCTGCAGTGCTCTGCCGACAAACAGGCAGGCAGCTTTCGCCATACGCGCTAGGCCGCAACAGGCAGTCACTGCAGCTGTCACATGCTAGGGGTAGACTCACGTTCTTATCCGGGATGATCTTGACGTTCTGCACGTGCCCAGTCGTCTCGAAGATCTGCTTCAAGACATCCTCCGTGACTCTTGGGTCCAGCCCACCAACGTATAACGCTCTCTTGTTCGGCTCCGGAGCTGCGCGCCTAACATAGCCGCCGGCGCTGGTAGGAGAAAGGATGTCGTCAAGGTTGGCGGGACCCATAGACGCGCTCATCGCGCTGGGCACCATGTTGTTGTTCTGCGGTATGTTGAGCGGCGGCGGCATTTGCGGCTGCGAGCCGTTCTCGAAGCCACCCATGCCTGGCGGCGCGCCAGTAATCGGCAGAGGCGGAAGGGAAGAAGCAGCCGAAGTCGTAGAGGCTGCCATCTTTGCGCAAAGAAGGCGACGAGTATATGAGAGGGAGGACTGGAAAGCAGTCGAGAGTGACGGGAAAGCTCAGCTGAAGCTGCGACGGAGATTAGGCGGGAGTGGGAGGTCGGCGACAGGAAGCTGAACGCACAAAGAGACAAGCTTCGTATATTGCTTAGCTTATGGCCGTGTGCGCGTTCCGATGGTGGCCGGATGGGTATCTCAACAAGAAGCTATTTCGCCAGTGTAAGAGCGGTGTTGGTGCGTACGCAGGCTTGGGTGAGAGCAAGCGAACCACGGTTCCCAGAAAAGCCCGTTCCCAGACCCGTCAGATTGGAAGAGACAGCACTCGCACAAGCCGGCCGATGCGACAGCAGTAGGCAAGGAAAGCGAGGACACAAAGGAGACGCGGAAAGAAGAGAGGAAAGGACGAGGAGGTCTGCGCCTCTGTTGTCTGTCGGCGGAGGTGGTGGGAGAAGGTGCGACGGGGATGGGGAGAGCAGGGGCAAGAAGACCGAAACGCGAGCTGACTTTGGCGCTACAGGGCCCGTGCCGGACAACGGGCGCCTTCTCCGCAACGGCAATAGCCGGAACCCTGCATTCGACTTTACCTGCAGTGACCAGCCGCCATCTGCGGCTTGGCCGGCTCGTCTTGGTCTTGGTGTAGTGACTGTCAGCCGACTCGCGGGCCCGACGAGGTGGCGAAGATAAAACACTCCAGTTTCCCCTTGATCCGTTGACCAGCTGTTCAATTGCAAGTGTCTTCAGGGAGCTCGCCTTGAACATGTCGACCTTCCAGGAGCAGACCCAGCTTCTAGATCAGCTGCAGGCCGAAGTGAACCGTGTTGTATGTACGCGACCCCTACATCCCCCCATCCGATCAATATAGCTCACCCGTCGTTAGCTCGAGCAAACCGGACGACTCTTCGCTGCAGTGAAGACTGGCAACAAATCCGCGCCGGCCGCTCAAGCCTTCAAGCTGAAGAAAGAGCTTCCTGGCTCCATCGCTTGCTTTCATGAAGCGCTAGACCAGCTCGAAGATCAGTTGGTATGTTGATTGTGCTGTCACTGCCATCTCGTGCGTGTGCTTATGGCTTCCTTTAGCAACTCGCCAAGACGGTGATGCGCCGTGATCTCGCATTGTGTCGGGTGAAGACAGAACTACAGACTCCTAAAGCAGTCATGGGCGACGCTGCGGTTGACACAGATGTCCCAGCGACTGACTTGGGCACGGACGCGAAGCCGGCCAACATCAAAACCCAAACCCCTCCGGCGAACGATGAAGTGGCCATGCAGGAGCCTGAACTGGCCGAGCCAGCAGCCGCTGATGCTGCACGACAAGTGGATGATCACAAGAGCCCCAAACCGGACCAGTCCGTGGTCATAGCGAAGGTCGATTCACAGCCTCCTGAGATGTCAGAACTCGTGCCTGAGCACACTGAAGAAGAAGACCGCAAGCCATCAGATCCCGCCCTCCAGCCAGATACCAAGCCAGACCCCCAAGATGCCCAGCCACACAACGGGGACCAACTCGACGACGACGACAAGCCCCCAGACACCGGCACCTTCAGCAACAACGCCGACCTCGACTCCCTCTTCAACGACGACGACCCGCCCACCACATCCGCCGCCGACGGCGGCGACCCTACAGCGTCGGCAGCAGCAACAACGGACTTCGGCCTCGACCCGCACGCCACCACCGCCGCGGACGACTTCGACTTCGACACCTTCACCACGAACCTCGACAGCAACGGCGCCGACAACGACAACATCTCGGCGCTCCTGCCCGGCCTGCACGACTACGCCAACCCGAATCCTGTTGGGAGCGGGCAGCCGGACTTCGACGCGCTGTTCGCCACAGATGCGCCAGTTGGCGGCGACGGGCAGGGTGTGGGTGTGGGCGGTGGAGTGCAGCAAGCATCGGTTGGTGAGGCGCATGACTCGACCTTCGATGATTTGATGGACTTTGCGGACTTCAATGCCGAAGACTACGCCGGCGGCAGTGGCGAGGGCGGAGCGGGTGGCGATCATGAGTTTAACTTTACGTTTGATTAGTAGGGAAAGTAGAGCAGCGGCCCGGCATTGTCCAATCCAAAAGTTCGCAGCGTGCTGTTCCTACACTCTGCACGTATACGGGTAGTGGGAAACAAACAAACAAGCAGAGTGCTGACGGAGAAACTCTTCCCACTTTTCGGAGCTGCCGCGCTGTCGCGAACAGGGGTCTCATGTATATCTACAGCCAGTCTCGTAGGTGCAGGTCAAAGCCGAGAGGCAGCCACAACTCCCAAAACGCCATCGCTATGCCATAAAACCGAGGGGACGTCCGCCAGTACTATATGCATGAGGAAAAACATCTACTGCTGCGCACACTGCGGCGCCTCGGCCCCTTCCTCCTCGTCATCCTCCCACTCCGCTCCCGCCCGCGGATCATCCGACCCGCCCCCAAACTCATCCATATTCTCCACCTCCTCGAAATCCACCTCATCGACCGCCTCCGGCGTCTCGCCCGGCGCGAACTGCACCGGCTCCGGCGCCGGCAGCACCGCTCGCACCCTATCCACCGCCGCTTGGTTCCGGAGCCAGCCGTCCTCGGGGAACTTGACGTTGACCGTCAGGTACAAATCCCCCCGCGCGTCCGACTTCTTAAACGGCATGCCCTCCCCCGACACCCTAAGGATCTGGTCCGGGCGCAGTACTTGTCCTTCGGGTTGCTCGACGCGGAGCAAGATCCCACGGCCATCGAGGTGCGTGACTACCACGCGGTGAAAGCCCGTCAGCGCCTCGCTCAACGAGATGTCCAGCTCGGCCTGTAGGTCTGCACCCGCGCGGTGGAATGTCTTGTGCGGCTCCTCGACCAGCTCGAAGATGATATCGCCCGGTTCGGCATCGTCGGGGTCCTGGTCCGCTTCGCCTGCCAGCACGATCTTTTCGCCCTCCCGGCTGCCGCGCGGGATGTAGAGTTCGAGGATCTTCTTCTGCTTGACGGTGCGCGCGCCCTTGCACTTCTTGCACTTGTCCTTCTCAGCGTAGAACTTCCCCCGCCCACTGCACGTCCCGCAGGGCACCGTCTCCTGCGTCACCAGCCCGGGACCGACGGGCCGTAACCTCGTCGTCGCACCTTTGCCTTTGCAGGAATCGCAGGGCTTCGGCTTCGCCTTCTCCTTGCCGCCGGAACCCTTGCAGTGCTCGCAGATGACGTTCTTCGTGCTGGCGAACCGCGTCGTCTTGCCCTTGTACAGCATCTCCAGCGTGACCTCGTACTGCTGCACCTCGTTCCTCCCCTTCCCCCTCCTCCTCTCCGCCGGCCCTCCGCCCGGCATCCCGCCCATCCCACCCATGCCCGGCATGCCACCTCCGCCGAACATCTGCGCCAGTATGTCGTCCAGGTCCGGCCCGCCAGCACCACCAGGGAAGCCGCTCGCCCCGCCCTTGTCGAAGGCCGCCATGCCGTGTTGGTCGTACATGGCCCGGTTGTCGTCATCGCCGAGGATCTCGTAGGCGCGGGAGATGTGCTTGAACTGGACGTCGGCCTCTTCGCGTTGGTGTTCGGGGACTTTGTCCGGGTGGGAGGAGAGGGCGGCTTTGTGGTAGGCCTTTTTAATTTCGGCTTTGGACGCGGTTACGGTGACGTTGAGGACCTCTATACCCGTTAGCGACAGTCATGTGAGGGAGGGAGCGAGGACACTGTGCTTACCATAGAGGTCCTGCTCGCCGGTTGCGCTCATGCTTGCGGCTGTCTGGCTTTCGTCGCTAGGTGTGCAGTCCGGAGTTGTGAAGAGTTGTTGATCGCGGCAGGCGACTGTAGTGAGAGGGGTGAGAGGTCGGTATGCGTAGGATCGCTGGCAAGTGAAGTTGGCAAAATATCTGCATCTCTCTTCACTTCAGGCGGCGAAGAACATCATCGCTCCTCGGCGTTTTGGAACGCAAAAGCCGACGCGCTAAGCCCTGCGCATTCACGTCTCCCGATCGCGTCGCATCCACCTCACATGCATGGAGAATCACTCATACGTTCCGAATGCCGCTTTCTAATAGGCTGGTCCAACGACTGCTTGCACCGAACGGCTGGCTGTGCCACTCATGTGTCCAACGAAGCCTCAAGATCGCTGGGCGAGGCTTTTCTGGGACAGTCAATGCTGACAGAAGGACGACGCCGGTATCACGACAAAATATTGGTCGTGGAAGGACTGCCAGTGACAGGAGCTTCTCAGTATCTTCAACGACAAAGGCGGCGCCAAAGCGAAAGCTCCTCTTGCCAGATCAGCCAGCCCGGACACGCTTCGCCCCATCACCGACAGGATATCTGCATATCGGAGGTCTGAGGACAGCACTGTTCAGCTACCTGCTGGCCAAGCGGACGGGCGGGCAGTTCCTGTTGCGGATAGAAGACACTGACCAAGTACGCTACCCGGAACACTGTTGATTATCATTACACGAGACTGACTGCTGACCAAGAAAAGACTCGTCCCTGGGGCCGAGGAACGCCTTCTCGACGATCTGCAATGGGCTGGCCTGCAGTGGGATGAAGGCCCACAAGTCGGCGGTCCGTATGGGCCTTACCGACAGTCTGAAAGGAACGACATTTACCAGCAGCATGCTCGAGATCTGCTGGATGCTGGAGCCGCATACCGATGTTTCTGCACACCACAGACTGCCGGCCAAGGCGCAGCAGCCTATGTGACCTCGGGATGTTACCAAAACTGCACTTCGCTGTCCGCAGACGAGGCGAGCGAGCGTGCTGAAGATGGGAAGGAGCCCTTCACCGTCCGTCTCAAGCGCCCTGCGGTCTCGCAGAAGCGCGTATATTCCGACCTAGTCTACGGCAAGATCACGCCGCTCAAACGTTCACCCACTGCTCTCGCCTCGGCAGACACAGACAGTGGCATCGACGCATCAGACACCATCCTCGTCAAATCTGACGGCACGCCGACCTATCACTTTGCCAACGTCGTCGATGACCATCTGATGAAGATCACGCACGTGATCCGCGGCACCGAATGGATGGCCAGCACGCCGTTACACTACGACCTTTACCACGCATTCGGCTGGACTCCACCAGCGTTCGCTCACGTCGGACTTCTCGTAGATGAGAAGAAGGCCAAGCTGTCGAAACGCAACGTGGACTTGGCGCTCGACGTCCAAAGCATGAGGGACAAGCACGGTGTTCTGCCGGACACGCTGGTCAATTTCCTAGCCCTGCTGGGCTGGAGCAACCCGACGGACAACGACGTAATGGACATGCGGCAGCTGATTGACAACTTCGACCTCAAGTTCACCAAGGGCAACACGATGGTGCGGATGGAGAAGCTGTGGTACCTCCAGAAGCACCACGTTGCTCGGCGGTGCGACGAGGCGCGCATCTCTCGGACCACTGCGCCCATCAATGGCCTCCTAGATACGATTGTTGTCGAGGCGAAGAAGCAGTTTCCCGAAATCACTGATCGCTGCAAGACAGACGCGCAGCTACGGCAGTACTGCCAAGACATTTTGCTGGCGGATAGCAAAGCGTACCAGAACGCCGAGAAGTACGTGCAGCGCAACCGGTACTTCTTCGCCTTCGACGCCGCACAGATACTTCCTCCGCAAGAGGAGTCCTCCGGGCAAAAGCAAGACATCTCGGCGCAAACAGTGCACGGCCTGGTGAAGAAGATGCTGGAGGAGTTCGACTTCAAGCAGCCCTATCGGACATCTTCTGTCGCTGGAACAGGGTCGGAAGATTATGTGCCTTCTCCTGATGACGCCGGCAGGCTGTGGTTCGAGAAAGACAGTGCGAGGATCCACGCAGCGATTTACCATCACATCTGGTCCGTCGTTCTCCATGACACCTACCAAGTAGAGTCGAAGAGACTGCCCTTCACAGACCAACCGATCGACGATGCAGCTTTTGTCGGCTCCTTCGGCTCTCCACCCAGAGCAGCCGGAGGTCAGGAGGAAGTCGCGCACCCTAGCGAGGATCAATCTAACAGCGGTCACGCGGTGGAGGCCGTGGTGCAGTCGAAGAAGGACTGGAGCAAGGCTGTCCTGAGGTCCTTGCGTGGACAGCTCAGTGGCGGCCTACCAGGGCCGAGCATTGGGGTTGTCATGGCGATATTGGGGTATGAGGAGTGCTGTAGGCGATTGGGTGTGCAAGCTAGAGAGGGAGGTGGGTGGTAGCTGTCGACCTCGGCAAGGGAAAGGACAGGGAAACTGCACGCGAAAAGGAGACCATCTATCTTTGCGTGCGGGCCTGCCTGCAAAGAAAAAGGCTTGGTGGAGGGTAGGTATAGTTCCCTCTCGTCACTCAGGCATCGCTGTAGCGGACGCGTGACTTATAGGCAGAGAATCAGTGGAAAGGCTCACCCGTCAAAATTTGGCCACAACGGTCACCCCCAGAGCGGACATTGCAGGCTGTGGGACGCGAGCGGCATCTAGTAGGGAGCGCGTGCCCGGCGGTTGAGTGGAAAGACATGCGGGTGAGAGGGAGTGAGGGAGTTGCGTATAGGAGCAAGGCGTTGTACTAGCTACTCACGATACCCGATTACTTTGCGGAGACGATCGGAAGCTGTGCGCTGGCGCGGACGCTCTATTAGCATGACGACCTGTAGCATGCCGCTCTACGGTTGTAGGCATCCACGTTCGAGGTCCAGATGACTGGGCGTCTCAGCCTGACTCTCAGGTGCAAGGCCCTTGCACCCAGGGGCCCCAGAGCCGCAACTCGACAAGCCAAGTCACAGCGACCCGGTTGCGAGCACTATTCGATGCTTTTCCAAGCTGTGTTCGGCTTGTCCACGGCCGGCAGAAGGTGGTGTCTTGTTCCAAATTAACTAACCTTCTTGCCGCATTGGCAACATCAAAGTGCTGTGCGGCCAGCTTTTAGTATGCCTCCCAACACACTAGGCGTAGAGGTCGAACGGATCTGGCAGTGCTTTATCTGCGATATCGTCGTAGATGTTGACTGCGCGCCTGATCATTGGAAGGTGCCGCCGCCAGGATATTCGCAAGGTGGGTATTTGCGACATCCCTTATGGCTCATGCACTATCCGCCCCAACCCCCAAGACGCAGTTTGGTAGTGTTTAACATGCCCATTTCCAAGGCCACCAACCACGTAGCTGCTATGACTAAACGTTCTAAGGAGTCAGCCAGATCGCTAAAAGCTGCAAGGCAAGGGACTGCAAGGACCCCTACCGCCAGGCTACCCAAACTCGCGGACCTCCGTTGCGGACCTGCGGAGAGGGAGTACCGTCATGCACACGACGACACCTAGCAACAACAAGATCGAGAGAGCAAAGAAACAACATAAAATGAAGAGGCACAAGTGATAGGTCAACTCTGTTACGCAAGGAAACTAACACTACAATAACGAGCCCAGAGCCTGCCGCAAAGCACAGTGGTGTATTATTACGCGGCTATAGGCCCCGAACCTTTCTCGCTGCTTTTCTGTGTAGAGGTAAAAACGCGCAGTAGTGGTATCATGCAAGAATGAAGCACGCAATCGCCTCAGTCAATCGTAAAGCTTTCCAGAATCAAGGCATGCATGAAGCCGGGTATCTCTCTCCTTGGGATCTGGAACGCCGTCATCGTCATCCAACGTGCTTGGCCATCACCCACGACATCATGCGTGAGGACCAGGCGCGCCCGATGGCACTGTCTCTGGTGAGCGACGTCGTCTATGCCTGGCCCTGGAACACCGGGTTGTGGGAGCCGAGGGTGGTGCCCTGGTTGGCAAACTGAGCACCACTTCCGGAAGTGCCATCCAAGCCCGAAGCGCCCGTTGCGCCGGTCGAGCGAGATACGTCGCCTTGGAACGCACTGTCAAGCTGGTTTGCATAGTCGCCCTGAGAGGCACCGCTGCTGCCGTAGGTGTTACCGTTGGTGCTTGGGATCTTCTCAGACATGCCCTGACTGTCGAGGCCAGTGTTGCCGCGGACGCCACCCTCGGTGACATTGTGTGTCTTGCGCTTCGGCTGGCCGACGGATGGGATGCTCTTAGACTCGCTAGCAGAGCCGATGCTGAAGACCGGCGACTCCCACTTGTCGCCCTTCAGGGCAAGATCCTTGTACTCGGTGGCCTTGCTCGAGATACCGCCCGGCAGGGAGATGTTCTTGAACATGGAGTCGTGCTGGGTGATCGCCAAGTTGACCTTCTTGTCGGCGGTAGCCTCCTTTGCTTGCTCCTTCTTCTGGTTGGCTTTCTGGAGCTGTTGCTGGGCGGCGGTGAAGTAGCGCTGGTACATGTTCTGGAGGTGCTCCGGGTCCGGGTTGCTCTTGGCCTCCTCCTGCGCACGATCGGCCTCGCGCTTGATTTGGTACGCCATTGCGTCAAGCTTGTGGACGTTGTCGCGGATCTGCTTCTCGGCAACCTTCTGGATGACGGGACGCATAACCTTCAGCAGCAACGGCTTGAAAAGGGCGAAGAGCAGCTTGTGGTTGGACTGCTTCAGCTTGATGTTCAGGTTCTTCACGTCGACCACCACGGTGTTGATCTTCAAGAAGTGGTTCGTGTCGCTCTTGTCGGCAGTCTCCATTGCGACCTTGAAGCTCAGACCGGTGCCACCCATGAAGATGTCCATGAGACCCTTGTCGCTGATGCTTGGGAAGCCCTCCTTCTTCTTGACGTAGTATGAGACGTCGCGGAGATCCATCTGAATGCCGGAGACAGAGAGCATGACCTTGTTCTTGCTCTTGTTCGTGAAGCTCTTGCGGCCCCAGCGCCAGTAGTTGTCACTGCCGAACTCGAACATGTTCGGGGCCAGGTTGTCGCCCTCGATGACCAGGTTCTCGATCACGGCATCGACCATGTTGTCGGTATACTCGATGCGCGGGATGGGGACGTAGCGGATGTGCTCGAACAAGCCCGGAAGGATGACCTCTGTCAGGTCCTTGATCAAGTGTGGCTTGAAGGCGGCCTGGCCGTTCTCGTCGTGGCCGAGGTCGTTGAACAGCTTGTTCAGCGACTGGGCGAAAGCCGTGTTCTGTGGGTCTTTGTCGAACTCGCCGACGACGAACTTGATCTCGTCCATGATGCGGTCGGTGTGGTTCCGGTAGCGGTCGCGGAGCAGGTAGTTGCCATGGTCGTAGAGTCTGTTCCACTGCTCGTTCGAGCTGTCCTGGAGGATGTAGCCTTGCTCCTTCAAGCACTTGCGGACGTACTTGTCCATGTTCTTGAACCAATCCTTCAGCTCCGGGTCACGGTCCGCGTCACTGTAGATCTGGTTGATCGAGTCGAAAAGGTCGTCGAAGGAGGTGCCGTTGGCAAAGCGCTCGAGAAGTGTCTTTGAAACAGTCAGCATTCGCTGGCTTTAATGCACGAAATCTAAAGCATACCTTGAGATCAGCTTCCGCCAGCTGGAGGGTATCCTGCTCGTGGGCACCTTTGACGGCTCCGTGCGTCTGGCCTGCCAGGTTCTTAGTGTGGCCGGTGTATTCCTCTGCCAAGCGCAGAAGGGTGTCGATAGCTTGCTGGTCTGCAGAACGACGTCAGTATTGTTCCATGTCCACCAGTTTCACACGCTGGACTTACAGTCTGAGTGGCCTTGGATCTCCACGACCATCTTCTTTAGGCGGTAGACGATCTGCTCGCGACGCTCCTTTGGCAGCTTGTTCTTGAAGTACTCGTTCGTGCGCTCACGGTATTCGCGCGCCTTCTGCTTTTTGTCGTCATCCGTGCCCGCGGAAACCTTGTCCTTGAGATTCTGGGCGCCAGCCTTCAAGCCGGATGCAGCATCAACACCAGAGTCGGTGCCTTGCTGCTGGTCTTGTGCGGCCAAGTCGGCTGCCTCGGTTGGGTCACGTGAGCCTGATGGGTGCGCCTCCTGGGTCGCGTCGCCGGCAGCGTCCTGTAGGTCCTTCTTGCCAATGGGCATTCTGGACTTGGCCTGGTTCTTCAGAGTGTCGCGGGAGAGGTCGGGCTTCTCATGCCAAACATTGTCCTCGGCCGGCTTGTCGATCTGAGAAAGCTGATCTTCGGATGGGTTGACCTTGTTCGCAGTCTTGGTGGCGGCGTCGCCAGCGATGTCGCGTAGAAGGACGGTCGCGTCAGAGACTGCGATGTCGTCAGCACTCTAGCTCTCCTCGACAGACCGATTAGCGTTGACTTACGAAGCTTGCGGAATTGGCCATTGGTGATGAGCAGCTCGCCAAGTGTGCGCAAGCCTTCTAGCGCCTGGTTGCCGTGCTGCTTCGCGGTGTCCTTGTCAATGGGTGCGCCCGGCGTCGAAGCATTGCCGCTGCCGATCTGTTGTGTCTGCCAGATGAAGTCCTGCAGGAGGTTGCCGTCGTTCTTCGATAGAAGCAACAGCTTCGCCTTCTCAACGACCTCGCGTAGATCGCCGACAAGTGCTCGGCCCTCAGAGGACAAGCTCTTAGGCGGGTTGCTCATCGGACCCCATGTGAGCGCAGAGTTCAGCGCCACATCGATTTGCTTGTTCTGCGGGGTTGTTAGCGACAGAGCTATGGTCCTGTTATGTTGCCAGGACTTACTGATGGCACCTTGCCTTGGGCAAACGCTGTTGAATCGTGTCAGCATATGGATGGAATGTGCGATGTACGGCTCTCAGATTAGGCAGCTTGCATAGGTCGAGTATGCCGCAGATGCTCACAGGGTATGGGGGACAAACCTGAGTAGATGCCATACAGCTGGAGCTTAGTGTTGATGTCCTTCTCTTTGATCGCTGGGTTGGTGGGCACGTTCACGGCCTTGGAGGACGCCATTACGGCGGTCTAGACGTTATAAGTTGAGATCTGGAACTCTGTTGTTCTGTTCACAAACGCAGCAGCTCGATGCCGTGTATGGTTGCAAGGCGCGTATGGGTATTAGAAGTAGTATGCACGCGGTACTGAAGCGGCGCTGTATATGAACCGCACGATGCTTCGAGTGATGTTGTGCTTGGGTGAGAGGAGGGCGGATTGATGAAGGAAAGAGTTTGTTTGTGCGAAACGAGAAGGCAGGTTGGGTTCCACGAGTTTAAGAGCACAGACGCACGCACCTGCCTGCTTTCCATGGTATGACGACACAACCAACCCGCCGGCTTTATAGTTGACTTGGCAGAAGCACCTCGCTATTTTCACGACTATCTACCTGCACGCGCGGCGCGCCGCTGCCCGCTGCACAGAGGGGCGCCACAGCAGACCTGTACCGCATCATGCATGCGACTGATGCCACCGACCCACCGCTTGAGGTCCGCCTCCGCGACAGCAGGCTAGCAGCGCTGAGCTTCATGATTGCCGGCAGGGATGTGGGCGAGTGTGCGTGGTCAGACGTCATCGCAGCCAATTCGCAATCTGTTCCTTGCTTGCAGATCTCCTCCGACAGCTCTTGAAGATCGAACTTTCAACCTGAGAAGAGTCGAGATTGTGAGGTCTCGAGACTCGAGAACTGCAAGGAGAGCATAACTACAATGCATAACCTACGCCTACCTCTTCTGGCAACCAAACCGTGGCTCTTGCCACATTCTTTTCGCTGTTCCCTGGTCGACACGCGAGCCGCGAGCCGCGCTCCGTGGGGTAAGTGACGACAGGGCCCAGCCCAGCTATCGCTTTGGCACGGCGCGCAACGTGGACGGTGGCGCTCCCGCCACCAAATCCAGACTCCATGATTCTCCATCCCTGAGGCCTAAGCTGAGATCTCCAACTCCACCTACGGCATAGCTCTGGCTAGCATATCCTTTTTGGTTATCACTTGCCAGTTGCCACACTGCCACAGTGCCACCTCGCACAGACAGCAGACAAGCGTGCCGCGTACTACAACTTCTCTATCAGTACCTCCTAGTGTAGTGAACATACAAGCGAGGAGATTGTTGTAACCGGCGGCCTGTGTCAACACGTGCTCGGCGGATGCATGCTGCACGCATAGCCATCCACAGTGCATGCACATGCTACGATAATTAACCCGCTTCGGCATGACATCCACCGCCAGACAACTCTAGTCCTCGCCAACACAAATCCGCACCTGCTGGCTGTAAGATTCTCGGGGAGTCAGAGCAGAGACTCGGAGCGTGGAGGGTTGTGACGCAATCCAATAATACTACTTGACGCTCAACAGTCCAAGCAGAGACACCAACGATGGAGACATGGCCGCGTGAGCCGTGACTGCCGCCAACTCGCCCCGTACCAGCCCTTGAAGCATTCCTCGTATTAAGTACTGTACAGCAGGCCCGTCGAACATAACGGCATACAGCGCAGTTTCTTCAGCGAAGCGTATAATTCAGCTCGTCGTGCCACGTTTTTCACATTTATCGCCCACAGTACGCTCACCGCTGCTGCTGCGACTTCTCCTTCCATGCCCAATCCGCATCGGGATGGATTTGCGGCTCCTGGATATACGCCCTCTTCTCCGCCTTCTTCTTGCTATCAATCCCAAGCCTCGCATCCCTCTCACCCACTGTCTTCTCGAAATCGAACTGATCCGCAGCCGTAAAGCTCGTCATGAGGTTCGGCGCACCCAACGGCAGCTGGTCGCCTCTGTCCGTCTGCCACAGGTGGTACACCTTGCCGTACAGCTCAACCACCTGCTCCATCTCCTTGTTCTCCGCCGCCTCCCATACCGCATCCGGCACACCTGCGGGAGCGGGCATGACGAGCATGCCGCTCTTGACTTCGAAGACATGCGAGTGCCACAGCTTGCGCTCTTCGGGCTCGAGCGCTTCGTAGAGGTGCGGCTTGACCATGTACTCGATACCTATCAGGCGAGCGTTCGGTTTGTCGGAGTCGTAGAGGATGCATTGGCGGACGTCTTCGTTGAGGTGGGCGCAGTAGTGGTTCGCCTCGACGTGTCGCCCGGAATCGTTGGCATAGCTGTGGAAGGCGTTGAGATGGGCACATAGCCGCTTGGGTGGGTCGAAGTTCTGTATCATCGAGGCGCCTGTCTCCAACGTCTTGTTGGTCAGGGACTCCGGTGCGCCTTTGGCGTTGTTTGTGACGGGGATAGAGTCCATGCTGCTCATGTCTCGGCGTGTTTGATCAACGACAAGGTCGTCTCGCTCGTAGCAGAAGAAATATGTGTGCGGTCGCTTGTAAAGAAACACTCACATGTGCTCGCACCATACACTCACTGCTTCCCTTCTACGCACTGGGCAGGAGACAGCTGTGTCCAGCGGTGCGCGCCGTCGTGGGGCATCGTAAAGCCTCACGAGTTCACAACGCGAAGTGGGCATCAGAATGACGCGAGAGGAAACTGGGGTGAAAGTGAAAGTTGAAACGTGCGCTGCCGCGAAACTTCCACGTGTGCAAAAGCCTATTATCGGGGTGCCTTCCGGTTGCGGACGGGGCTTTCCGCTTTACGCTTTCCGGTTTCAACCTACCTCCCTGACGTTCTCGAACATGCTCAAACACCACAGCATCACAGTATCACGGCCGAGGTATCGTTCACTCGTTCCAGCCACATCACTAGGCGCATACGCACATGCTGCGGCGGCACGGATATGCACAGTCCTAGCCCACCATGAACTTCTACCACAGCAAACCTACTGCGGTTAACAGCACCGCCAAGAAGCCTACTGTCACCAAGCGTACGGTTCAGATCGTGAGGCGCTTATCAGACTGCACTGGGCAGCGACCTGCATCCGGCGCACCGGCCCGCCCAAGAGATACCACTCGCTTCAAGCTCTCCGCGCGACCGAATGGATCGTGCACATCACGACCAGCGTCCAAGATTGTGGCAAAGCGGGCGATCGAGCCGCGTGGCACCAAGAGGAAGTCCCAGACACCGGACCGCGTGGAGTTCAGTGATGAGGAGGACGGGGCGAGCAGCAGTGACGTCGGAGGGAGCGAATCCGATGCCGCGTCGTCCCGCAAGAGGGTGAAGAGCAGTGTGAGCTCGGTGGAAAGCTCGAGAGGACCACGAAGACAGGTCTTGGCGAAAGAGGCTTTCCGGGATGGTGCCGAACATCTGAGCTTCATACATGGCGCGGACGCAACATCGGGAGCCTACGCTGCCAAGTACAAGAACCCGTGGGACGAGCAGGAATTCGTGACGGTGGAGCTGCAGTACCCAAGTAAGAGTCCAAGGGAGCGCTTCGAGCTTAAGTGGCCGAAGAACGAACAGGAGGATTACAGACCTATGGAGGACATCATCGAGACCATCAAACACATCATCGATCACTACTTCCCATCCGAGCTCGCGCAGAAGCACCGCAACGTGGATACTGGCTTCGAACGCCGCTTCAACCACGCTTGGACGCGACAGGATATACCGGGCTACCTTGAAGTCGTCGAAGAATTCAACGCAGTCGTCAAGTCGCTCGTGGATGATGGCACGATCCAACGAAAGCTTGCGGCGCAGGACTACTTAGACTTGGACCTGGTTCGGCGGATACTGGATCAGACGTATGCGCGCACCGTCTCGCCGAAAGTCGAGAGCCTGCGCGCTTACGAGAACGGCACGGACTTCGTGTACGGCGAACTCTTGCCGCGTTTCGTCAGCAAGATCTTCGAGCAGACTGGTCTGAATCACGAATCCATCTTCGTCGACCTAGGATCCGGCGTCGGTAACGTTGCCCTGCAAGCAGCGCTAGAAGTCGGCTGCGAGAGCTGGGGTATCGAGCAAATGTCCAATCCTTGTGACCTCGCCGAACAGCAAGCCATTGAATTCCCAGCCCGCGCACGCCTATGGGGTCTTGATGTTGGCAAAGTGCATCTCCTGCGCGGCGACTTCACCGCGGATCCACGCATCTACGAAATCCTGAAACGTGCCGACGTGGTACTGGTCAACAATCAAGCTTTCTTGCCAGCCACCAACGACAAGCTACGGGACATGTTCCTTGACTTGAAAATGGGTTGTCAGGTAGTGAGCCTCAAACCATTCCGGCCTGTGAAGCACGATATCACAATGCGCAACTTTGGGAGCGTGGTGAATACGCTGGCGCAGAAGGAGTACGAGTACTTCTCTAACAATGTCAGTTGGACAGACCAGGGCGGAACTTACTACATTGCCCGCAAGGATCATACGGAGCTGGAGCGGTTCGCAAAGCTCATGAGGAAGAAAGGCTTGCGGTAGGTGCGTGGCCTGTGAAATCCGTTGCTGGGCGGTGGTTGAGGAGGTCGTGATGGGAACTGGCACGATGGCTTAGATGTCTTGGAGCTATCGTTGGACTAGGACTGAGGATTGGCTCTGTGCGTATCGATACCCCGGTGCATGGCATGGCTGAGCGTGTATTGCTCTTGTTCTGTTCATTACTTGTGAATTAGCAGCGCTGAGCATAGAGTGTAGAGATAGCATTGAGACGGAGACAATGGAATGATCACGGAGAGCAGACACCGCCGACGCTTGATGTCTGTCGCCTGTCGACACGCTGTAAATGCAGTGTTCTGTACCTCGAAGAGCCAGGCAAACAGGCCGCTGATGTTCAACTTGCAATGCCAACTTGCTCGAATGCCAGTCCGATATGATATCCGACTCAAGCTCATCGACCGCAGAGAGCTCAACAGCAGAAGACTGGGTTGGACTACCCTGACCCTGACCCAATGATGCCCGGCGTATAGTTACGTCCCACTGCCATAGCCTGCAAGTTCTCGAGCCCCTTCGCCTTCTCCTCTTCGCCAAGCTGACGCAAAAGCTTGACAGCCTCATCGACCATCTTGCCTGCACGTTCCCGCCGCTCAATGTTCTTGGCGGGGCTTTCGTCTTCGGAACGCTCGACCTGGAGCTGTTTTGCCACAGACGCGACGGGCACAAAACGTGCCGCACGCCTGCCTCCAGGATGCCGTGGCGCTAGTTCGAATGGCTCAAACTCCACGAAAGCTTCGGTGGCCAGGCTCCAGCGGTCTTGACCGTACAGAGCGACGCCGAAGGCGTAGATCGTGTTGGCATCTGTGCTCAGCGTTGCTCTGCCGAGAAGCACGGAGCCGCTGGCTAGTCTTTGTAGGATGCCGTCACGGATGGTCTGCCGTGCGTTGTAGAGGGCCGTCTGCTGTGCGCTAATGGGGGTGGTCTGCTGTGCAATAGCTTGAGTGGTTTGCTGTGCGCTAGCTTCGGTGGTCTGTTGTGCGCTAGCTTGAGCGGTCTGCTGTTCGCTGGCTTGGGTGGTCTGGTCTGCGCCGTCGCCACCGGAGGAAGAGACCCGTGCGTGCTTGAGTTTCGCCTTGACGAAACGCAGAATATTCATGCAGAGGATTATCAAGGTGGTCTTGTGTCTGAAACGATTTTTAGAGGCGACTAGCAGGCAGGTTATAGCGAGCCAAACGTGAAAGGGACAACTGCATATGCTATCAGGCGGCTTCCATTTGATGGCCGTCTTTGTGGTGTGTGAGGCCTTCGGCCCTAGTCAAAGTTTTGTCTCACGTCCAGGAAAGGAAAGAGAGAAGTCGAATGTAGAGGAACAAAGCACATTCCAGGCCGAACAAGAGGAGGGTGGATGAGCATACCGTTTGTGTAACGTAGTACCTTTCGAGTCCAGCTGCATCACACGAACACCCCAGCGCTCCTCGATCTCAGAGCGCTGGCAGGGTCTCGCAAACAACATGGCGATCCCATCGGTGTGTTCTTGTTGTTTCAGTTTTCAGTCGACACGCCTGCACATGCCGGAAGTTCTGCCAAGCCTGCTGCGCAGAAGTTTGTCTACCACGCGCAAGCCCTAGCGGAGAAGAGTACAAGACTCTACAACTTCAAGCGATTCATGACCCACCGCAGTCCCTTCTCCTTATCTGGCTTCGACTCCCGCAGTATGACTCGAGCCTCTTCCAAAACGCGCCTGGCCCTAGCCCCAGGACCATTATCCTCGCCCATCAACTCCCCTGGTCCCAATGCGCCAGCCTCCGCACGACCCCTTCTGGTCTCCTCATCCTGTGCGGTGATCGTCGGGGTCACCATCACCGTCTCATCTTCGTTGAAAGCGAGCACGTCCTTGTCAAAGCCTGCAGCTCCGAACAGGCCGTAGCCAAAGGCTTGAATGCAGTCACTCGCGGGGTGGTGAGGACCACTGCGGCCGAAGAGTGTCGCGGCAACTGCAAGGTGATTCTGGATCTGAGCCTTCTGATGCCTGGTCTTCTGCGGGTGGAGGAACGAGTCGGTGCGCCCCATATTTTCGTATGCCCAATGATTCAAAGCTAGCTGAAGATCCAGAAAGTTGTGTAGTCTACGGCGAGCTACTTGTAGTGTGTGTGCGCGAGTGCAGTTTGCTGTGCCCCGGGCATCTGGACGCAGCGGCCACATGACAAAGAAGGACGTCTGATAGCAGACTATGAAGGTCCTCATGTGTATAAGAACAACAAGCACTCTTAGAGACTTCTAGCGCAGCTTGGAAATACCGTCTTGTGCTATGCCATCCTGTATCGACGTCTGGCAGATAAAGTGTATGATGTAGACTCCTCGCACCATATTGCCAGCGTTTGGAGAAAACGCTTGTCGCGATACCTGGATGCTGGATTGCGATGGCGTTCGTGGGAGAGTCGATCGCATAGCTCAGCGAGGGTGACAGTAGCCCGTGTGCGATTAGCATAAGACATCCGTCTCGGGAACCAAAGATATGATACGCATGCCAGCGCAGCGCACATTGCCATGGCCATTGTACCGCAGAGATATAGTACAACTGAACTCACACCGGGGTATAACCACATTGCGCCTTGACTCCGCATCTCGTGGCATCATTGGCCAGCACATCCGTGGCTCATCCAAGCACGCCAGCCCTCTTCATCACGCCTTCGAAGTCTGCCTTGCCCACTCCTCCCAGACCACCGCCCGTGGCTTCTCGTATCATATCCTTGAGCACATTGTCCGGTACCTCCTCCCTCAGCTCTCTCGCCACCCGTCGTAGATCGTGCAACGTGATATCCCTCTCCTCTCCCTTCGTAAACAGCCTGTACGCCTTCGCGACCTCCTCGTCGTGCGCGCCCGGATCATCGTGCCTTGCGTGCAACTTCAGTGCGGCGATAGCGAGGAAGTGCTCGTAGCTCACGCGATCTGTGTTGTCCGGATCTACCGTCTCCAACAGCTCTCGCATCTCCGCTTGGTTGGCAGGCGGCGTGTTTAATGCGATGAGGCAGCGGCGGACATCATTTCTTGGCAGCGCAACCTCGCCATCGTCGTCCGGACTGGCGAACAGTGTGAAAGCTTCCTGTATCTCCGCCTCCTCCTCGGCTGAGACGTCGTTCTCTTTGGCGAGCTTGGAGCGGCGCTTCGTCGCGGGCTTGGGCGCCGCCGCCACTGTGGGTTGTTTACGCTTGGGAGGCTACCTTGATCGTGAGCATTACTACCGTCATACTCGCAATAACCGAATTCCATACCATGTTTGCGTCGTCGTTGCCGAGCAATCATGTCGTCCGGCTGCGGGTACACCAAACCCTCATCTCGCACCAACGCATCGAAGTGAATGGAGGCTTGGGCGCTATGTACGGCAAGTTCCGAGGCCTGCCCACCGTCCTGTCGTCTTGATTCTCCGCCTGGGAACTCGACATATCATAGCTCTCGCACTAACAGATCTAGCGACAGTAGCGAAGCACACAATGTGACACGGCCGGAAGAGTGCAGTCCATCTGTAGCGGACCTGCCAGGCTGCTCGCAAGAGCTGCATGATATCCAGCAGAAACGAGCTGCATTGGGTAGTTGCATGCAATGCGTGGCGCAGCCACATGATGGAAGGGCGCCCTCAGAACCTAGAGAACACGCCACGCTCAGGCAAGCCTGTGCAGCACATATACGCGCCGATCGCGGTATGCCTGAAAACGTGCTGGGCAAGACTGAGCTATTCAAGGCAGGTTGCTCTTCGAACGTCTTACTTTCTCCTCCATTATTTGTATTTCACGTACATGAGATGTCGACCTTCAGGGAGACGTCAATGCATGGGGTGGAGGATCAGGCCTCAGAATGGTCATCCAATGATGGTGCCATCCATCGAAGGAGCTTTGGCAGACGATCGGTATGAGATGGAGGCTCTACCGGCAAACCCAGAAATCGAGCCTGCGGTGGAGCTGATCGGGCTTCGCGAGCAATTCAGCCTCAGATCCCCAGGCGTCGGCGATTCAAAAGATATTCTCCGCATCTTCGGCAGATGGAACCCCGAGGACGGACCGGACCTGGCTGTCTGCCTTTAGATACCTGGTAGCCAATCCTGAAGTATCAACCGCATGTGACCGGGTGCTGTATCACTTGCAACAGCTCTGCGAGTTTGGAACCTTGCGGGTTGCTCTATACTGTGCAGCTAATTGAGACACTGGGAGCGCCGTCAACATCCTGCAGGAAGAAGGCTATTGGCTGAACCGCAATATTGACTCGTTGGAACATCACATTGTAAATCTGCAAGCTCAAATTGCGAGATCTGATGGTGCCGGTTCATGAGATGAGGCGACAATGACTTTGAGAAAGGACACTAGATGGGAAATAGCTCGTCCAATGTCTCACGCGCGCAGCGCAGTGGTACAAGAGTGCTTTTATATAGGAAAGAACCGCATCGCTTGGTGCCTGACCAAGCGGCCTGCCAACGCCGTCGCTATTGAACGAATCAGACAAAACACCCGTCTTCAACTCAGGTCATGCAAACGCTGCTGTACAACCCATATATGCTCCCCAAATTTCGTGTCATACAATAGCCGTCAGCGCTTACGGAGCGGCTGCCGCAGCGCTCGGGGTTGATACCGCTGTAGCAGCAGACGGCGCACCAATGGTCGTCGAGCTCGACGCTGCAGGCGCCGCCTCCAACGCACTAGCTGGGCAGAAGCCAGCCGCGATAATGTTCTGGAGCCAAGCGCCGGCGTCAAACTCGGAGTAGACGGTGTCGATGTAGTAGGGGTACTCGTTGCCGTACGGGGCTTGGCACGTCTCCATCGAGATCATGCCGATCACCGGCTTGACGTCCGTAATGTTGGCGGTGTTGGTCGTCTCCCAGCGGATGATGACGGTATCGCAGCTGTGCCAGATGTTGAGCTGCTGGAAGTTGATGGGCGCCTGCTGGCCCTGGCCGATCTCGAACTGGGTGCGGTTGGAGAAGGACGGGCTCAGGAGCGGGAGTGTCACGGCAGCGGCGCCTTGCGGGCAGGAGTTGATGAGTGTATTGACCGATTCGCTGTAGTCGATGAAGTTGGGTGACAGCGCGGCATTGGCGAGAGCGTCGGTGTAGGAGGCAATGAGAGTGCCGTAGTTGTCTGCGATTTGCTGGGCCTGGGACCGGTTCAAGCAGTAGCCGTTGTTGCGCTTTCCCTCGGATGGGGCAGCGATGGCGCCGAGAGCGAGGAGGGAGGCGACGGCGATGGAGCTGAAGGAAACCATTCTTCAAGCACGTTGATGTTCGCGTGTGTGTGTGTGTGTGTGTGTTGTGGTGGTTAACTCGAAGCTGGTACTAAAGGCTGAGATGCTCGATGTGCTACGTGGATGTAGAAGTACAGCGAAATGATGGTAAGATAGGTACAAAGGATGAAGTCGCTTTTGCTGCTAATGCTGTCGGTTGTTGTGTGTTGGATGGGCCTGCAACAGTTGGGTTTCGAAACGTACCTATATACACTCCAGGAGCCTTACCTGCGGCGGGAGGATGCTGATGTGTGCAATCTGGGTCCTACTACTCCTCCAATATCCTGTAGTCTACTAAGCCTCATCATGAGACTTTAGCATCGCTACCGCTCAACTGTGACTCGGAGACTATAGTGAGCATGATCGGCGAGCGCGACAGGTTAGCAGAGCTGCGCAAATAAGCCGTCGGTACCGGTCCGACCGGTCGAGACGTTGCTGCAATGTGCCGTACCAGGATTGGGCATTCGCAGCCTCAGCATAGTTGCAGCGAAGGAACGGTAAGCTCTCGTCCGTGCTGGCCTGACATGCCGTTTAAGTCCAGTCGTCTGAGCTAAAGCCCAAAACCAGGATGGCAGATTGCTGTTGGTCGAGAGGGGCAAGCACGTGCAGCTGACTGCATCCATCTTGCATAGGCGCGGTGCATATCTGGAACAAAGCTCATTGTGCTCAGCCCTAGGGCGTTCGAAGTGAGCAGCATCATCCCACATGGCTGATGGCTATGCTGGAAAGACAAGGCGGGGAGGAGGTGAGGTGAGCTGGTGGATACCGCTGAGCTATTCTTAGCTTATTTGACTAAGCCTCCACGGCGAAGCCCCGGGTGATAGAGCCAACTTGATTTTCTGAGCTTGGCAAAATCCCTTCACCTCACAAACTTCACTCCTTTGACTCTTGTGACGCTCTCGACTAGGCATCGACGTGCTCGACTGCTGCCATCTTCCGGGATGCTGTCTCCAATATCGAAACCTCCGATAACAACTTGGATCAGGTAGGTCCCGCCGGGATGCTTGCGATGGCACTGGTGGAAAACACGTTTCGCCGGAAGAGACACGTCTCACACACCAATGCAATGAAAATAGCTAGAGCCCGTCATCTCCACCCATCAGGATGAACGAGTGTGGACAGAGTTGCAAGATTGAACACCCAGGATAGTCTCTTCTGACGACCTCTGGTCTTTGCCGTATGTTCACTCCAGCAAACCATTGCTGGTAGTGGCCTCGATGCAAAGAGGACACATCAAGATATAGGTGCTCAGTGCTCAGGAACGCTTCTGAGCACTCAGCATACTCCATTCGACGATCAGATGTCAATGGGCCTGCCAAATGGCCAGTGCCTCGATGTCGCGGAGGCTTTCAGTGCTCACCTGGGTCTCGGCATGTCTGTACGCCTCCTAGGTGATTGCTACTGCGAGGAGTCGTAAGTATGTAGGCGAGGCGTTACGCCTAAATTGTATGATCTGCGAGTCTGGTGCACGCCATGTTCCAGTTCGGGGACGAAGTGTGCAGTCCACTTGGCGTGGCTGCACGGACACGGTCACCGAGACATTGAGACTCAGGAGCAGGCGAGGTGGAGAATAAGTACATATCCTTCCCCTTCCCTCCCATTTCGCCGCTCTTCCTACCTTTTCATCTCTACCTGTTCCCCTTGAGTACTCTGTTTCATTTTCTTTCAGGCGACAATGGATCATGTTCGCCCGTCCCATCGCCTACCACACTCCCGCCACATATGTCTAGCACAAGGCCAACCATGCAGACGCTCGTCGAGGCGGCGAGAGCTTCACTGCGGACGCACTCGAGACAAAGATGGCGGCGCCCGAGTCCCGCGGCAGGTTCGTGAATCAGTGTGGTGAAAGTGAAATGTGTCGAAACCTCACAACACTATTGTGCCACCTAACAATAGTTCCGGCATACTTGTACCTCGCACTCGCACGTCTTCTCCACAATGTCTACGGTTCTTGGGATTGAGAGATCTGGATAGCACTGAAGCAGATTGGCAGCTCAGCATATCTACCTTGAACGGTCGACACGGACATTGACTCCTGGGAAGCCGCCAAGACACTCATCAATCAGAACTATGCCATCTGCACTCCATTCCGACCTCTTCCCGTGCACCAAGTGCCCCGAACACTTCAACAGCCGGGACCAACAAGCCAAGCACCTCCGCGTCTTCCATGGCGTTGAGGACCCGTGGCTCTGCTACCGCTGTCCGTTAGCATTCCCGGATCGAGCGCGCTACATGGAGCACATGACACAAGGCCACCGCGGAAAGGGAGGGCTCTCTCCTTGTGGAGACTGCCGCGCACAGCTCACGTCGGACGACATGCTCGCCAGACATGTTCAGCACGACCACACGGAGCAAGCGGGCCGCGAGGAGTCTCAATGTTTGAAGTGCGATTTCAGCAACAACAGCTGTGTCGGCATCTCGATTCACCTTCTCCATGAGCACGCTCCGAGGTGCAGCTTCTGTGGCATGGGCTTCATCAGGATGGTGGACTTGGCTTTGCATGAAGAGGGCAACGGCGTCGGTGGCGAGTGTTCTGCGAAACCAAAGCCGCGAGCACCGACTCCGCCGCCCCCAACACCACCTCCGCCTCCGTCCCCGACCGCCTATCTTCCACCGCTCCCAGACTTCGCGGCTCTGGACCGGCCAGACCTCACGCCTCAGGACTTCGATCCCAAGACTGTCTACCAGACCACGATCGTCACGATCAGGGCCTACCGCCCGTGTCCGAAGGAGGTCCCTTACGAACGTCTGTTCAATGCGGACCCTAAGATGCTAGCTTACGGTAACATCCTCCGTCTGGCTGGGAAATACAGCAACCGCACCATCTTCGAGAGAGCCAACGCTAGTCGTTCCCAGCCGGCCTTCAATAGCGTGCAGACGGTGGAATCCAGAATTGCCGCCGCTCTGAAGTGGACAGCCAACAACAACGCCAAGCCTCTGGAAGAAATCAAGGCGAAACTCGACGAGATCAGGGCGGGCAACGGCACTGCTACGCGCCGGGCACTGAAGCGGAGCAGAGACGACTTCGACGTGGCTCCTGAGGCTCAGCACTACGGCATGCAGCCCTACAAGCACATCAAGACTGAGGATAATATGATGTATGCTTCGCCATACCAAGCTTCTGCCGTCTTGGACGTGAGTCCTGCGGCTCAGCACCACGGCATGCAGTCGTACAAGCACATCAAGACGGAGGGTAGTATGGTGCATGCTTCGCCATATCAGGCTCCTACCGGCTTCGACGTCCGCGTCCACAGTGGATCCTCACCAGCCCAGAACACACCTTATCCAAGGTACGACACGCCGGCAGCAGCTGGCGGGTTCATCAAAGAGGAAGGTCCGTAGTCTACTCCACACTCAACGTGCGGGAAGAGAGAGGGCAATGAGTGATGGCGTGATGTACGATATGGACTTTGACGGAGGAGCATGCTTTGCACGATGGGTAGGGCGGATAAGCGCGGTGCAAACATGTCCCTGCTTCACCAGTGTATGAATATGAGCTCATGTCTAGCTTCGCGTGTAACCTCAGTTTGCTGACCGTGGTGTGCAGACACTTGAGTGTGCTTCCTTTCGGCTGTCAATCACCAATCATGCGCGTTTTCTGCTTGCATTGTTCCTCGCATACAACAAAGGTACGCCCTCGCCGCTTTGTGTCTGGTATTCGGCATTGTCAATGGTGGTACAGTCGATAACAATGTCATTGTACGCAGATGATCTAACTGTATATATTCCCGTTCGACGGTGTTGCTCCTTAGAGGCCGCCACATTGGACTCCACCAACATAAACACACGCTATTCCACATTTTGCAGGCAAAATGACTTCGAACATCACGAAACACTTCCCAATTCTCAAGCGGACCGATACCGTTGACGGCGCAGGCACTCAGCATGCTTGGAAGGATTCCGAAGTACAATCGCAGTACGAGCGGAGGTGAGAATGGCCAAGAAGCCACGCCTAGGCGGGGCAAGGAAGGGAGAAGGCCTAAGGCAAGTCGCCACCAGAGCCATGGCCCCCGTGGTAGTCAAGCGAAGTCGTCCTCCAAGTCTGACACAACAGCAGCCAAGAAACCAGCAGTGCTCAAACCTCGGACATCGGATCAAAACCACGTCACGAAGGCACCGAAGCTCTCCAACACTGCGTACAAGCTTCTGCGACGATATAGGGAGCGCCAGCAGGCGTCATCACTTGCACTCGGTCGCACGTCTGGCCGCACAATCGAGCAGATCTGTGTTGGCCACCTCGACAACATCGCCTACGATAACCTCATCGAGCTAGTCAAGAGGCACACTATGGCCGACATTGTCCGGATGGTGAATGAGCACCCGCATCCAGAGGGCCGATTGAACAGACACACCGTTTCAAAGTGCACCCTCTATGCGATAACCATCTTTGCTGAGGACCAGGGGGTTACGCAAACGATGATTGTGGCGCAGATTAACGCACACCGAGCCAGGAACGGAGTCGAGCCTTTGGTGCATGAAGAAGGTGCGGGCTTGAGGCCCTTCCGAAAGCCGTCCACGTCCTGATTGATGGCCTCGCGGCAGCACCGAAGGTAATGATGGCCCTTAGCTTGTTGCGCCTACGACATCGCCTACTCATGCGGCGTGTGACTCGGTGAGGCGCTGCATGGGAGTTTAGAACTCAAAGTTTAGAGTCCGCAATCGCAGTATGTATTACACCAATTACTTCGAGCCCAGCATATTTACCCAAACACTAAAACCACTCATCCGCACCCGCACTGTACGCCACTCAAACCTTTTTCTGGCAGGCCAGTCTGTTGATTGTCCGTATAGTACCTCGACAGCAGGTCTGCCCTCGTCCACCCTTCCTTTCAGGAAGGGCCCTCCATCTTCCAAAAACTAACTTCCCATGGCCATGTCACCAAACATAATGGAGATACTCACACCACTCGGCACCGTGACACCCACGCTCCTTTCAGGGGGTACTGCAGCGGCACTAGGAGTATCGCCAGGCATCCGAAAGTTCGCGTCCTGACTTCTTTGTCTCTCAGCTTCCGGCTTTGTGCATTGATGAAAGGCGATGCTCGAATAATAGGCTATTGTTCGGTCATTGCAGGTTTAAGGCAGCATATCGCCGTGCCGCAGCCCAACTCACCCTGTACCCAAGCTCACTCTCGTCTTTGGATCAACAGCTCCAGCTACCAAGCTATCTGCCTTCATCCTCAGCGTCCGGAACGCTACGCTCACACGCACACCATCCAAGCCTCGACGACAGGATGTTCCCAACTCAAGCTGCCGGTCAGTTCCCAACGCACTCCATCCTCTCCTCGCTGACGCTCGCCGAACAGCAGACCTGCGCCACCAACCCATACTTCCTCTCGCCACAGACCATCCTCCAGCTCGCCAAGAAATATGACGCGGAGTTCCTCGTCGCCTGCTTCCAGGCCACGCATCCGTATAAAAAGCAGCCGCTCGTCGATCTGCTCGTTCAGCGCGTATACCTCGCCCTCGAGCAGCGCGCGGCGGCCGAGGGCAAAAGCCTAGACGAGGTGAAGCAGGAGTTCTACGGCGTGTGTGCCTTCAACGCGGAGGTGGCGCGGATGAAGGCTCGGACTAAGGTGCGCATGATGGAGGCTAGGAGGCAGGAGGTTGCTGATCAGCAGGTTAGAACGATGCAAGCGGATCAGCGAAGCGCCTTCGATGTCTGCATGCCCGCCGCTGCTCCCGCACCATCACACCCGGCCCAAGGCCTTCCAGCCATCGCGACAGTGTTTCCGGATGTCTTCCGCGCGCAGGCGTTCTCGGGACAGGCAGCTTCGATGCAGCCACGACTTCCACTACCGCTGCCTGTACCGGTCCGGGCAGTGAGCACCGAGTACACGCACAATGAGTCGAATGCAATCCGCAAGCTCGACCAGGCAAGCGGCGCGTGGCTCAATGCCACACACTCGGGCATGTCCGTTGGACTTGCACAGCCTGTCGATATGCGGGCCGCACCGATCCCAGAGCCAAGTCGTCAGCAGCGTTCCACGACCTTATTGTCGACGATGCAAGCGCCGCCGCAGATGTCTCACGCCAATACTACTGTCAGTGAGTCTGCCAGTGATTCCGCCACTGCGCATGCGGCACCGGCCCCAGGGATAACTCATCATGCACCATTCCCGCAGCCGCACCCAACAGAGCAGCTCTCGGCTCTCGAAGCGCAAGTAGCGCTGTTCAGACCGCTGACAGCCACGCCGCCGACAGCCAGTCCGCCAGCTGCGAACCCTACGCTTGCGCCCCTGCCACAACCCCATCGCCAAAGCAGCAGCCCACACGCCCAGCAGACCGTGACGTTCTATCGCGCGCTGCCGGGTGGGAAGAGGCTGCAGATAGCGAGGCAGTAGGTCCTCGCTCAGAAGGAGCGAAGGAACTTTATCGGTCGTGGCAAGGAAGAGCTGGCTGGTCCAGTGGCTCCCATGCCATCGGTCTCCCGGGGACGTTCGGCATTATGGGTGAAAATGATTTTCCTAAAGGCCCATGTAATCAAGTAATTCAGCGTCCCTTAACAACCGCGAACTCACCTTCTCATCCCTGCCCTATCTTGACTCTAGATATAATCACCTACGTATGGCGTGTGTCAGGGCATGTCAAATGGAAGAAACAACCAGAACGCCAGTGGGAAAAATGCCATGCAATGCTATGTATACACAACGCCCCGCCAACGACTTCTATCACTTATCACGTAGCGTACAAAACACAGCAGCCGGCGCGCCAGCCGCCTTGTGCCCACGCCCGCTGCCACACATCACATCACATACACACCCACGCTATGCTACAACCCAAGCCAATTCCACCATGGAGCGCAAATGGCCGTGAACACTCTAGTAGTAGATTGCCATGCCAACGCGTTTTTCCCAGCCGCACGTGGCCACCACTCAGGTCATGCGAAGAGAGTCTCCTGCACGCCAAAGTGCTCGTAGGTGTACAGAGTGAAGATCGACCGATAAAATCGTCCTGCCAAAGCGGATGGGGTCTAGAAAGGTGGCGAGGCCGGGCTGATCTTGTCCTGCTGCTCCATGAGATCTTCCCCAGACGCTTCGATGGAGACCGCGAGGCCGAGCTTGGCCGAGTTCTGTAACGGCATGTCAGTTAGTCTTCGCCCATCTCGCCACTCAAGATCCCCCTTTTGGGATACGGAGAGGGCCACCACTCTCTCTCAAACTCACCTTCACATGGTCCATCTCGCCGGCAAACGTCACGCGCACGGGCGGCGCAATGACCTTGTCCAGCAAGCAGCCAATCTTGCCCTGGCTATCCACCTGCGCGCGGAAGATGCTGCGGCTGAACTCGTACTTGGCGCCCAGCGTCGCCGTGCCCTCCTTCCGCGCGCCGCCCATCATGGCATTCGCCCCGGACAAGCCCGTGAACTGCAGATTAACGTCCACGCCCGTCTCAACCTTGTCCGTCAGCTTGCGCCAGTACGACCCCTGCAGCCCGCCTTGAGTGAGAAGCTGCGCCGAGGCAATCCAGTCCTCGCCCTTGTAGCGCGCGGCGTAGCTGATGGCGGCCTCCGGGCCCATGCCGCCGCCGGGCTTCTGCAGCACGCCTTCCATGCCGATGGAGAGGCGCGGGGTTATGGCTTGCAGGTAGCTGCCGATGAACATGCCGGTCAGGCCGCCCTCGAGCAGGCTCGGGTTGATGGATTTGAGGGAGGCGGTGAAGTCGTCGCCGGTGTAGTCCTGCTCGAGGGAGACCTGGGCGCCGCCGGGGCCCATGCCGGACGGGGGCTGGATTTGCATGGAGTGCTTGAGGGTCAGGCGGGGGTGCAGGCGGGCGTTGAAGCGGGCGGAGAAGGAGGCGTCGCTGTCGAGTTGGGCTTGGCAGAGGATCTGTAATGCACCTGGATTAGATATACGTTTCCGTTGCGCAATGAAATGACGGGTTAACGGACATTATTCGTGCCGTACAGCGCAAGGAAGGTGTAGGGCGACAGCAATTGCGAGCCGGCGGAGAAGGCATGGCTGATCTGGAACAGCGGGTATATGCTGAAGCTCTTGTTCAGCTCGGCGCGCAGGCCGCTGAAGGTCTGGTTGGTGAGGAAGACGGAGCGCTGGACTTCGGCAGCGATGTTGTCGACGGTGCCCGGGTTGCTGAGGCCCAGCGCGGCTCGCCGGTCCTGGAAGGCGTGGTATGTGTCGAGCACGGTGTCGAGGACGGCATTGGTGCGCTGCGGCGGGGGGCGCGTGACGTCGAGGGGAGGGAGTGTGGCGGTGGTGTCTATGGGGATGGGTTGCTTCTCGCCGAGGGTGATGGGGACGGCGGCCATGGCGGATGAGGAGCGCTTTCAGCGAGGTGTGGTGGGCGGATGGGCGACCGGTGCGGCGGTGGTGAGATGGCGGGACGGGGTGGGTGCGGTGTGGCAGAGATGGATCGCGTGCTACGAATACCTTGAGGTACTGCTCTCCCTGAAGCTCTGCTCCCGACTGCTGTACTGCACTTTTTGTGTCAAGTCGCCTCTGATTGGCTGATCGCCCATCTGGCCTGCGGCGCCACCTCGGGAGTGAGGTCCGCTCCATATCGCTCGCCGTTCCCCCAAATCAACTTCCCTCACCCAGACAAAGATTAATGGCCTGCGTACACACACATCTCCATCATACAGAAGTGCACGTAAGGAAACAATCGACGGATTACTGCCAAAAAACGATTACCGTCAGCAGGCTTCGCACTATTCGCCAAGGCATATCAATCAGCATCTGTTGCTTTTGACGGACGACCGGCTCGTTGTAGCAAACAGGCCCCCATCTTTCTTGCAATTCGACTTCTCTTCTCTTCCAACCCATTTGGCAGTCAAGGGACGTTGGAGGCCTACGTGGCCGACTAACACCACCCGCATCACTGCAAAAGACTATCCGCCAACATGGACACCCTTCTCACCGCCGATGTGGCAGCGAGCTCGGCCAACTTCCGCCGCCGGTCCAGCACATACGTCGACGCCATCCACGACCTACCCGAGAAAGAATCCATGGCGCCCGCGCAACTCTACTCCACCGAATCGGGCCGACTCTTCCACTCCGGCCGCATAGTGATAGCTACCGTCGGCCTGCCCGCCCGCGGCAAGACGCATATCAGCGTGGCACTGGCCCGCTACCTCCGCTGGCTCGGCGTCAAGACGCACATCTTCCACCTGGGCGACTACCGCCGCTCCTACATCGGCGAGCAGGGCGAGGTGCCCGAGGATTACTTCTTCGTCAACGCCTCGGCGCCGACCGTGCTGCTGCGCAACAAGATCCTCAAGAAGTGCCGCGAGGACATCATGCACTTCCTCGACCACGAGAATGGGCAGATCGCCATCTACGACGCCGTGAATCCCTTGGCGACAGGTCGGAGGGCGCTGGCCAAGGAGTTCGAGAAGCAGAATGTGCAGACGCTGTACATTGAGAGCCACTGCACGGACGAGAAGATCATCGAGGAGAACGTGCGCTCCGTCAAGATCAGCTCGCCGGACTACCAGGGCTGGCAGCCCGAGGACGCCGTGCAAGACTACTTGAAGCGCATCAACGCACGCATCCCGCACTTCGAGACGATGGAGGAGAGCGAGCTGCACTACGCCAAGATGGTCAACGCCGGGCAGCGCGTCATCGTGAACAACTGCGCCTTTGGTTACTTGTCGCAACGGATTGTCTTTTATTTGCTCAACCTGCACATCAAATCCCGGCAAACCTACTTCTGCCGCGCCGGCACCACGCGCGAAGAAGACAGCTACAAAGCCGACGCCTCCCTCTCCGCCGAAGGGCAGGACTACGCCCACAAAATGGGCGACGCCCTGCTCGCGCACCGAGAATCCGAGCGCCGGAATCTGATTCAGCACGGCGCGCCCGAGACGACGGCGCTGAAGCCGCTGACGATCTGGACGTCGACGCGGCGGCGCACGGTGGAGACGTCGGAGTATCTGGCCGGGCTGGGGTATAGGGTGCGGCAGCGCAGCCAGATGAGCCAGCTGAACCCGGGCGTGTGCGAGAAGATGAGCGAGCGGCGGATTCGGGCCATGTTCCCCGAGGAGGTGGCGAAGCATGAGCAGGACCCTTATCACCATCGGTATCCCCGCGCAGAAGTATGTTGTTCCGATCCACCACCCTTACGCAAGAGAACTAATGCGTGTATGGACTGATTATTTGTGGAAGCGGGGGTCCATTTTGCTGACGAGACATTCCTTCCTCCGCTGCTAGAGCTACCACGACCTGGCCGTCCGCCTCGAGCCCATCATCCTCGAGCTCGAGCGCGAACAAAACGACCTCCTCATCATCGCGCACGAGTCCGTGCTGCGCGTGCTCTACGGCTACCTCATGGCCTGCTCCGCCACCGACATCCCGAACCTGCAATTCCCGCGCGACGAGATCATCGAGATCATCCCGGCGTCGTACAATAACAGTGCGACGCGGATTCACATCCAGGGCTTGGCGCCGATGATGGTGCCGGGCAGTCCGGAGGATATTAGGATTCCCGTGCCGCCGAGCGCGATGGGGAGTGGGGCGGTGAGTCCGATGAGTGGGCTGGGGACGCCGGCGGGGGCGGGGAACATGACGCCGGAGACGAGGGATGGGGCTGGGGGGTTGCCGTTGCGGAAGCAGGCGCTTGGGCCGCCTTCGGTGTCTGTGTCGGTGGATGCCAAGGCGCAGACCTAGTTGGTTGGTGTTGGGGGGGTGGCGGGGTGTGGCATGGGCCGCTCTCGTTACTCACCGCGGGCTCTGTCCCGTCTGCTGCGGACGAAAGAGGGTTTGTGGAGAGCTAGATGAAGTGCGGACGCTCATACGCGTTATGGTATGGTCAAATGACTAGATGAGCCGGGAAGGACTTAGGGCTAGACGTGCAGCGCTGGCGTCTACTCAGAAAGAAGAACGCATCTGTGCAAAGACCCGCCGCAATCCCCCCCCCCCCCCCTTCCCTTTGCCCCTTGCAGTCTTCATTCTCTCTCACGTCTCTCGGTTTCCGCATCGTTCCGGCCGCAGACAGGGCAGGCATGGTGATAACCGCCGCCTTTCGAAAGACCAGGCAGAGCAGCGCCCCTCTCTTGTGGAGTGCGCAACACACGCATGCATCTTCAGAACACTTAACGTGTGTCCGCCGCCGCCGCCGCCGCCGCAACCACCATCGCCGGCGAAAGCAGTGGCTTTAGCTAGGTCGTCAGTCACGTACGGTACGTCACGGCAGCACACGGGTGACCGTCACCCCGTCACAGTCATCAGCTGTAGCATCCAGGCCCACCAGGCAGAGCTTGCCGGAGCCTTTTATTTTGCGCGGAGGGAGAGGCGAGGGTCTTGGCCTGGCTTGGGTCTGGTCGCCTGACCCCTGCCCTTCCACGTTCTAGATCCACGTCTATCACAGCAGCCACCCTCACTCACCCCTGCCCGGGCTGCACGTCGGCGGGTCGGAGACGAGGACCTTCCGAACCATCGTCAAGGTTGAAGAAGTGTGGGTGAGTCAAGGAAGGGCTGGCTGAACTTGAGCGCGGCTACTATACAGGTTGGCTGGGCCGCCTTTTGTCAGGAGGGGGGGGGGGAAGAAGGCGGCGATAGGGGTGCGTTGATTGACCGAGTAACAGCGTCGAGATGACGGGAGGGGTTTATTGCTTGCCTGCAATCGAAAGGGGTTGTTACGGTACCCCATTTTCATCTGTAGGATGTTTATCGTTGGGGCAGGACACAAAACTCCTCGTTTGGTCGGCAAGGTATAGATAGATGGGGACTGTGGTAAAGCTTGCGTGGCGAACCTTTCGAGGAGTTTTCACGTCTCCAATCGCGAACGGTGCTGATAGGCAATTGTGAGCGTGCTGCACGATCAACCAGTCAATCGATCATTCAATCAATCGACTAATCAATCAAATCAACCAGTAATACAGTATTAACCACGTTACCCACCAGATCGTACAAGTCATTAGGTATGCCCCCCCTCCCGTCTGCGCCCCCGTCTGGTCCGGCCAGCGCGGCAGGCGTGCCCACCTCATCCTCACACTCCCTCTCATGCCGAATAGTAGGGTAAGCAGGAGTTTGAACCCCAAAACGAAAAAAAAAACCCCGCTCAAATCAGCAAATGATTCAAAAAAGGGCAACAGACGCGTTTCGTTGGGAGACAAGTCAGCGCCAGAAGCGCCACTACCGCCTCACCGAGCCCGTCTCCTGCCGCATCGCCGCATTGTTCGCCGGAGCGCGCTGGGTCGGGGGCTGCTCGCGCCGGCTGCCACCGCTCGTTATGCCGCTGAACCATCCGCCACCTCCACCACCATTGCCAGTGCCAGTGCCAGCGTTGTCGCGACGCTCCTCGGGCGCACGAGCAGGTGCAGGCCGCCTTACGGGATCCGCAGCGGCTTGTTCGCGGACAAACTGCCTACGCTCATCCTCCTCGTCGCTGAAGTCCTCAAACGCCGTCGCTGGTGGCGGGTCGGCCGGGTGGTAGATGCCGGACTGTCTGTTCTTTCGCCGCTTCTCCCTATCCACCCCGGCCGTCGGCAAATCCCGCTCATCGCGCCGCGCCGCCGAGGGCTTATGTTTGTCATCCAAATACCGCTCCAGCAGCCGCAGGTTCTTCGTATTGCACTTGAACACCGCATCGGCGAGATCGCCCAGGATCGGGACGAGGCCGACGGCGAAGTCGAGCGCGATGTTGATCAGCATGCGCGTTTTCACGCTGCTGGGCAGGCCGCCGTCGACTTTGCAGCACTGCATGAAGAGGAGGTAGGCGAGGGCGACGCCGACGGCATCGCCAGCCATAGGGACGAGGCCGATGACGGCCTCCCAGCCGAAGCGGATGCCGAAGAGGTTGAAGAGGGACATGTCGAGGCGGTAGGCGGCCTTGCGGACGCGCGCCAGGATCATGGCGTCGTGCTCGGGGATGTAGGCGGGGATTTGCTTCTTGACTTTCTTGGTCTTGCCGGGGCGCTTGGGGTCCTCGATGAGGGCGAAGTAGGGGTCCTGCGTGCGTGGAGTGGGTCAGCGGTGGGTTGTAGGTGGTGGTGATGATGGAGGAGGAGGAGGAAGAGGATGTGGCTACGTACAGCGCCCGTTTCGACGTTCTTGGCCTGGTACTTCTTCATCTGCTTGCCGAGCAGCTTGTTGGCGGCATATTTGCCCACTGCGGCCGTCATGGTTGGCGAGTGTCTTCGTGTTGATTATGGTGTTGTTGATTTGATGGTCGTGGGTGTCGTGACGAGTGTGCGTTCGTCCGAGAGTGTCTCGCGGCCCAGGAGCTATATAGACCGACCCGCGACCCCAAAAATGGCGTGCGGTATGCCGACAATAGCAATGTCGCGACAATTGGTATGTGGCTGTCTCCCAGTCGAAGCGCGCTGTTTCACAATGTCTGGACAGCCAGGCGCTTGAATCGCAAACACAGCAAGAGCTTTCGAAACGTGGGCAAGAGCGATCGGCGATGGATCGCGGGCAGCACCTGCCTCTCTTATACGCAGTTAGGCGTGCTGGCGGTGGATGTGTCGGTGACCACTGCCCAGTTTGCCCAACTGGCAACTGCACCTGCGCACCTCATCTGGGAAGGTTAGATTGGGGAATGACGCTGCACATCGTGGCGGTGCTGCATGATGTGGCGCTGATGCGGCGTCTTTGGGTGGCTCGGCAGGGTCCCCTAGCGCGTGCCGATCGGCAGCTCACATGCGCGGCCGCGAAGCTCGAGAGTGTCGAAGCTCCTGCGGGAGAGGGCGGGATTGGGATTGGATGTCTGAGGAGAGCAGGTAGTAGGAAGTGACAGGCTCTCATATGCAGTGAGTGTTGGCCATTGCGGACACGCTGGGGAAGGCAACATCGCAGTGAGAAGAGCACGCAACGCAACCTTTACGACTTCAACCGCCTTGCGAGCCTCCTGGGCTTGCGCCTGAGCTACAGCTTACCCGGTCGAAGCCTCACATCTCGGACAGATCAACGTGGTAGTAGCTAGGAGAACTGCAGCACTTGCTAGGCCATTGGTGCCATTAGCGGAGCGAGGATGCCATCATGGATGCGATCCGCCGGCCTGCTGCTCCTGCACCTCGCAGCACTCAGCCAGGCGGTCGAGATGAAGATCGACCAAAAGGACAACAACCGGCAGGTCTGCTCCGGCATGTACAGTCGCAAGTCCTGGGGCGGCAACGTGGACCCCTTCATCCTCATCAAATTCCTCAAGCCCGCCGACGACGGTGGCGTCGACCCGCTGGTCAGCTTGGTGGTCTTTGAATGGAAGGACAAGCCGCTCATTGGACGTTTTGATGAGTCGGAAGGCAGGCAATACATCTGCGATCAAGCGGCTGTGAAGAATGGATATTGCACGGAAGAGGAGATGGGCGCGTTTGTGCTCGCGGCCAATGCGACGGATGTCTCGCGGAGCCAGATCATCAGCCAGGCGATCCACCTCAACGACCCGCAAGCCGTCAACTACCACGTCGCGCGCACCGGCTACTACGTAAGTCTTTAGGGATCACATTTCCTATACAGTCGCAGCTACGGGGTCAGGTCAAGGCCCACGATCTTGCCTATAGGGCAAAGACCGTAGAGTGGCAGCAGAGTCGGAGACTGCTTGAGAAATGGGCGGAATATCTGCTCGATCCCAATGGCAGCCACGACATCCCATAACAAGAAAGACATGCTAATCCTATTACTCGGGCAGTGCGTCGGCACCTACGACTACACCTCGGACGAAGCCTACACCGCCGTCGTCGAGTTCCGCAACGCCTTCGGCGAGCTCCCCGCCGCCCAAATCGCCAAACTGCCCTTCTACGCCGCCACCACCCTCGTCTACGCCTTCCTGGCCCTCGGCTGGGGCGCCCTCTACTACCTCAACCGCCGCGACATCCTGCCCGTGCAGAACTACATCACCGCCATCCTCGTCTTCCTCGTCATCGAAATGTTCATGACCTGGCTCTTCTACGACTACCAGAACCGGCACGGCCTCAACACCGGCGCGAAAGTCCTCCTGATCGTCGACTCCATCCTGTCCGCCGCCCGCAACAGCTTCTCCTTCTTCCTGCTGCTGATCGTCTGCATGGGCTACGGCGTCGTCAAACACACCCTCGGCAAGACCATGCTCTACGTCCGCGCCCTCGCCATCACGCACTTCGCCTTCGGCGTCCTCTACGCCGTCGCCTCCCTCTCCGTCACCCCGGAAAACGCCGGCCCGCTCATCCTGCTCGTCGTACTGCCCCTCGCAGCCACGCTAACCGCCTTCTACGTCTGGACCCTCAACGCCCTGAACCTCACCATGAAGGACCTGATGGAGCGCAAGCAGACGGTCAAGGCCGGCATGTACCGCAAGCTGTGGTGGTGTATCCTGGCCAGCATCATCGTCATCTTCGCCTTCTTCTTCGTCAACAGCTGGACCTTTGCCGGCTCGAGCCAGGAGGACTTCGTGCCGACGCACTGGCAGACGCGCTGGTTCATCTTGGACGGCTGGTTGAATTTGGTGTACTTTTTCGACGTCGCGTTTGTGGCGTACGTGTGGCGGCCGACGGCGAATAACCGGCGCTTCGCTATGAGCGATGAGGTGAGCTTCCCCCACTACTACTCAAAGCCTCCCTTTCGAGCCGGAGGCGTGGGGTTCGCGTGACGAGGTGTTGTGTTGTGCTGAGCCGAGACTGACCGTGTGTGATGTGTTGTTCGCAGATCGCGCAAGACGACGACGGCTTCGAGATCGCCTCGCTCGGCCGCGACTCCTTCGACATCGACCTCGAGGACCCGGAGGCCGATGCCGACAACCACGGCAACGGCGGCGGCGGCGGCGGATACGGCAACGGCGGCTTGTACGGCGGCAGCAAACCCCCGGCCTACGACGCCCCGCGCGACCATCGAAGGGATGCTTCACCCCTACCGGCGCCCGTGCCGACGAAGCCCACGCCCTTGCCGCGGGAGAGTTTGGATGGGGAGACGATTTTCGCGCTCGGGGACGAGATGGATCGGGATAGCGATGATGGGGAGGAAGAGGAGGAGGATGTTGGGGAGCGGAAGGGGTTGACGGGGCGGCGGTGACGTTGGCGCCTAGTAGTGCCTTTGGATTTGGGTTCGGGTTGGGGACGCTGAGCGTTTGTGTAGGTTCGGTGGACTTTTGGAAGATAGCTGTGTGGGAGACACAGACCTCTGATATACTGTGGTCGACTCACGCTTGCGGCGCACGTGCTCACTTGGTTGTTTACTTGGCTGCTTGCTTGCTTGCTTGCTTGCTTGCTTACTTGCTCTCTCTCTGTCGTGTCATTTTGGACGCTAGAGGCTATGGGAAGCCAGCTGGGAGACGGGCAAGCACAGATACCAGCCAAGTCCACTTGAGCGCAAACGTTCAACGCACTTCCGCTGAAGCCCTGCCTGCCGCAAGCGAGCTGCTTCTACAGGGATGCGGGGACATGCAGCACAAAGGACGAGGGATCGGAGAACGATTGTAGAAATGTGCCGCGCCACGCCCACCATGTCAACGTTCGATTGCTTGCCTCGGCGCTACAGAACTCGTACATCTATCTTACCACATCCAACAAACTCAGCCAGACCCCGTCGTCACTCCTCCTCTTCCGCGACTGGAAGCGCATCATCGTGCACAGCGCCACCACCAGCCACCACCACCCCCTTCCCATCCTCAAAAGCCGCAAACTCGCTGCTCAAAATGTCCTCCATGCCGTTCCAGTCCACCTCGCTCAGATTCCGCCCGGGCGTCGTGAATGTCGGCAGGTCGCTGAAATCGAACGCCTGCTGGCTCGGGCTCGGGAACGCGTTGGTGGCCGAGTCGTTCGCGTCGCTGAGCATCTGCGCCAGGTGGCGGGAGAAGGGGGTCATGTCGACGTTGCGGTCATGCTGGCCCGATAAGGAGCGGCGGCCCGGCGTGCGGTCCTGGCGACTGGGCGTGGAGCGCAGGAAGTAGCGTGAGGATGACGGCGAGGTCATGAAGTCGTTGGCGGGCATGCTGGCGTGGTTGATGGCGGCGTTCGTGTGCGTGCTGGGTGACAGGGGCCTGCGCTTGCGGCTGGCGGGGGTCGGGGTTTTGAGCAGGTGCTCGAGCTGGCGCTGGGAGCGCGGCGTTATTGCAGCAGCTTTGGAGGGAGTCTTGCTCGGCGTCTTGAACAAAGCGCTTGGGGAGCCTTCGAAGAGATGCGCTAGATCGTCATCATCCACGTCCAGCCCTGGCGCCATGTTCTCCTTGTCGAACGTGAAGGCCTCAAAGATGTTCACATCAGCACACTCCAACACGATCCCCGCCTTCAGTGTCAAGGTTTGCTTCTGCGCGGAGCCCTTGCCTGGAGGCGGTGTTGCGCTCAGAGATGCCTGATCGTTGTCGTCGAGGGCCTTGTCTTCCCCTTCGCGCCTTGGCGACGGGAACAAGAGGCGGCGTGTTGGCTTTGGCGTGATGTCTTCGATCTCGATTGGCGACGCCTGCGAACCGTTGAAGCGAATCGGGCTCGACTGTACAGCGCGCGCCAGAGCCGCGTTCGATCGAGTTACATTTTGAGAGGGGTCACCGCTCATTGGCCTTGCTGACTGCAAGCTGTTGGCTCGTGGGCGGCTGAGCAGGGGTTGCTGTGCATCAGCGGTCTCGCCCACGCCGTCAAGCTGAGCTTGTCCAGGCAGCTCTGTTTCGCCAGCCGCATCACCCGGCTCGACTTGATCAGTAAAGAAGGCTTCGGACTGCGGCTCCAACCCATCAGTGGCAGGAACATCAGTTCCATCGGCGTTCTTCTTCTTCGTGCGTCGATTGCTTGTCCTCTTGACCCACTTGTCAGACGGTCGCATGGTGCGGTACTTGTTGAACCACAGACCGCAAGGATTGCACACCGTCACAGTCTCAAAGTCCTTCTCGGGAAGGCACTCCTTAGTCTTTTTCATACTCTTGCGGATAATGAAGCGTGTTACCTCGCGGGTTTCGGCATCCCATCCGAGAGATTCAACGCCGATCGTCTCCCCTTCACCCTCGGCCTCATCAAGCGCAGAAGGTTTGCCATTGACTTCTTTTGTGTACAGTTTGCGCCACGTAGGGGTTTCGATTGCACCGCAGTGAGTGCAGAAGGCCGGGAGGTCGCCCTTCGCGAGGGATGCTTCCAAGCGCTGCTGGATGATGACGCGCCGCTGGGCTCCCGAGCCGGATCTCTTCAGGCCACGTGGGCCGCCGCCTTCCGTGTCACTCGGCGCTGGTGAGCCTGCTTCCGAGCCGTCCGCATCCGCTCGCGGCCGCTTTGTGTTTCGCCTCTTTGGCGCAGGCTTTTGATGTGGGGCCTGCAGTAGACTCTGGTCCGCTATTGGGAGGACCTGCACGCGTGGGAGTGCTAGCGAGCTCCGTCGGGACTGCGGAGGCTCTGGCCTTGGAGTCTGCTCGTCGTTGATAGGAGTGGCAACAGCAGACTGATCTGCATTCGCAGCCTTTTTCGAGGGACGCGCCTTGCGTGGTGGCTTTGGCCTGAATGGGTCCATTAGTCTACGCGTTCGACGAAAGGCACGACCGTATTTGGGACGTCGCCAAACAGCTCAACAAAAAGGTCGTCATTAGGCTCCACATACCCTTGGCTTTCTTGACGGTGACGACCAGATAGTAGCATTTTGTGCGGTAGCTGGTCCATGTCACCTGGTATCTCCAACCTAACATTCATTCCACTGTCCATCGTGTCACTCTGGTACAACGGCATGCCAGTGCCAGTACCTTCGCTCTTAACAAAGGACTGCGACTGCTGCTGTCGTGCTTGATACTGCGCGGCATCCTCGAGATCCTGGGCATCGGGACTACGGTTCTCATCGTCTTCGAAGTCATTCATGAAGTTGCTGCTGAGAAGACCACGCTCGCTCATGTAGCCACTGTCAGCCATTCGCGGTACCGGCAAGGCAGGTAAGCCCGGGCTGCTAGGCTGTGGCTGGCTGGTTCCGTTAAACACCGGCGGTGACGATGGGATGTCGAGTGGCGTGCCATCGGCCGTGATGCTATTATTCGGTGAACCTTCCTCGGGTGAACTCATAAGAGCATCCGAGTAGTGGTCGGCGTCGGACATGAAGTCGGAGTCGAAGGTGGCTGTTGAGGCCTGACGCAGCAGGCTGCGCGACGGCATGGGCTGAGACATCCCTTGCCGCGGTAGCATCGGGTTTCTTTGAGGGACTGGGGTAGGGACACGAGGTGGCGGTTCGAGGTCAGACCCAGGTGCAGCTGAACGCTTCGCAATCGGCCTGTGCATATGCATCGAGTGTGCAGCGGCAGCAGTTACACGAAGGTCCCCAGACTTTGCTCCGAACGACGAACGTCCACGCCAGTCTGCCTGTGTGACCTTTGCACGCTTACGTGACTGGCCATCTTCGTTGTAGTATCCCTCAGTTGGCGGATGGACCGGTTGTTGCTGGTTTGACTGCATTGATGCTTGGCGTTGGTGGCGTGGTGACTGGACTTCACTTCGTACACTTGCACGGGAACCGGGCCGAGATTGATCCGGGAAGTTCTGAGCGTTGGTGGAGAAGCTTTGATGACGCAGCTGGTCGTTCTGGGTGCTGGATTCAAACCCCATCATTGGGCTTCCCATCCGGCTGCCTGGAGCGCTGTGTGAAAAAGCGGGGTTGAGCCCGAAGGCAGGATCTGTCGGGGTCTGAGCCATGCCCACTCCACCCATCATGTGCGCCCCGCTCCTGCTACCGCCACTGGTTGATGCCAAGCCGAACATTTCGTCCACCAAAGCCATGTCCTTTTCGCTAGCTGTTGGCGCCGGGTCGAAATTGAAGTAGTCGTTTGATACCTGTTGCGGTCTGATCTGGTTGTAAGATGCGTTCCACGCATTAGGGTCGAAGCCTGCTGAGGTCGCTGGACTGACACCGCGAAAGCTCTCCATACTCCTCGTGAAGTCGGTCTGCGCAGGTCTGGCTACAGGCACGAGCCGTAGCTTGACCTCCAGTGTCTCCTTGACGCCATTGCTGAACAAGGCAGGTATGTTCTTACAGATCCGTCCGGTGATCCTCGTTTCCTCGGAGCCAGCTGCTGGCGGGGCGGCAGCCAGGGCTGCCGACAGCATACCCTGGCCGACAAGAGGCGTTTCATATTCGCTGTAATCGTACGCGTAGACAGTGAAGTCTCCGTCCGGGAGTCGTGATAGCAGCTCTGGTGACGCGGAGACGATCGCTTGTAGGCACTGGCGAAGTTCGATGACTCCAACTTGCGAGTTCTCGTCGATTGCGACCGCGGGTATCTGGAGTGTGTTCGGGAAGCGCGCGAGGCAGTTCGTCTTATTGTCTTGATCGAAGGAATAGAGCACCTTGACTCGCATAGGGCGCGTTGGTATGTCGCTGTACGAGCTCTCGCTGCCGTCGAAGTCCATGATGCCGGAGGATGTTGATGTAGAGTAGATGTAGTTGCTCGTCCAAAGTGCGGAGACCTTTATCTGAGCCGCTGGCCAGGCTCAGAAGTGTCCACGTGCTGCATACTGTGGGTAGCCAGCCGTGAGACACGCGGATGGAGGCGGATGTTGGTCGGGAGGGCTGCGTCTTGCAAGGGCTGCACTTCGAGCTGGTGATCAATGAGTGTTCGTAGTGCTGTTAAGTGTGAAAACAAACATGCTATGCGAATAGAACAACAGATGATGAAGTGATATGGGCGACGAGGAGGCTGGAGTCTGGACTGAACATTCGCGTGCACCGACGCGATGGATACCGCGTTGCTAGTTCCATGCCCGATCCGCCTTTTGACGCTACCGGCTCGGCCCGCACGCAGCGATTCTACCCGGCGTCCACCACTTTTGCGCGCGCTCACGAGACGACGAAACAGCGATCAAGGCATCCAGAAGGAGAATCGAGAACCGGAATACAACACAGTGAGACTTCTGTTGCAAAACCTACACCATGGCGACCAACGACGCGAAGATTCAGTACGTGCAGCCGAGCGCATATCAGCCCGTGACACACCGCTAACAGCCTCGCAGAGAGCTCCAAGCAAAACCGCGCGCAGAACTGACAGAGTACGAGATCTCGGTCCTCGAAACCCACGAGTTCACGTCCGGCCCGCTCTCGCTCCTCCAAACGGCGGTGCGCAATCACACACAAGTCCTGATCTCCTGCCGAAACAACCGCAAGCTGCTCGCTAGAGTGAAGGCCTTCGACAGGCATTGCAACATGGTGCTGGAGAACGTGAAGGAGATGTGGACGGAGACGCCGAGGCTGAGCGACGGGAAGAAGGGCAGGCCGGTCAACAAGGACCGCTTCATCAGCAAGATGTTCTTGAGAGGCGACTCGGTCATTCTGGTGTTGCTGAGCTGAGCTTGCTCGGTGAGTGGGAAGAGGGTTGACGGCCATCATGGCCATCGCGGCAATCGCGGCATTCCGGCTCTGCGACCGCGCGAAGGTCGTTATATCGCGAGCTGTTGTGTGAACGAGGGGTGGCGTTTTGGACAGGATCCACGGTTCCTTTAGGTACGACTACTATGAGACCCAATAAGCAAGATTTTACCTTGCTAATGCGAGTCGACTCAGGTCGAGGGCCTGAGCGTTCAGCAAGCGAGCAATTCTCATGCATCAAAGTCCGTGTGATGGTAGCACGCGAAGATGAGCCATGTACGAGGACAGCATGGCGCAACTGACGGAATTGTTGAGTTGGAAGCGGCTAAGGAGCTACGAACGGTTCGAAATGCCGAAGTACCCATCCCAGAAGGACTACCTCAGGCCTTCTGCTAAGCCAGAGAAGAATTCCGCCAAACCGTGCGCACCGGGGTCAGGCACCTCCTCATATCCGCTGCCACCAATATATACAGTCCGTCCCAAGCTCGCCTTCATACCTTTCGTATTCTTTGACCCCTGCTCAGCCGCCTGCGCAGCCTTCTGGACGTCTCCGCTGGCGCCTAGCTGCTCGACAAACGGCGCGAGTGCATCAACCAGCGTTCTATCGCCTGGCTGGGCTGGCGTGTATTTGCCCATGCTCTGCATCGCAATGCTCAGAGCCTTCGCCCACACCTGGGCATCAGCCTGCGTATCACTGCTACCCCCTTGAGAGCGTAGGCCGTGAGCCAATGCATTCAGGAAGATAGCGTATAGCGCGCCGGACGTGCCATCCATGGTGTTCTCAACGATGCTGATAATCCTGTCTAGGTAGAGTGCCGCATCCTTCTCCTGTTGCGCGCCGTCGATATGCTCCATGATGCCCTCTGCGCCACGCTTGAGGCCGATACCACAGTCACCATCGCCAACCACGGTGTCGTACCGCGTAATGTCAGGCTCGGCCTTGATCACTCGTTCGAGCGCCTGCTTTAGCGCCTTGGTCGCCAACTGTGGATCTAGGCTTAGGCCGCACGGCTTGTTCTCAACGCCTGCACCCGCACCTTTCTCACGGGTCTCGGTTGGTGGCTTGGCCCACGTATTGCTGGAGACGGCAGCCGCCCAGCCACTGCATTCTGCTGGCGCATCAAGGAGCTCGAGGATAGACTTGCCAACGCCGCTATCCTGGATCTTCAGCAATGAGATGGAGAAGCCGAGGCCATTGAGAGATGTCATGAAGGTGCCAGAGATGATGCGAACGGGCTTGATGCCATGGGTCTCCGAAAGCTGGGTAACGACCTCGTTCGTGATGCCGCCCATCTCGAGCACGGAGACACCACCCAGGTTGTTGACGAGCAACACCGTCTCGTCAGACTTGCTTACCGACAAGAAAGCGCGGTCTTTGTCCTCTGGGTCGAGCATGTATTTCAGCATGGTCTTGACAATGGCTGGCAGATCAGCAGTAGTCTTCTCCGAGCCAGGCTCGTTATGGATGCCCATGCCAATCTCGACTTCGTCTTCCTTCAGCTCGTCCGCCTCGCCTTTGTCGCGGCCTGGGACGTGGACATGGCTTAGCGAGGATCCAATGGAGACAGTGTTGTCCGCGACCAGCTGCGCGACCTTGTGCACATCTTTCAAGCTTGCGCCAGTTGCTGCCAGAGCACCAGCAATCTTGTGGACCAGGACGGTACCAGCGATGCCTCTCCGGCCGACCTTGCCTCCCCTTGCGCGGCCGACACCTGCATCATCGCCCATGACGACCATCTCAACGCTCATTCCGGCCGCCTTCGCCTTTTCCACGGCCATGCCGAAGTTCAGCACGTCGCCCGTATAGTTCATGACCACCACGAGCACGCCCTTGCTTGTTTCGACTCTTTCGAGGATGCATCTTCGGATCTGCTCTGCAGAGGGACTTGCAAAGATTGTACCTGCTACCGCACCGGATAGCAGACCTGGACCGACGAAAGCAGCGAAGGATGGTTCATGGCCAGATCCACCGCCCGAGACAAGGGAGACTTGAGGCTTCGCGGCGTCTGGACGGAGGTAGATGACCTTGTTTTCGGAATCGAGGGCAGTCGTGGGGTTCGTGAGAGTGATTGACTTGAGGGCGGACAGGACGAGGTGAGTCGGGTCGTTGATGAAGTGTTTGGCTGCATTTGAGGTCAGTAAGAGCTCTCCGGGAGCCTATCGTGGGTTTATGAAAGACTAACAGGACATCTTAACTATTACTACTATGGCGAATATATGCTTTGAAGGCTTTGGAGCATTGGCATAACGCCGTAATGCCAGAGCACGAGGCCCTGGCCTCTATATCACCTTTCCATTGCTCGGGTGAACAGGGCAGAGACCCCCGCAGACGAAGTGCAGTGCCCCGCTTGGGGGGGTATGCAAACACTTGCTTACTTGGAGCAGGTGTCCCGATCGGCTTTTGCTGAGCTGCGATGCCGAGAAGACCGCCCTCTACAAGCCTCTAAAGCAGGCCGTCCGTCAGAGTGTAAGCCTTCGCAGTCTCAACACATGCGAAACAAGGCTTACTGTCGGCGCTTCAACTGTCAGAGAGGACCACGTCGCATCAGAATATGCTGTGTTTGTTTCAATCATGTGTCTGCGGCCGGAGCCTCCGACTTCCTTATCGGGATGATGGCAGCCGGCCGCGCCAAGATGCATGCTTCACTACATCTCTTCATCTGCGAGCCCAAACTCGTGTTCTCCTCGATACTCGGACGCTACAATGTATTAACGATCAATCTGTAAAGTAGCACCTGCAATAAACAAGATACCAGCGACCAATCTCGCCGCCCGTAGGCGAGGATTCGGAATACTCCAACCTTCATTACTCGTTCCTGCAAGCGCATAATTGAATGATGGCTGAACGACCACCATGCCTTTGCAAGACAAACGCCGGGTTTGCCAGCATATATGGCCGAAGTACGCCGAAGTGAAGCTCAACTGGAGCGCACGTGGTAGTACTCGACGGAGATGCTGGGGGCATCAGCTACACCACGGTCTCGAATAACAGCAATCGCGAACGCAAGTATCGTCGAGATGGACCGGAGACGCGTTATAGACTGCTGTCAGTACCATACTGGCTAGCATGGCCAGAAGTACGACCCTCTCGAAGCTCGTTGTCGTTGTTGCCAGGCTGATGGAGGAACACCGCTCCACCCATATCCCCATGGCTCTCCCCCCATTCCCACGGGCCCTTCCCTCACTCCCCAACCTCACACTGGAGCTGCATAAACCGGTTTCCGAGCTGCAGATCATGCAGGTCTGGCCCGGTTTCGGCGCCAGTGACCTTTCCACGTGAGGGTGAGGTTGCTCTTCTGGCAGGTATAAAGCTTCCAGCTGCCCCCTCGACAATAGCAACAAACTACAATACCGACAATCACCATTCTACCACCACCATTCAGCAGCACCTCCTGCTATTGTGCTACTATTGTCCTGCGTCTTTCGGCGTTGCGGTATCTGCTCTCTTACAATAGGATCCCGATCTTATTGTCGAACACCGGTTCCGCAATGGTATGCACGCGCGGTCACTGCCGTACGAAGCGAGTGCTAACGTCATACAAGGCTTCTACCACCTCTACCGCCGTCCTCTACCGTAGCCGGCAGATGGTCACTCGCTACCAGGAGCGCAACATCCGCAACACCTTCCCATTCCTCAGGCTACCAGCCGAGCTCCGCAACCTCGTCTACAGCTTCTGCCTCGACTCTACAGCCGCTCAAAAGATCATCAACAGATACTACAAAGACCTGCGTGACACCACCAACATCAAGAGCGTCCAGGCGCCGTTGATCTGGTCGAAATGCCCAACCATATTCCTCCTCAGTCGCCAGCTGTACGCCGAGTCCAGCTTCTTCATCAGGAAGTGCAGCCTGACATTCGATCACGGCCTGCTGGATCTGCTTACGGTCAAGGACTTTGTGCCCGAGATCCTGGTCCGCAACGTCACCTCCATCACCATCGACGACAGCGGTCACCCACTGTTCAAAGACAACATTCTCTCCGCTAGCTGGATGGGCTACGTCACTCTCATCGAGCAGCTTGCCGAGACCCTCGCACTTGGCCACAAGCTGAGAAACCTCACAATCTCACTCGCCCACGAAGAGCTTGTTCCGCATGTCACTACCTGCTGGGCCGCAGACTACGCCTGCGGTTTCCGCGACAGCTTGCGCCGTGCTTGCGATGCTCTGCGTAGCGTCCGCAACGTCGGCAACGTCACCCTCGTCGGCTTCCCACTACCTCTCGCTGCTCAGCTTAAGGCTCGCATGGAGTCCACTCCCATCAGCTTCCTCGACCTGCCCCGCGATGTTCGTCACATCATCTACGGTGGCACTCTTGACTGGTCAGACATTAGCCAGCAGCTGCGCCACACTATGGCCAACTGGACCGACAAGACCAATTCGCCGCCTTACCCCAAGCGCAGCACACCTACCGTCCTTCTACTCAACCGCCAGATCACCGCCGAGGCGCTCACTGTCCTGCACGCGAAGCCACTCGCGTTGACCTGTCCCGGCGACCACAACATGGAGAAGCATCATCATGTACCCAACATGCTCCGCTTCATCAACCGAGCCACCTTGCAACATGTCCAGCACCTGCACCTCAAGCTGGAGAGCTGGGAGTGGACATACAGCCTCGACCACCTCCTCCCAGTCTTCGCTGCTACTAGCAGTCACTCGAGCTACCCGATCGTCAAAGGCCACGGCAACAGCCTCAAGACCGTGCACGTCTCCTTCACCGACAATCTCAAGACCCGCTTCCTGGCCGACGTCAATCAGCTCTACCCGGACAACACGCTGCACACCAGCCTCAGCGGTCTGGCCAAGATCCGCGGCCTCAAAGTCGTCACCTTCAGCGGCGACCTGCCGGCTTGCTACACCGTGCCGCTGGCCCAGATCATGCAGATGCCTGCTACCGTCGACCGTGCGAGCTTGCCGAAGTTGCACGCGCTTCAGACCAACGGCGAGGTGGTTGAGCTCGAGGACGACGATGAGTAGGTGCGGGCCGAGTCAGAGACCATCTGATGCTGCACACACGCTGATAGAGACGAGCACTGAGTGGGTGTGCAGTGAAAGGCTTTGGAGCTTCAACGACACTGCAAAGAACATCCAGACAGCGCACACATAGGAGGCGAAGACATGCGTATCTTGGCTTCTAGCGTTTTGGATGCTCATCAGCAGACGATTGCATATCGGCGTTGCCTTTGAGGCGCTCATGCTGCATGCACTGCAGCTCTTCGATGTACAGTAGTCTGTACTTCCTTTCCATAAAAGCTATCCTGTTACGTACTCTTTGCTTCACGTCCGTTCCATACATCGGTGCGTAGTTCGCATCTTCCGGTGCCAGCTCATATGCAGTCTCGCCCATTGCTCTTGTTTGTAAGTTGTGCAAGATGCCTCACAGCTCTTGCACCCAAGAAGCCCTGCAACGAGCAACACTTGTTGGTTTCGCAAAGCCATGTGCCAGCCACAGATGTCCACTGTTCGAACACCCGCCCTCCTGAGCCGGGACCACAGACATTCCCACCCGCCATGAGCCAGGTGAGGGTTACGCACCTAACAGGGTCAGCCACCGTAAACAGCTGATAAGAACTAACGAACCAGGAGGGCAGGAAGCAGCAAGTCGCCCAGCTACTCACGACAGCCAAGGAGCTATGAGTTCCTGAGCGCCGACAAGACCGTCCAGACCATCGGCTTGCTTGCAATGACGAACACTTTAGTGATGCAGATGTTGATCAGCCGGTCTTACGACTTTGTGGACCAGTTACAACGAGCGGAGAGGGCAAAGCGGCATTCGACGCCGTAGCAAGCGTACGCCACAGCCCAGTTGAAGTCATTGAGACTTGATTGAAGCAGCGTATGCCGGCGACTAAGCTGCGGCAGTTGATGAATACGACTTCGTGACAAGGATGCACCGTAGAACAAGGCTCTATTGCATGACCACCTATGCTACATATGCATACATATTCCCGTCCTCGCGCTCCATATAATCCTTCTCAATCAACCGATCGATATTCCGCTTGATATCGCTCAGCGCCAGCGCGCCGCGGCTCACCGTCGCCTTGATCGTCTCCGCCACCAGCTCCTGATGCGTGATGGTCTTCCGCGCCTTCATGACCCGCACGATAGCCGCCTGGCACTCGAAATTGCGGTCCTCCGCCACCCGGATGTGCGTCTCCTTGTTCTCCTCCTTGGTCTCCTTGAGCTGCACCTGGTTGATCTTGACGCGGTACTTGGGGTGCTCGAAGGCGGTGTTGATGGTGAAGGTGTCGGTGGTGTTGATGTCCTTGCCCTTTGGATGCTTCGTGAGCGGTCGCAGCTTAGCGCATGCCAGAGATTGAAGGGTACGCTTGACCTCGGGCTCAGCTGCAGAAGAGAGTCAGTTCGAGAGGCTCAGCTTTGAATACAAGCGTTGGGTGACTTACGCAGTCCGCTCTCGCTCAGGATATGAGAGTAAGGCACTTTTTCATCGAGACCCATCCCGTTGAAGAGCAACAGCACAACAGCCTGGAAGCTCGAGACGACAAGCTCTTTGCTCCCCTTGCCGAAGCTCGCCTTCATCTGACAGTGCGCCAAAGCGTGTTTCCAATCCAACTTCCTACCGCTGTGTTTAGACTTGTAATGCAGTTCGAAGTCGTCGATGGAGCGCTTGATATTCGCGGGAATCACTACGGGTATATCAGGATATGTCGGCCAAGCAGCCGCAGAAAGGATGTTGACGGAGAGATCGACGTTCCTGCCCTTCTCGTAGCCGACTCGGTCTTCGAGGCGCTGCTTGTAGCTTTGCATCTCTTCACGCGCGAGCTCGACGTCCTTGAACATCTGCTCCAAGTTCTGCGTGAAACCTGCACCGCACTCTGTCTTTAGCCTGGCAAGCATACTCCGCTCCGCATCAGCAGAGGCAGACCGACCCATGAGCAAGCGACGGGCAAGATCCTTCTTGTAGAAGGCTTCGAACACAGCTTTCCCGTGAACGAATCGGAAGAGGTCGAGTACTTGGTCGAGCTGGATGTTGATTTCGGTATCCTCGTCCATGTCGTCATCTTCATTGTTCTCCTCTGCCTCTGCAGCGGTCGGTAGGGCTACGGCTTTGGGCGGTGCAGTGATGGACGAAGAGCGCCGCATGGTCAGTACCTCCGGTATCGCCCTCGCGCCGCCCCTGAGTAGCTGATCGACATACTTCGCAATCATCTCGCCGACTTTGGTGTTGTCTGTACCCCAGGTAGCGTCGCCTTTCTTCGTCTTGTTCATGAAAGCCTCAAAGGTCTCACGCAGACCGTGGCCGAGCGACTCGTCGCGTTGGAATGCTGTACGCCATGTAAGATCCAATCTCCGCTTCAGCGATAGCAAGTGGATGACCATGCTGTCTTCGTCCTTTGAGAAGACAACCGATGTTCCAGTTTCGTCGACCCACTTCTCGAATGCTGGGCGCAGCTTACTGCCCAGCCGTCTGCGGTTCAGAAGAGCGTAAAGGGCTGTCAAATCAGACATGGCGCTACTGTCCAGTAGTGGCGCCAACGCCTCGTAGTCTGTAAGATCCGCTTCTTTGCGGACGACAAGATGGTCCTCCAGTAATGCTAGCAAGTCTCGTCTCGTGCTGGCGTCGAGGGCGAACTCCTCGCAGCGTGCCATCTCCTTAGCCATGAAAGCGTCGCCCAGGTCAACGTACTCGGGCACACTCTTCTCCCCGATCATCTTCTCTGACCATTCATCGACGTATAGTTGCGTCGCGCCGAGGAAGCGCGGCTCGAAGTTTGCAGTATACGTCTGCAGCTCATGGAACATATCCACCGCTTGCCGGAAGAGACCCTGATCCAGCTTCTGCTGCTGCGTCCGGTCGGCCGCTACGAGGTCGCATGCCCCATCGACGATCTTCGGCTTCAGCGCAGCATGGCTGAACACAATCTCGCGGAAGAGCTGGGGCGTGAGCTCAGCGAGGGTGGGCTTGCTGGAAGATAGCAGGTACGACCGGTCGAGGAAGAAGAAGATGGCTCGGATGGTGCCCATCTGCTCCTTCCACCGGGCCCATTCAGAAAGCACAAGCTTCAGCACCGATACTGTGTCCGAGCCGGCTTTCTCGAGAAGTGGCTCCCGCATCTCCCGCTCAACGTGCTGTCGACATCTACTCTCCAGTCTAGAGAACAGCGTCGAAGCACCGCCCTGTCGGCATACATTCTCCACCCCTCGGTAAAGATCCTCTTTGCTGAAACCATCTTGTCCGTCTTTGAAGATGACCGCTAGCGCAGCGTCGAGCTGTCCCCATATCTTCTCCAGATACGCTTTGCTGTCCCAGCTGGTGTTCGTCTTCAGGTTCTTGACCACAAGCTTCTTGGCTCCGGTATGTGGGTTGATGCCTGATCGTCCCCTCAGCGCTCCATTGGGTCTCCGTGCTTGGGGCGACGACGGGGGCGTGCCATTCGTGAGGTCGATGACGCCGTTGCCGTTCGCTACTGGCGAGCGGCTGCTGAAGGTATACATCTCCTTTCTGCCCAGCTTCTTCGGCGGAGTGCAAGGACGAGCAGGCGGTTCCGGCTTGAGACGCTTGCTGTTGGAGAAGTGCAAGGGCTGCTGCGTCGGGCTGTCTTGGGCGGAGGCTTGCCGGCTGGGGCGCTTCCTTTTGCGGTCTGGTGATGATGCCGGGTCAGCCTGCGCGTTGGGGGAGCTATGTACACCCTTCATGTGACTTCACGATGTCAACATCCTCAGCTAAGAATTAGGGAGTGGACAGACGGCGATGATGCTTGACACCTATCTGGAACTTGGAGGTGCTTTCGGCCCTCGGAGTTTAGATAGTGAGCTCTCCCGGTGATGATGATGGTGGACTGTGCTCCTCTTTTTAAATACCTTGCACTCACCACCAGAGCATCAAAAGCTCAACCCCTCAGAACACATAGAGCTCGGAAGTCCTGCCAGGTGGGTGCAAGCAGTATACAAGAGCTCGAGTGTACTTTCCTTCCTCAGCCCCACAACACCGCAATCCTTCCTGTTCGCAGCCATTATGCTCTGTTCTACTCCGGCTTTCTCGATGGAGGAATCACCACCACTACGCCACTACCGCCATGAACGACTGGCTGGGTTTACCACAGCAGACATGGCAGCAAGCCGTATCAACATATGACTGAGACCGCCGACTCACGTCCCGTCAAGCGCTTTAATCTGCACCTGCCTCCTACATGCTCGGAGACGGACGGCCTCAGTTGCACGCGTTGTGCGAAGACATTCGGCACACGTTTCGTGTTCGATCAACATACTGACAATGACCACTGTACGAAGGCGATGTTGAACTCTTATGTTCCTACGTGCAGTGATACCTTCCGCAGAAGGAAGTGCTCAGACGCCACAGGTTCAACCAGGACAGCAATGGAAGGGTCTGCTGTCCGGCGTGCACTGTCTTTTGTTCGGAAGGATGCCCTTGTCGACTATGTGAAGACGTGAAGAAATTAAGAATGCAGAGTCGTACCTTACCACCATTGCCACACAAGCGTCATGTTGCGTAACTCAACATCCGGCACATCGGTATTGGTGGAACATACTGGTCGAAGACATGGTGGATACAGTTTGCTCTGACTCCGCCGAAGCTACCAAGGATGAGCGAGACTCAGTTGATTGAGTTGCCTGCCCCTCCAGCACCCTCAAGATCGTCTCTAGCGGAACGCCGCACGGCAATCACGAGCGAGGCTGACGACGAAGTCTCTCGCGTTAGCGGGAGCACGGGGAGGGTTCCCGCCCAAGAGATATCTGCGGACTCCTATGCCTGTGAGAAGTCTTCATAGCCAGCTTCGATATTATCGCTGAACAATCTTGCCTTGCACAGAGCAGATAATCGTTTCAACTAGCGATTAGCTTGTGGAAAGTGAGATGAATGCTAGACTTGTATGTGTCCCCATACTCACCTCGACACTCGCGTCAGTCGAAATGCGGGATGACAATGCTCTAGATCAACCATCATGATATTGCTGCTCGATCGCAACCCATCAAGGACTCATCCATGCTCAAAAACTTTCTGACAACGGTAGCAGACAGCGGCACTGCAGTTCAGTACTACATCGCAGACCAGCTATGCGAACTCCTGCGTGCAATTCTGACTAGGGCTCATGAACGCAGGTGCTTTACAAGTATATCTTTCTGGATGACGTTGATCCCAACAACTGGCATGAGCTCAGCCCTCCATCACTTCCCCACGGTCAAGAACAGCCTGTCCCCAATATCACCCAACCCGGGCTTGATCATGCCCCGCTCGTCCGTTCCCGCATCAACGCCTCCCACCCAGAACTCGACGCCCTCCGGCCATGCCTCCGCCGCTCTCCGAAGTCCGCCTTCGCTCGCCAGTATGGACACCGACAGGATGCGCGACACACCCCAGTCCCGCAGCGTGTCAATGGCGGCACAGACCGTCGAGCCTGTCGCGATGATGGGATCTACTATGATGGCCAGCTCCGAGACACTCGTATTGTCGCCCGCTTTGTGATGTGGCAGGTTGTTATAGTACTCCACGGGCTGCAGCGTGCTTTTCTCCCGATACATGCCCAAGTGGTGTACGGGTACCGGCAAGGGTAGGAGCGACTGCAGAGCATCGACCATGCTCAAACCGGAGCGGAGGATAGGTACAAGGCTGATATGAGATGGCGAGATGTCTTCGGTGCTGTACTCGTAGTCTAGAGGGGACGTATCCTACACGCAAACATCACGTTAACACGTTAGCCAATGCTCGCACAGCTGTATACAACAAATACAATGTCAGCCGCGGTCGGCTGTGGGGAGGCAGGCGACGGGGAGACTTACAGTGCCGGTTTGCACGGTCGACAAGCTGTGCGCCAGCGCTTCGCAGCCGATCATGGTGGCGATCTCGTGGACGAGCGCTTTCGTCTCTTTGGCATTGGTTGAGGACGAGCGCAGCTGGCTGAGCTTCGCGCGGACGCATGGGTGCGTCGAGACGTGCACGTTGGATGGGAGCTTAGTGGCCATTCTTGCGTAACAGTGCTTGGTAGGAGACAGAGACAGAAACAGAGGGAACTCGAGTAGAGTAGCGGAGCAAACAAGAGTGTTTCGTTTGCTGGACCTACTCCAGAGGGATAGATAGGTAGATAGGCGAGTGGAGAGGCTGGCGCACGTGGAGGCTAAGAGACCCCTACGGCATGCGGCGGATCTACCCCTCGTTCCGCGATCGCCGACAGGGTCCCTTCAGAGATTAGCTTTCGGCACATCAGACCGCTGGCGGTACTCGGCTCGGCGCCACCGCGTCAATGTTTTCCTCCTGCAACAGTGCAAACCCCTTGGTACGGCGACGCTGCCCTGTGTGTTGCGCTGCAGTCTCGTCTTATCGTCGACGGTCATGGCAGAAGCGTCCTCCTCTAGAGATCAGCCAGAGACGCGAGATGAGACCATAGGGCCGTCAACAGGTAGATCCGAGAGCCACAGGAACAGCTACTATGACCAGCAACGTACCGGGCGAACCTCCCGGCCTGTCAGCGGGTCAAGCAAAACAACATCGAGGTCCAAAGGCAAACGCGCGAGCCACCAACAGCGGTATCAGGAGCCACAGGACGATCAGGAGCCCTACCAGGAGCCACAGGACTTTGAGAACCTGGATGAGGTCTCAATCGCGGAACCGACTGGGCCACAAAGACGATCATCGCTCGAAGAAACACGATCACGGCATGCCGGCAGTTCCGGCGGCGACCAGGAGGGCCAGAAGGAGTACCAGTTTTTGTCGGAGGAGACGGCAGAGCCACCGGTAGAGTCCTCTGAGCCTCCCAGATCCTCAAACAGTGTACAGAAGCGGCGCGTGCGCGACGACCCCAATGACGACGATGCCGATACCGAGAGCATGAGTGCTCCACCACCGTTTGTGCAGCGGAGACCGGAGGACTATCTTCCCCGGCGGAAGACTGTGCCGCAGGTGCCGAGCTGGTTGTCGGAGCTGTACACGATATCATACCTAATTTTCTTTTCCATCCTGGGGACTCTGGCGCGATTGGGGATACAGTGGCTGACTTTCTACCCTGGCGCCCCAATCGTGACGCCCGTGATCTGGGCCAACTTCGCTGGTTCTGTGTTTATGGGCTTCCTGTCGGAAGATCAGCGGCTGTTCCGGGATGGTGTATCCCTAGAGCCCAATGAGAAGCGATCGGACGAGGGTCATCAACAGTCGGACGTGGAGAAACTTAGCAAAGACGAAGTGATGAAGCGAAAGAAGCAGATCCCCCTGTACATCGGTCTGGCAGTAGGGTTCTGTGGAAGCTTTACTTCGTTCTCTTCTTTCGCCAGGGACGCGTTTTTGGGGCTGTCCAACACTTTGCCGACACCTGTCAACCATCCAAACGCCTTCGACGCAGGCACGGTGTCTGATTCCTCGACTGTCGGCCGCAATGGCGGTTACTCGTTCGAGGCATGGGCTGCCATTGTCATCATGACCCTCACGTTATGCATGGGAGGCCTCATAGTAGGCGCACAGGCAGCTCTATTCTTGCAGCCCTTCACACCTCGCCTCCCGATACGTCTGGCAAGGAGAGTGCTGGATCCTCTGGGAGTCGTGCTGGGCTTCGGGTGCTGGCTCGGCGCCGTCTTCATGTGCATCTGGCCTCCCGACCGACCCGGCGGACCGTCCTCGCGAGGCAGCTGGGCAGACGAGACATGGCGTGGCCAAGTGCTCTTCGCACTTGTCTTCGCGCCGCTTGGCTGCTTGCTCCGCTTCTACGCCAGCCTAAAGCTCAATGGCATCGCACCCACCTTCCCTCTCGGCACCTTCGCAGTCAACATGTTGGGCACGGCGATTGAGGGCATGTGCTACGACGTCCAACATGTTGGTGTAGGTATTATGGGCCGCATAGGCGGAGGTAGAGTAGGCTGCCAGGTGCTGCAAGGCGTACAGGATGGGTTCTGCGGGTGCCTGACTACGATCAGTACGTGGGTGGCGGAGATCAATGGGCTGCAGCGCAAGCACGGTTGGGCATACGCATTTGCGAGTGTGATGGGCGCATTGGGTCTGATGGTCGTGATTATGGGGAGTGTACGCTGGAGTGTGGGATACGCAACACCTGCTTGTAACACTGGATACCCTGACAAGATACATGGATAGAATAAGAGTGCATAGCATGATATGCGATAAAGGATTCATTCGTTACGATCTATGACCAACCTGCTGCGTAAGGCCGTATTGACAACGGCATTTTTGGTGCTACCTCGCACGTTGGCCACCGACAACGACATCAGGATGATGAATTGGCTACTGATGACCGAAGCAAGGCATGGTGCTACGGTCATGGCCCAGCCTGCTGATTCCGGCAGCACGGTCAAGCATATGCATCCGACCAGACGTAGGATGCACAGCAGCATGACAACAAGGCTGCGACTATTCAGGAAGGTCCAATAGGCTGATATGCCAACCTAGATGCACGCGACCTGCACTGCGCCGGATGGTGAGCCGTACAGCAAGGCTTCCGTGAACTGGATCACGGAGAATGAAGTCTTGTCGCCGCCATCGTGTTGTGAGGCGAGAGTCTTCGCGGCGACAATCCTCTTCTCAGCTGTTAGAAACCACGCGCTCCGGGTCCCGGTGGTATGGCAGAGTAGAACGGTACTCCAGTAAAAATCGTAATGCCACCGGCGATCAGAAACATCACCCTTCATGCCGCCCCTGCCAGGTCAGTGTGCTCGCCGATTCCGTCCATCGTCAGTGCTCTGACGTTCTGCGCTAGCCCAACACATGTGACTCGCATGCCGATACGCAGCGGATGCTCTTCCTTGCGGTACCAGATGCTTGTCATGGTGCTGAATGCAGGCACTGCTCCTTGGATGTAGAGTTGTGTGGAGCGGTTAGGCTCCTAGCCTGCATTGGACAGCTTCAAGAAAGAAGAATAGCGAGAGTCTGGCTCGACACTAGCAACTGCTCCTGGAGGGGATGGAGCACCGGGTGCTTGAAGGGTTTGCTGGCCAAAGATAGACAAGGGTAGAAGGGCCAAAGATAGTTCTATAGCTTTGGGAGGCAGAGGAATATGATTCCGACGATGCGAGCAGGCGTCCTGCATAGCGACTAAGGAAAAGTTGAGCTGTCGGGACTCATTCGGAAGGTGCAAAGATAGGTAGGCAGAATATCGCTGTAAGCTAGCTAGGACGCTCCGTGCCGGCCGACGCATGTGAGGGCAGTCTGGCCGCTAAGAGGCCTGTTGCAACATCGGACGTTCTTGTTAGTGATCCCATTACGGCATTCTACCTTGTCTTGCCCAGCAGGATGTCGTGATACTCGCTACTCCCATAGAAAAAGCCGTTGCAGGACGGGGAGGTAGGTGAGTTCAGAGTGTGAGGGAACTTACACCGTCCTGCCACGACGGGTGGTTTTTTTAGCGTACCCGCAGCTCGCGGCTACTAGCGCTAGCT